>JAGXOD010001430.1:2932500-3322500 GCA_020368025.1 Brachyhypopomus occidentalis
CACTCTACTCACTGACGACAGGGCAGGCCAGAAATAGGCGAGGATGCGAGACTTCCAACCACAATGATGCTCTGTGCTCAGATGAGGCAGATCCCAACGCATTCCAGCGGGGCTTGTGGTCAGAGCAGGGACACCGAGAGCCTGCGGTGCAGAGCTAGGCGTGTTAAACCTAAATCCTGCAGGGTGTGGATACACCACCGCTCTCCTCACCCCCCATACCCCCCTCTCCTCCTAATCACACCCCCATACCTCCCTCTCCTCACCCCCCATACCCCCCTCTCCTCCTAATCACACCCACATACCCCCCTTCTCCTCCTCCTCCCATAACCCCCCTCTCCTCACACACTCCCATACCCCCCCCCTTCTCTTTCCGACACCCCCCACCCAATGAACAGCGCTGACAGACTGTCCGAGCTGCGGAGCCGCACATCTGGCCCGAGGCTCCACGCCTGCGTGCGGGGGCCTCGCACTGGTACCAGCACACCAGAATGACACCTGCAAATAAAAAGCACTTCTTTGAGGCCAAATGCTGATTTAACTTGCGTGATGCAAAGTGAGCTCGTCCCCCAGAAGCAGGGGTTGGTTTGGGGTTATCGGCAGGGCGCTGACGGGGAGAGGGTGATGCCAGCATCCCAGGGCTCATGGTAGTTAAAAACACAGTAGCCTTGAAATGGCAACGAACAAACCATGTTCAACAACCCCACCCCATATTAAATACGGAGTAAAAAATGGGCTGTAGGAAAGTCGTCGGCGTCCAGTGTCTGTCTGTCCGACAGGCCGAGGAGCAGGACCAGGGCGGGGCGTATGTCTCACGCAGGTCCGGCTATATTTAAGTTACATTTACATTACATTTAGTTACATTTCTGTCCGCACGCACACACACGCTATAGAATCTGTGGAATCGCGTTTCCATAGCAACGTATCCGGCTCATCAGCTGCGGAGGAAGGCGTAGCGCGTGCCACGTGCCGACATCAGGGCAGCCCTGCCTCCTCCGCCCCCCCACGTCTGATGCATCCGTCAGTGCAAGACTGTGGTGTGTAAGGCCACGCCCACGAGGAGGGCGTGTCTGCTGTGTGCCAAGTTAACCCAACCGGAGTTACAGCTACGCCACCCTCTCTCTCTCCCAATAGGCCAGGACGGCTGGTTTCAGGACGGGGGCGGGAGGACGTCCTGTAGTTCACTAGCGGGAGCTCAACCACCGCCGGCATCTCTGCCATGCGCAGTAAACCAGAAACAACCCTGCAGAAACAATGAAGATCACGGCCCACATCCACCACACTAGCAGAGACAATGGAGCAATGGCAGTGTTAACAAACAGCACAGACCAGCGTACGACATCACACACACACACACCACACACACTTTCAGTCTGTTTATCAGCTCTAATAATGTCAATGATCTCAGGTTTTGCCTGTAAAACCTCAGGCTTACAACTCGGCGGAACCAAACGGTATTAGTGCCCAAGCTTATTTCCTACGGCATGGATAATGCAACGGGGCCAGCACTAATCATCACGACCAGCTTCATCATCACCGCCAGCACCGCTTGCTTAAACGTAGGGCAGAAGCAGAGGGAAAGGGGAGGATCCCCCATAACGCTCGTACGTTGCTGATTGGGTAAGGCAGAAGTTGACCAGGACATGATGGAAGGGGTCAGCTGTCCGGGCCGTAAGAGAAGAGGTCCCTTCAGCAGAGACGTGGCGTCCAGCGTGCCGCCCGTTAACCGTGACCGACAGCGCAGCCTCGGAGTTCATGGCTGAGCAGATGTGAGCCAGAGAACAAGAATAGTATCTCAGTGGGAACTTCCTGTGTACAGCCTACAGTACACAGAGCAGCACGGCCATGCAAAAACACACAAGCACGCACACACACACACACACACACGCACATGTACGCACACGTGCAAGCGTGCACACACACGTAAGAAACTCATGCATGCACACACACCAAATATGCCTTATGGGAAGCGACAATTTGTGCACAGCGTCAACAATCAACCTATTCAGCTTCATCTCGTCCTGGCCTCCCCACGGAGACCCATCACCATAGTTACAGCTGCTGGAACGCATTTTTACTATAATCAGCAGGAATTTCACAATTTTCACATGGAAATTCATTCATAAAAGCATCTGGAGAAATAACTTCTCCACAGAAACTCGGACTTTAAAATATATTTTCCTTTTTTTATTTTTTGCAAACATTATCATAATACTGAGATTTTTTATTATATGCAAATTAGCTATGAGCATCTCAGACATCACAGGGTCACTAATGCATTTCTAGTATAATACAAGGCCCTACACAACTGCTATATGTAACAATATAAGCAGTTTTTATTCCCATCCCTACCCCATGCACGCACACAAACCAGCCACTGCTCCTTCAAGCACAGAATGCTAATAAGGAGAAGCAGTTTCAGGAAAGCTACAGGGTACTTCTGCGCACAGGGTCCAGACAGCCCACATTTAACTATTTCACACTACATAAGCAAAAGTGTAGTGTGTGTGTTCGGGGTGAGCATCTGATGAAGTGTCCCAGTTTTCTCCCTTCTACAGGATAAAGGTTAATTTGAAGTGCTACTGGAACAGTGGCTGAGTGTGCCTGCGTGTGTGTGTGTGTGTGTGTGTGTCAGAAAATGTGACCTGATTTCTTAGCTTTGTTCAACCCTTATTCATTATACATGTAGAAGCATTCCCCCACATGTCCACTATTATGGGTTCAGACCACAGAGGCACCAAGAGCAGGACAGATGAGGTCACCTTCTCGAAAGCCATTTTCAAGCATGATTCAGAATGATAAATTATGCATTTTTGTACACAAAGTAGATTTCCCACAATTCTACCCTCAGAAAGTCATGTCTTCCAAAACATGACCATTTTGCACTCACGTCAGCGTAACCTCCACCGTGAAGGAGTGACTTCAGGACAGTAAGTGTGTAACCAGCTCTGACTTCCAGAAGCTCGTCCTCCCCTCCCCCCTCCCAGGAGCTCCTCCCCCACCTTCCCTGAAGCACAGAAACCCGTTTGTTTCCCATCGTGTAGATTTACTGCTAGCGTACTGCGGCTGCTGGACTGAGAGCCGAGAAACATTCCCCCGCTGCACACTCCCATATAAACCCTCCGAAAAGCCTTTTAAAAAAACGGAACTCAGGTGCCTTCATGTGTCAGGAAGGCACTTCTTTTAAACAACAGGAGGTGCTACGTTTGATCACCGCGGCTGCAGGGCATGTGCGGCGTGGCGAGGAAACTCTGGGATACAACCGCAGACGCCGCAGCCTGGATTTACGTACGTGCGTTTAGGTGAACTCGGGGCTGTGACGTCGGTGTGAAAGATCAGCACTTCCCCATGAGAGTCTGCAACATGTTACTGTGCTCGTCCTTTAAAGGGGGGGATTTCCAGCCCCATTTTCCAAAATGAAACTGGCTGTGATGGGCGGGGTGTTACACTAGTGCCCCAGTGCTTGAGATGGCCACAGTGATTGTCATTTAAGTGGAACGGAGGCAGCACACCCACCCATGCCCACACATGCTCCAATATACAACACACACACACACACACACACACACACACACATCTGGTTGGAGCAGATAAACAACGATCCATTTCACTTCCTTGGGAATAACTTACGGGGACACAAACAAGCAAGCAGCCATCAGCTACAGCAGAGTTACTGTCCAGTAGGCAAATAAAGCCGAACAGAATGATCCTCTCTCTGCGGCCGGCCTGCCAAATCCGGGTAATTAGCAAACCCACAGCTCAATCTGCCACAGCTCTGCGCTCCGCTACACAGGGCAGTGAAGCGTATTGTGAGCAGTACTCTATCCTTCTTCCTCTACACTTCCCTCATTCCCTCATTCTTGTACAAGATAGTCTGGGGGTATTTATGTACTTTTAGAAAACCAACTTCCTTTTCTTACAGGTCATTAACGGAGGTCGAGCTGGACTTTTTTGCTCTTCATGGTGGTTCATGTGTGTCTTTTGGATAGAGTTCTTGGTCTTTTCTGACACAGCGTTCGGTTCTGCTGCTGTTGTGTCTCTCCGCTGTCTGCTAGGGTGTCTGCTATTACCCGATTACTTTGGGAATGCATTTTGTATGTCAACGTCTACTACATTTTGTTTCGTAAATAAACCATGCAGTTCAGATCTCAAAGTGCTTCCTTGCTTATCTGACACTTCCTGCCTTCCAGACGAGTGCTGTGTTAATGTATCAGACTGCCCTAAAGGCAACTGGTGCACTTCAGGCTCTGCCCAGCGGAAGCTCCATCCACACGCCCATCTGCTCAAACCAAACATCTGCTTCCAGTGGCCATCGTCGTCACACTCTCCCCTCAGCTGAAGGCAGACCGCATCGCAACGGAGGGGCAGTAGAACCCTGGTCCAACCAGCCCTGGGCGGTGGACGCGAGTTTCCCCCACACTCGATACTTCCCAAGCGCCTCACACAGGGCACCTGCGTGATAAATCATGCGGCAGGGCAGGAGGGAAGTGGTGACAGACCAGAACGGAGGCAAACTTCCACCAGAGCTCTGGCCACTGGAGCGAACGCAAGTTCTGCACTTGCGCGTGTGCTATTGGAACAACAAGCACAGGCTTAAATCCCAGAATAGCTAAGAATATATTTCCAAAGAATTTTCCAACGCGCTGGCCCGGCTGAGGAATGTTGGGTTTGGAGTCAGTGGACGAGCCCAACGTTAATCATCGATTACTCGGGAAACAACTGGAGTTTGTGTCCAGACTCAAGGACACGGCGGCTGTTCCGCACGTGTGTCCTGGTCAGGAGTAGGTCCAGCAGGGTCCGTACCCGAGAGGCGGCGCGGACGTCGGAACGCTGGACACACGTTCCGCAGGGCCCCGGCGGCCCGATGGAAGGAGGACGTGTCTGTAAGGCGCTAGTCCGTGTTGCTCGGGTGATGAAACGTGGGGAAGCACACGTGGTTCACTTTCAAAAGATTCCAAGCTAGTTGTGTCATCGGGCGATTGTGGTTTTTCCAATACAGAAGACCGAAAAAGAGCAGGAATGATCACTGGGTCTGAAACGGTACGGGCTAGAGGTTTAGAAAAGTTGTTGCTTATGAAACAAGATCTGATAGTGCTACTGATCATTTATCTTTGCCAATAATAAATGTTAAAACAGCAACAGCAACAAAATAGTGGTATTAATAATAACACTAGTAGTGATAGTAATAACTCATAATAACAATCAGCATCGTGACGACCATAAACTACTAAACGTGCGTGTGCAAGATCCCAAACCCGACTATCCCACGGCCCCAGCACTCTGAGGTCATCCCCACCCTGGGGCCTGAAGAACATCCCCTATTACTGTACTGGGGTACACACCAAGGCTCTGACTAGCATCGCTGCAGCATTAGCGTAGCTCTAGTGCGGCAGGAACCACGGGGGAGCCAGAAACTGACGAGGCAGGGAGGCAGACCGGGGCTGCCGCCATCTTACCCACAATGCTTTCACTACCCGATTCCCAAGGACACAGGAGAGTGGTGCAGCAGAGGTCATGTGACGAGTGGGCTGGCAATGCCACCAATCAGAGAGCACCTTGCAGACACTCGTTTCGCGAGATGTACCTTGGGCTGCACTAATCCAGCAATACGCTTTCATTATGAACTGGGTGTCACCATAAAGACAGAGAGCCACTACTTTAGTACCGTCATTCCTAATGGCAACACGTTATGACATTAGCACAGCAGCGCAATGTAATGAAGGTCTGTAGAGTTCCACTAATCTTTATGCAAGAACATGTTTTGTGAGCACCTGAGCACATCTGCACGCCGATAACTGACAAAAGGAAGAACATCAGATATGTTCAGATATGATCTTACACAGCGGCTAGAAAGCACAATGCAAATGTCTCCCTTATACCAAAAAAGCCATTCTGGAGTCCCCGTTGGAAAGTCTCTTAACGGAGGGCTGTTTCATTACAGCACACATTACCCTTGTACGTCTACCTCACATTGACCGAGTCCCGCTCTCTCCACATTTTACGGGGAAGAGGTCTCACACAGGGCAGGCACACAGGCACAGAGTGTGAAGTTTGGAAAAACACAGTCCTTAGTCATGGCCAAGTGGTAAAGCCAAAATAGTCGAGGGTGCACAAAAAGGCTTCCTCTGAGCAGCTGCACTGGGGACCTGTGTGCCAGAGAGCAGTAACACGGCACAGGGAAGCTGCCGCGGTGTGGAAACGGAGTTTTAGTCAGTGGTGCGGGGCTTTAGCCAAAGTAAACTCAGCACAATACACGGCCTCAGCCTGCCCCCCCACCTTAATCATTACACACACACGTGTACACTCCCACACACTCTGACCCTACGCACTCACACACACGCTGTACTTCTCTCACATTCCATTTCCTTCTGCCTCATTCCTTCTCGCCTCAGAAGCGGTTTGTCAAAACTGCGAGACTGACGCTTCCCGGTGTAAAAATAAACATGCGATTTCGGACTCCGCCCGGTGAGAAGCGAACGCAGCGGGACGCGAACGCGGCCGGGCGTGGCGGACATCCTGCCGGCTCCAACCAGGCGGGGGCGGCGAGCTCCAGGAGCAGGCCGAGCTGCACACAGCTCTAGAGATCAGTGTCGCCATCACATACGAAGCAGTAGGGTCACGCGCATGGCAGCTCCAGCACGTCGGAGAGAGCCAACTACACACTCGCGGGGAGGACTCCACACTCGCGGCGAGGACTCCACACTCGCGGCGAGGACTCCACACTCGCGGCGTGGACTCCACACTCGCCGAAACACGAGAACGCTCACAGCTCATGGCACACACACAAAACGCTCAAACACTGTGGCAAACTTTGGGGTCACACATTTCACACACCGGGGAGAAAGCAAAAGCCCACAGGGCTCTGAGGCAGAGTGGTGGAGGCAGGGGGGGCCTCCCTAACGCAAATGTCTCCAAATATCAGCAAGAGCGCCGCTCCCTCAGAAATACAAACTATTCATGTCAAACGACTTTAAATAGTAGCGGAATTTGACAGACGGCAGCCAGCGTCAGCGGAGGAACCAGTGACTGCAGGCACTCTGGAACAGAACCATCACGCTTTCTGCTCAATGATGCAAGAAGCGACTGTAAGCTCCATTTGGTTACCATGTCAACAAGAACCTGCAGTCAGTTCTCTCCTTCATGCTCTGGTGATACAGCCAGCACTGAAACACAATGGTGCATGCGGGACCATTCAAGAGGCACTGAACCTCTTCGACTCGCAAAGCGGGCGGCCGCGATTTTGGGGGAGGGGGGGGGGTGGTTGTAGGATGGTTTGATGTGATAGAGAGCAGCTACTCACGGAGACGTTGAATATCTCCTCCGAGTCATCCAGCATGCGAACCCTGACGGCCACACGCCGGCCGGCGGGCACGGCGGGCGTCTTCTGCCCCGCCTCCAGCGTACTGATGCCCAGAGAGTCTGGGGCACCCAGCCGCTGCCCTGCTGTCGAAGTCGGCTCCTTCTCCACCATGGTCTTCCTCACCGTCTCCGCAGGCCTGGAGGACCACACACACACACACACACACACACACACACTGAGATTTGGCTGTACAGTACTGATGTGCAGCCAGCCTCCAATGGGAGGGACAGACCGTGCATAACCACAGGATGTCTATGGCAGGACAAGATGCAGGGAGGACCTTGACTCTCCTGCTCTATAATTAAATCATCATAAAGCCATGGGGGGCAAACCACAGCAGGCCTTGCACCTGAGGGAATGCAAGTCTGGATGGACTCTGCTCTTCGGACAGGGGAGGGGCAAGAAGGAGGGGCGT
Organism: Brachyhypopomus occidentalis; assembly: GCA_020368025.1. NCBI lineage: Eukaryota > Metazoa > Chordata > Actinopteri > Gymnotiformes > Hypopomidae > Brachyhypopomus > Brachyhypopomus occidentalis. The sequence continues at coordinate 2,940,273 of JAGXOD010001430.1, forward strand.
CAGGAATCAGATTTAGACTCGCAATCCACACCATACAATGAGATGGAACAGGGTCAAAATGGAGGCATCTGGTTTAGAGGAACGCCTGTTACATGGCAACATGGCAAATTTCAGTCTTCTTGGAAGACGCATCTCTATAAAGCCGCCTAGTGATCCCAACGTTCTTGGTTGTAATGGATGCTCTGACAAACCCAGGGGACACTCTGCACTGCTGTCGCTAGTCATGTCACAGGGAGACATCCAGTCTGACGTATGTTCTTCCTTACTGCAGTAGCAGTAAGCACGCTTACGACCCACTGGAATTTTTTCGCTGGGTGCACTGAGAGGGTAATAAAACCTTTTTGCATGTTTAAACTGAGAACTCTTGGAGTCTTCTGGCAACTCACATATGCAGATACCCCCCAAAAGGGAGCAGGAGCAGAAACTATGATTTCACCATTTATTGAAATTGTCATTTTAAAAGCAGCTAATCAAAATGTATACATTCAAAACATTTCAAAGCTCCTTTCTCACCATGGCTAATTATCATGAGCTACTAGAGTGGCTCCAAACTCTCCCACTATCCAAAGAATAGATTTTCCTGATTCAAATAGCTTCAAATTGGATAACAGTAAAATGTCTATTTGATTAGCTGAATTCTGGAGTGCTTCCTGGAGATCACTTAGTCATAGAATCAAGTTTATACCACACCAAGTATGGGAACTTTAGGACCCAGAGGAACCCTTTCAGAATAATGCTGCCCTAAGGGACAGTCATTAAAAAAGCCACCATCTTATGCGGGGGCTCAAATTACTACCAACACTTTTCAGGGGGACACACCTAGGATACACATTAGTTAAATGATACCAGACTTGCCTTCAAAAGACCAATTTCCCAAAAGGTTGCACATATTTTAATGTGATACTCTTAATGAGACCTTGCACAGAAAAGACAGACTCACCCTTAACGCGCTTTGCTGAAATTCAATATCCTTCGTAACAACAACCAACCACACAAGGCCTGGGCTTCCAGAGAGGTGTCTCTTTGCTCTGCTTGTGTGTGCTTGTGTTGACACAGAAGAGGCCAGAAGAGGTTTTGGTACCAGTGCTAACTTCTAGACTTTCTGAGAGACCCTGTGGCCAGTTAAATGGAAGACCTACCCTCTGCTCTCACTCTCTCCCCTCACTCTCCGAATCGGAGTTCTGTTCCACTCTGTTTATCACACATTCCAGCACAGTGATGTCACCACAAGACCTCAGCAACATGGGGGGGGGGGATAGGAGAGGGCAAGAGGAGAGGACAACACAGAGAGAGAGACAGACACAGAGAGAGAGACAGACACAGAGAGAGAGACAGACAGACACAGACACAGAGAGAGATAAACCCAGTGAGGGTAAATTGTGCTCCACAGGTTCAAAGTATCTTCTATTCCTTATCTAGCCATAGAAACACTATAGCCTTCCCATACAGTGGAATAACTGAATTATGTCATGGAACCTTTTTGGTCAGAAATAGTACAATTTGAAAAATGAATCACTTTTTTTATCTTAACATGTCACATATAATTCTAACGACTTAAAACTACTTCATGGAAACAACACATTGCATATGGCTCTGTGGTCTTTTATCCACAGGTCTGAAGACACCTCCCAACATAGGGTCCTACCCACACGGTTACAACGGACTGGAGAATTCCTGACTGGCCGTCATGCAGAGGCAGGCAATGCATGATGAGATCATAGCTGCTGACCTTCTGAAACCCACACAGGTTACTCATGAGGCATACGCTCACTGATGGATGGGGAGCAGAGACGTGTGAAGATCTCCCGCATAGTGACGAGCTTTCAGCCTCCGTCGCATACACTGAAATGAACTGAACTAAGAGGGTTGCAACTGCAGTCAAGTCACAAGATGGTATAAGATGGTCTCCACGAAGCTGCCAGACCATTAGGTATTCGTCTCAGAAGCTCTCTTTGCGGTCTGCCACGGTACACATTTATTCATTTCCCCTCTACAAAGGTCAAGTAAGCATTAACTGGAACCCTCCAAGCACTTGAAGGTGAAATTCATCGTCAAGAGTGAGAGATTGACTCAGGATATCAAATACCCAAAGCAGCTGTATTACACAATGGTGCAGATAATTAGCAGTTATTTGACATTTATTTCATGTTAGAGAAATGCACCAATCAATACCACACTTACAACTACACAATAAACAAACAAGCAGATTAATATTGTTATATTTTCCAGATGTCAGTTTTTCATCATTCTGAATACGTTTCACTTTCAAACAAAATATATGGTCTTACTAGAACCCTGCAATGTTTAGTTTAGAACTGGTCACCTCCCAAGTCCAACAGTATTTACTGCCAGCCCCAAAAGTGTAAAAATCTAGATAGTCTAAGTTTGTTGACTTCTTGGCTTCCGTTATGCCTTCGTGCTCATAAATCAAATAATATAACACAAAATTTCTCTCTGGGTCTCTCTCTCCCTCTTTTTTCACTCATTCCTTGTCGTCCTCTTCATTTGAATCCCGTAGCGCAGTTTCCTGGTTATTACTGCAGATAGGCATTGGAAGCGGATACACAGTAGAAGAGCATCTTCCTTCAAAACAAAACCTACTCAAAACAGGAGTGGCTTCCAGCGGCCGGAAAGACTGTGACCCCACTGGGGTTCCAGCTGGCTTTGAAGTTGTTTACAAAGAAAATTCCACATAAGAATGTGAAAGATTTGAAACAGGGAGAGAGAGCGAGCGAAAGAGAGAGAGATTTTGGATTGTACAGAAACAGTGGATCCTCTGTCCCTGCTCCACACAGCCATACTTCTGCTTTTCCTCTCCCGTAAACCCCTCACTCACCGATTAATACACGTTTAGGTGTGGCACAACCGGCGACATGGCATTTGATCGGGGGGGGGGGGCAGAACATAGAAAATCTAACTTCTCATGATTGTATGTACTAGGTTATTCTAATTCATGTCTTGAAACGGTCGAGTTGTTCTTTTGGCTAAAGTAAACGAATCTGTTGGTTTAACAGGTGTAAATGCAAATGTTGTTACACTGCAGCATATATAGGCTAGTGTCGGTAACATGTAACACCCTAATAATGACCGAATCTATTCGGAGGAGGAGGGCCGACACATTGACAGCTCCACAGGGCAAAACCTCACAACGGCGCCACCGTGAACGACTACCAAAAGAAACTGCCATGAATCTCGGGTGTGATACGGAAACACTTGTTTTAAATTATTAACCGGGCTACAATGGTAACCAAAGTCACTGAGCTTGTCTCGGGTTGTAAAACCATTTAAACGTACAGAAGCGTGAAATATCGTTCGAATAATCCAATATCTGCACGAATATTAAAAATCGTGTATAACTTAGCTAGCCTTTGTGGGAATGGGGTGGTTGTTCCTGCACGAGCTACGTGAGTTCACAGCATCGAGACTCTGTAACCCATAGTTCGGTTATAATTTCCCCACCAAAATGTCCACGATTCATTCGCTTATCTACATTGAACTGCACCAGCGAAGACAAACCCCACGACGTCCAGAATGGTCTCCGAAGGTCGAAAGTGATCACGAAATATCAAATACCTGCGGCTAGGCTACTCCAAATGTCCGACGTCAACGGAATATATTGCAATGTTCACGGGAGACGTGGCTGGCTAGGTGAGGGGGGGAAAAACGACAGAAACGACTGTCCGTGGACATGTTGTGTCGACACTGTCAAAGCGGTTCCGACTCTAATGTGACCGAGTTGAAGTGCCGCTCGCTACATTTAACACATAATCTCTCAAACAAGTTAGAGATACAATGCCGCTGCTGTTCAAGGCGAGGAACGCACAGTTACTTACCCCTGGTTACAAAACACGGCTTCCACGTAGGATTTTTTTTCTTAACAGTCCTAAACGAAGCCCTAAATGAAAACACGACTCCGGGGTGGATCTTGAACGCTGCCCCAACCCAAACCGGTTTACATACAGATCATACGGACTGTTCCAGAGAAGAGCGTCTTCGCGGTCGCCATGTCGGCCGGCTACCCGTGGAGACAGGATTACGGCGGACCGAGATCCACAGTCGGCTCGGTGATCGGACAATAAAAGACGCGCAGTGCCTCCAGCCACTGTAACCGGCATAGCAACTACTCCAAAATTCAGGATTTTATGCACATACTGCCACCTAACGGTATAGCCAGCTAACACACTATTCAATCGTGTGGTCAGTGTTGTTATCTTGTCTAACCAAGCACATTTTGTAGTAGACATTTGTTCCATTAGTCTCAAAGTAGACTCACTTTGTGTAGTAATACAGCGTATCAAGAAATTATCACATTTTTGATTATCAAAAATTATCTGTGAAATATCGTGGCATTCCATATTGGCAGCTAATTATTCTTAAAGCCTTTAAATTATACTTTAGGCATCATGGGAAAAGTCAAATAAAGAGTTAAATTACAATAAGTGTTTTGTAGAATGTGGTTAAATTTTCAAATAAAGTTAAGCCGTTAACAATGTTTTCAGTAGATTGACTATATGGTCTGAGATTAGTTTTTCTGCCGAACAAGGCCTGACAGTAGTTAAGTTGATGGTTTATGCTCTACTGTTAAGTCACTGGTGGTAAATAACTTTTACAGAGGGAAATCAAACTTGCTAAATGATTATGACAATTTTACTATGCATAAACCTCAACGAAAAGTAAATGATGTTATCATAAAACAGCAGGACCACATGTGAATATCACCAAAGTTCTCTCTGCCAATAGCATTAAGCATGTGTGCTCTTGAATTTCAGTAGAACTACTCCATACTTCCCTTTTCAAGAGTCTAGGTTTTTACTGTGTGAATTTGAGCTAAGCCCACGTTAATGAGTCTGTGAATCAGTGATCATCTTGAGTGTTTGTTTCTGCATTGGCAGGACTCCCTGTGATACTACCGACTCACAATATGGATGACCCACTTATGTTTGTGCTTTATACTCTTACAGTTTCCTCCTGTAGAACATCCTTTTCAAATATGAGACGCATGTCTACTGTAAGCCAGCCAGTAAATGTGCCACAACCTTAAACCAAATCAACCCCCAAAGGTGATAACTGAAACTTTAGTGTAATGTTACTCAAGTGGAAAACATATTAAAAGAGTTTCCTACTGACTCTGCATATTATCCAGTGTTAGGTGATCTATGAAACTGGTGTTTCTCCCTAAACTAACTATAACTAGGCCTACTAATAGGACTTTTTTTATTTTTTTAGTCAAACAGGCTAAAACCATGACCAAACTTCTGCATTCATTTGCTGTTATGCTGGTTACCATATTCAGTAGCTACTGGATTATATATATGTAGTCACCACAGATTTTTTATTTACTTATCCAACATGATTTTCCAAATGTAAAGTGGTGGTGTCCTCTCTGCCATCTCTGCACAGCACAATTCTTACTTATTTTCACAGTGTTTGAGAACAACTACATGTGGCTTATCTTGTGAGAAATCCATTGCTGTGGAATTGCGCAATCACCCCACACAGCCAGTTTAAACATGCGTGGTTATATTCTCAAGACTGTTTAGAAGGCCAATGTTCAGGTAATCACCCACACTCCAGACAGGCCCGCTGGGTCTCTCCTGTAGGTGTGAGTTCCTCGTCTGAAAGGTTGTTTGTGGTATTAGTGTACTAAAGGCTAACAAGGGGCCTAAATTGCTTTGAAAGACATTTATGATGCTCAAAGCCACTCAATAGCAATTAAAAAATGTGTTACCCAGATTCGCTCAATTACAGCAGGTTTCAGCTTAAATGCAAAATGACATATTTTGTCTATATCTTTTGTATACACTTTACATTGCCTCTGTTTTTCAGATCGCCAGAAGTTTAAATGCTCTGCCTCAAATCATGTTATTGACACTAATCCACTTCTCAATATGTACAAACATTTTGTATCTAAAAACATTAAAATCTTCAAAATAATTTACTATACCAATTTTCTGGGATTTATCCCTTTAATCTCTTTAATGTTTTATAATTTGTTTGTTTATAAATAAATATGGTATAAATATTTTATTTACCCTACTATTACTCTTCCCTGCTTCCCATACTTTGTATCAGGGCTGGTGAGTTACCATGGTGACAGACAGAGTTCCAACTCAAGGCTCCAAATCCAAGTACATGGGACTTTGCCCCGGTGTTACCTTAAGCCTGGTGCAGTGCAGGCCCAAAATCCCCAGGGGGGGTGTCAAGAAAGAACGCATCAGCCCTGCAATATCTGCATGAAGCAGACAGATGCAGGCACCACCCTCAAGTAACCAATTATGTACAGGAAACCATGCAGGATTTTCACAGTTTAATACAGCGATCAGGTACACCTACCACAGCTGTGACAAAACTGCCACATGTTTTGTGGTTAATTGTAAGTTGTAGCCACTCACCCCTGATAGCAGTTTGGACTGTATGGCACCTTTAATTAGCATCTTCCATGAGTGACCTGGTTTTGACAAAAGGCATTTTTACATTTATACCTTAAATACTATTCATTATAATATTATAATAATATTATAATATTATATATATTAGATTTATATATATATATATATATATATATATATATATATATATATATATATATATATATATATATATATATATATCCAGACTTTACCTGCTCTGTTTTCAAAGTAGGTCATTCATGAAAGAGGCCACTGGGAATGTGGCACAACTGTGCAGAGAACAAGATAGTTTACCGCGAGCCAATTAACTGGGCACAAAGAACTGACCGGGATAGGTAGAGGTGTGAAATACTATGAACAGCAGACTACGTGATGCCTTCAATGGCGATGTCTGTGTTATTAAACGCCTGAAAGAACCTACCATGTTTGCAGACAACATCTTGGAGCCCTTCCAACAACTAGCAGAGTTTACCAACAGGGTGGAAGGAATATTTAAAGTTTTTGATGAAGGCATTGTGGTTGGTCAAAGGTATCTGTTGTTGAAGTATCTCAAAAGATGGCATATTCTAATCATTCTTAAAATGCTCCCTTGTACGATTCTATAAACTTGCGGACATTTAAGAGTCCGTTAGTGGGGACCACTATGAAGCAGCTCGTGCACTTCCCACATCTCTACAGCAGAGGCCGCCAAAAATCACACGAAGAAAGAATATCCAGGCAGAATGGATGGGACAGTAAGACCTCCAATCTCATTTCATTATCTCTCTCTTTACTCTGCATGGAAGACAGTAACATTGTTTATTTTATGAATGAGGTTTGAGTGACACCAATTCAACTAAACAGAAGAAACACACAAAAGAGCCTCAGATTCAAAACTTAAAAGATTAGGAAATTACTGTGGGAGATTAAGGGGATAAACGTGGTGGGTGACTTTTGAATATTTTAGCAGTCACTTTCATTTGACATCTTGAAACAACTCATTTTGGCATCAGAGTAATAGGCATTGTCACTGAGAAACATTCATAGCAGGAAACCATTTCGGACTGAGTAAAAATATGCAGGTCTGCACCTGATCAGTGTTCACTGTGTAGAAAAATGATGCTTGTGGGTTCACTGCAGTCAGATTCACTTACCACTGAAATGAAACTGGTCTCCAAACAGGTTGCAGGTATGACAAAGGGGTGATCCACTGGATACGTTATTATGGGGTGATCCACTGGATAAGTTCTTATACTAAAGGGGCAATCCATAGTTGTATCTTAGTGTTAGAGGTTAGCATGCTGGGTCATAGTAGAAAAAATTGTAAAAGTTCTCTTTATTCATTTTAAAGAATTTTTTTAGGACAAACTACCAAGGGAGTTTTAAAAAAAGAGAGTGACTTCACCTTACCTAAATCTTTCAGGGAATTCCCTGTGTGAGAACAGTAGCTGAAGCAATGCTTCACTCATTGACAGCAGCAGAAAACCACAGGCAGAAAAATACAGGAAGAAATTCTCCCCGTTTCGGTGAGCAATTTGCCACACAGCTGCATTCGACCGTGACCTCATTTTTTGAGCATGCGGAGACAAAGAAAAGTTGAGATTGCTTTTCTTTGGGGGATATCTGCCTTTTCACAAGTCTAGATCTGGTATGTGAATAACTACGTGATAAATACTGAGTGTTTTAATGACCATCCTCTGGGATTTTTTAAAATGCTGCTGTTATTATAATTACAGGCCACGTGTAGAGATTATGAACCTTTGTTAAATACACCAAGCAGCCACCTCATTAGAAACACCCCTTCACTGGAAACTGCTCGTAGGTGTACAGTAGGAATCTACTCACAATGGTCCTGCCACCCAAATGAAATCTGTTCATCGGTAATCCTGCGGTCAGAATTGTCTGTAAGGATGATTGAACATTTCTGAAATGCATTTAGGGGAGTGAATGTTACACTGATTTGCCCAGGAGAGGTGGTAAGCATGATCTTAGTTGTAACAGATTGTACAGTGAGAAACTATTCACACAAAAAACACAGAATGCTCCCACATACACATAACTGTCAGGGAGAAGAATGGTTAACATCCATAAATAATGTGAGCAGTATAGCCATACATTTAATATACAAAAAACTGCAGTCACTGATCTTTCATTAGGGCTTTTGAGAGTTACACAATATAACTTATATCAGTAATAATATAGGAGCATAAAAAAAGTATCCTATAATAAGGTAATCAGAAGGTACTCAGTTTTTACTAATGTGTGTGTGTGTGTGTGTGTGTGTGTGACTATGCATGCGTGCATGTGTGTGTGTGTGTGTGTGAGAGAGAGAGAGAGAGAGAGAGAGAGAGCAGCTCGGGGTGTAAACTGGCTGTGGTGCCTCCACACCACCCACGTGTGTCTATGTTGGGCTGAAAGACTCTGTTCTTCTCTTCATTCTTTCACCAGCCGCCCACCCGCTCTCTCGCTTCTCTGACAGGAAAAGCAGAAAAGCATCCTCATCTGCTACTGTGGTTCAGGACACACACACACACACACACACACACACAGACAAGCGCAGGGACAGTAGGAGCCGTGGTATAGACACTGTAGGCGCATTCACATACACACTCGCATAGCTATTGCATGCATGACAAGCAGGGTCACATCCGCACGCTGCATTCCTACAGATTCTCTGTGGTTAACAACGCGACTGCAGGTGTGAGATGCAGTGGGATTTTGCACTCATTACAAGACATTCTCAACATTAAACAAACGCATGCTAAGACAACGGTCCAGCATCCAATTTTACGGGAACCTTAAAGTCGAGGCATCAATACGTTAACCGAAATCGATAATTGATCCTTCACTGCTCCGCATATTTGCGCTGAGAATCGTTACCGGAGGAGTGGCCATAAATCATTGTTTCCCGAGCACAGGAGCATGTGAATACAATCAAAACAGCGAGAGGTCATCTGGTCACTCCAGGTTAAACAACAGGAATGACGGTCAGCTCCGGCTTGAAACAGTGTCCCCAGTAGCTTTAAGCCAAAAAGCTCGGCGGCTGTTTGTGTGGATTGCCTGTTGCTGCCCGGGATCAAGGTGGAGAGCGTGACTGAGTTCACGGTGGTGGCACAGCGAAAGGTGGAGGCTGTTTCCAGAACACGGCGGCCTCGTTCCCACAGACACCAGGCCTGACACATACCGCACATATTGTACCGAGACAGACAAGGAGTGAGCTTAGCACTGGCTCTTTGAGCTGTGGTAAGGCATTCGCGGATGGCAGAACTCTTCCCTGTATGAACCGGTGTACTTTTGTCTGACAAAAAGACCCTGACAGCGGTCGGGAAATGACAGGGAGCGCAAGCGTATACAACTGAGCCAAAGAATCGCGATCTATTCTAACAACGAACCGTTCTGCACACGCCCAGAAATCATTAGTAGCGTCAACATAGACGGAGCATCGATCTGACGACAAAAGACCTCACATCCAAAATCACCACCGTCCAATCACTCAGCACAATGCGCGGGGATAAATGTCCCAGTCTTATCTGACACAGTGACAGATTCCGTGTGGAACATCAGAAAGCAGAGGGGCTGTTGTAATTCCTTAAATATTCCCAAACTTTAGAATGTCTTTGACGTATTTATGCCATCGCAAAATCATACTCGACATTCACAGCCTGCTTAATTACTTCCCATTTGTTTTCCACGTTCTATCCTCCATTAAAAAATACACTTCGAACTATGCCAGTGCCATTTCACTCCCGTGACCACCAGACGATGCACGACGCTGCGGGTGCTCCCTTTAATGCAAGATCTCGAGCTGTGTCTGTGCAAACTTGAAGATCTTGTGTCAACAATCTTATCAAGTCATGCAGTGCCATGCTTTCCTGATGGAGCAATTGAAGCAGGGCACACACTAAGTGACTTTACCTATGATATAAATGTCAGAAAGTATTAAGTCTCTGCACAAGGGAGGGCACATTACAGACACAGAGGCCTCGTCTCCATTATTGTCAGTGACTCTGCTGCCACGTGGCACAGCGCTCATCTTTATTCTGGTGTGCTTCCCATTGATTGGCTACCAAAATAAGCCGACTTCACGGGGGCTCTCACGATGCAATACGAGATTTAGAAGCGTGGTGTAATGTGAGGGAATCGTGCAGTTACTCACCCAGCCATTCCCAGTTGTCTACTGTGACAGCCTTCTAGGGCAGAAAAGGCAGCGAGATTCAAAATTGCCGTCATTAAACCTGACACGCTCGCCAGCTAGAAGTCCCGTCGAGTCATGTAATGCGTACCTATCTTAATATAAATACCCAGCGAATGCAGAAAGTGTTCTTCTTCCTCGCCCGGCATAACACAGGACGATAGTTCAGATTGCAGGGCACAGAAGCGCAAAAGGTTTCTTGGTGCTTAGATGATATTTCCCATGCATCTGTTATTACTTGCAGTTGGTTTAGCATGTCATGTTTCAGTGAAAAACTGCCCAAGATCATCAGAGCCGTATGATAACTGCCGTTTTGTAGCTCATATGGAAGAGCAGGTTGAGCAAGGTGCTTGTGAAGGAAGGCCGTGGGTTAGATTCCCAGGGAGCACATGCTGTCATACTGATAAATATACATTTCTCTGGATAAGAATGTCTGCCAAACGCTAAAATTGTACAGTACATTTGTGACTTAGGGCAGGCAATCTAAAGGAGGCTTTAGACAACCCATCCATCAGCAGCAGTGTTATACTGATGATAAAAACACAATTGGTTCTCATGCAAATTTAAACCAAGCGATCTTTCTGCATACCATATAGCACGATGACCTTTGTGCAAAGTACTAATAGGTTAAGAAATCATTAAACACCTTAGTGACACACGAGTTGGCCAATTTATCATCAGTAATGAGTTTTAAAAAGTCCCTGCCAGTGTGACCGAAGTCTGGAAATGCTCCGAGCATGAGACTCCTTCTCCCGAAAGAGATGCGTTGTGTCTCGCTGTGTGAAAGTCGCTTTTTAGACACATTTACGAGTTTTGTGAACACTGCCAATCTCTGCTTCAACCAGCATTGTGTGACTCACCACAGTTTCGAGGACAAATCTCTGGCTTCTGTTCTGTGTCAAATCTCTTGCAGGACAAATCTCCGGCTTCTTCTGTGTCTGGTGTGATTGCCTTGCAGGTCACCAAAGTATGTGAGTGGTGCAAAGTGGGAAATCATGCAGCATGGCATGATTTTGCCTAGGACATGACGCTGCGTTTTTATTAAAGTCAGAGCTTCTGTGTTCCCTCTTGTTCCGAGAACGCTTTAATAGTGATCTGGTCCTATGAGGAATGAATTGCAATGAACTCGTTGTAGCAGTCTGAAGACCTGCCCCCCCTTCTTTCATGCCCACCACTAACTCAGAGAGCTGTGATGGTGTTCAGCTAGGACACCACTTTGGACCGAAAATAGTGTGCGCCTCCCATGCCATGTTCCTGTTCATTCTCATTGCCTTCACTTGCACCCAATATACAACTCACAGGGGTGTCAGTGACCTGCTGTGTGCTTTCATCAATTTCATGAGGCTTCTAATGTTAGCTACCTATGTGTTTAGTTCCATAAAAAAAGATTGTGGGTTTTACTCCATCTTGGATATTGGCTCAGCTTGTCAAGAAAGGAAGCTGCCTATCATATCTCACTCTTCTGACATACTGTCATCTTGTGTGGAAGTCATTCTGCGGGGTGTGTTGCAGCTTCGACAGCTCCTCATGTGACGTTTTAGCTTATGGCTTCACTCTGTCGACACAGATCTACCAAATTACCGAATTTGGAACGGCTACTGGGATTTCACCTCAGTGCAAGGCAACCCCGTGGAGACAAGTCCACTTCAGAGTGCGGTTGTTCGCCTCAGTCAGGGATGTGGTCAAGTCCACATCATCCGCATCCTCGTCAGTTTGAGGGGACATTATGGAGGCCAGTGGGATGTAGCCCAGTTTGGTTGTCACAGGTGGAGCCTTGTGTTGTTGACCTGGCGTTGAGGTACCACCACCAACTCTGCACTTAAAGTCAAAGAGCTCCTTCTGGTGACAGACACAGCAAAGCTTCAGCACTGAATTAACCCACTTTAGTGGTCATTATTCCCTGGGTCTCACAAACTACATTTATGCTCTGTCTCATCACTGAATCCTTGGAACAGGTTTACAGGGAACAAGTTCAGAGCCAAATTGTGATCCATCAGATGGGTCTCAAAAACTGGGTTAAGAAACCAGCATATCATATCAGTTCAACTCACTAGGCCAGACCAGTTGTTTAAGCTTATGATTTCTTATTTTCTGGAATTTCTGATGCTGTCGTTCCTCTTAAAGGAGCAGCGTGTATAATTTCTGGGCGTCTATTATCATCAGTAATGAGACATAGAATACAAAACCACCTGTTGCACTGCAATGTTTCTACAGTAGCAAAGAGGGGCCAAACCAAACACTAATAAGAGTACCTTTGTGTTTTTACATTGAAGACACAGCTTGAATTGTCTGGCACCGTCGCACCAGTTGGAAGACAGAAAACAGAATAGTCGGTGGTTGCTGATTGATTGCTAAACATTTTGTGTCTTCAGAAGTTTGAGAATCCAACTTTTGGCAAATGGAGGATCATACTTATTACTGAAGAAGCAAAATGAAAGCGGAACTGGCAAGAGCAGAGAACAAGAATAAACATCAAGCTTTTTCAAGATATAAATTGCTGATGAGAGACAAATGTTTTCAGAGCGATGCTAAAGTTGCCCGTTTTCTGCTGGACAGGTAATCCATCCAACGTACCAATCGTAATGCTATTTGTTGTTTGACAGCTTAATCTTGAACATGGCCATGGACATAGTTGCCAACGCAAGTCGTTGCCAACGCAACCTTTCTCCCTGTGCCAGATACCAGAATTGCAATTTTACATTCATGTGCCAAAACAAGAATTTATCTTTGGTATTTAGACTGAAGAGAAAAACATGACATTACTGAAATCAGCTGATGAAAGTTATTGCCAATAAAAGTGTAATGTTAAAAAAAGCTTTGGAACTCAAATCTCTAACCTTTAGCTTTGCTGGATAGTCTGTCTGGTGTTTGACGCAACAAATCCTTCTAATCTCACAATCAGATTAAGTGCTCTTAATCTTCTAGTATCTTTTTATCATTACTTTGCTAATGTTACCTTGCATTAGAATGCAAAGCAGTTAGATACCATAGAAAATGCTACAATACAGAGTAATAGTAAAACAATAGTACAATATGAAGTAACATATTACGTACACTAGATGCCATAGACAATGACCTAATGTTGGAAGTAGCTTAACAATTCATTGATACCATAGTCTCTACTACATGCTTGTAAATGGAGAAGTGAGCGATGGGTATGGAGCTGATTTTAATGCAACCTCACCACTAGATGGCACATTTTACACACTGCCCCTTTAACGCCTACCATAGCAGCTTTCAATCAGAATAAACATTCAGTCCCGAGGAGGTTAAGATCCAGCCATTGTCCAGGATGGACAATGCTCCTGTCTGTGCCTTGGCATATTATGCTGGATCAACTTCTGCCATATACTAATGAATAATAAACAGTTATTCATTTTAGTGTGATGAATTGAAGTGTTCAGGCAGAAGCATTAGCTGTGAGTGGTGGAAATAATTTAGCCACCAATGCCATGATCGGTACCTAGGTACCTTATCCAGAGATGTGATGTGTAAAGCTGATACACACAGTAGGGACAAGGCAATATTAGTCTTGACTTTGTCTGCTGTGGTCTGAAAATTGACCGCCACCGAATAATACTGCACGACATTGCTCAGTACTATGCAGTGATGTGCATTTAGCTATATAAAGATGGGTTCCCACGTTGAGGCTGAAGTTCCTGTGCTGTCCTGTGAAGGCCCTGGCACGCCGTCTCAGAGTGAATGAACGATGTGTTGCTGCGTGTTGTCAGATGGTGCGTGTCCATATATGCCCCCCCCCCCCCCAACTCAGTGTCTCGCCAATCAAACCTCTGCATATTAGAGTGTGAAATTGACAGCTCATGTGTTGCAATGTGGTTGCCATGACACCTTATCATTAAGGCTCCATGCTAGTCTCCTCTCATGAGGGCTGTTTTAAATCTCTCTTCTTCCCTTCCTCTCCTCTCCTGCTCCGCTTGTGTGTTTTCACACCTTCCTTACTGTACAGCACCCCCTCCATTCTCCAAAGCTCTTCTCCCCGCATCTCTGTGCAACTACCCCCCACCCCTCTCCCTCCCCCCACCTCTGCAGAGAAACTCTCCTAGGTCTGAGACGCTCCGAGTGCTGGTGTCTGTAGCCGAGCTGCATTCTAGCAGCAGACTGAATGGCAAAATTACACATATATGAATCATATTATCTTGTGACACATGCATCTGTGCAGGAGAAATATGTACTGATAGTGGTTTTGAAACTTCACTTCAGACTCATATATATCGACTCAGACGTCTATCCTCACACACACACACACTCAAATAAAAATGAACAAACCCACGCAACGGTACAGATTTCTGCTGAAACTCAAAACTACAATGTTCATTTCATACACACACACACACACACACACACACAGGTAAATCATGACTCAGCTCATTACCAAAACATGAGTGTTTACTCCAGACTGTAAGGTCTCCTGAGATCTCACCAAGCATCCCCCCTCCTCCTACGCATCACACCACATCAGACTGCTCCTAACACTACCTTATGTAAATCACCGAAAGCCGCTCTCTCTGTGTCGGAGACGGATAGGAGAGAAAGAAAGTACATACAGTCTCACTGTCTAACATTAGAAATACTGCAATGAGAAGAGATTTCAAAACGATGCTTCCATGACACTAAAGCAGAAACATTTGAAGTGATGGCCAGTACAGACTTTCATACAGCTCATTAGTGTGTCACGGTACCCTAAATTCTCCATTGGTCTTAATACCCACCCTGAAATTAGGACTGGCTATTTAAGGACTGGAGTCCTTACAGAATAGAGAAAGAGGACTAGCTGGGGACACCAGAGCAAAACCAGGCCTTTTTGCATCCAAGTGTCCTTTGGATGACCATGCTGTCCGAGCTCTGCTGGACTGGATGGGTAATCCAGTTCGCAAAGCCTCGGGCGCCATTTAACAACCGTGAACACGCTGCCCGCACGGCACAGGCAGCGGCCGAGGGAAGCGAGACACCCCCCCCCCCAACGCCGCGCTAGGCACCCGCCGCTGCCCCCTGGGGGTGGAGACGTCGGCATGCACCCAGCGCACATCGCACCTATGTGACATCCTCATTTTAACATAGGGATCTGAGCAGTTCTCTTCCCAGCACCAATCAAACACCTGCCAATGTGCTGAAGGCAGAGCCTTCTGTAGTCCAACCAGTCGTTATGATACAGTATAAAAGATGAAATACAACATACACTTGCAGAAATCCAATTCTAAAAGAAAATGTCTGTCATACAATTAGTACTTCTTTGAAACGTGTGAAATATAAGGCCATGTACAGGCACAATAAAGTCAGAAAACCTTTTGTTATATGTTTGGTAAAAATGAAACAAGACTTCAAAATACAGAAACCGACCATTCACTCTGGTGTGTTTGGGGACACAAATGATTTATTGTTTTTAATTACAACACTTTTTGTGGCCACGTATTTTAGGCGTGCACAACTATGGTGACTGTTTGCTTAACAGCAATTTTAACTGTGCTGCTTCTTGCATCATTGACCAATGATCCTAACCAGAGCTGCGAATATCTTGGCGTGTGTGTGGAAACACAGCTGAATATGAAGGTGGATTAGGTTGGGTAAATACAAAACAACCAGAGACATAGATAAAATGTCTGCCACAGTAATCACAAACTAGACTGAAGTGTTACAAACGACTTTACCCAGCAGCCTCTGCTTTTACGCCAGAACCATGGCAGCTACGTCAACACCAAAAACGAAACAAAAAGGGGGCCAGACTCGCACGCAAAATGAGTCAGCAGAGCCCTTTAAACGTTTCTGTGCTTTAAAAAATAGTGACAAAACACCACTGATAAAAAGGGTTCAAATGTGGAAGAGAGCTTAGAATTCAAAGCACTTCTTTATTGGTGAAACACAGCAGTAGTGTCATGTAGAGCTGCGCACAGCAACTTTTTCACACGTCTTTATTGCTGATGCGACTAAAAGTGGCGGCACAACAATAATCTCAGATGTGTACAAGGGCGTTTTATTGGCCGATTTATGAAAACATAACCCTCCAACCTCATTGGACAGTGCGTCAGGAAAGAGATTAAAAAAGCTCGCGTGTGCGACTGGCTGCCACAGGCTTCGCCATGGTGAAAGAGCCTGAGGAGACCCTTGACAGGAGAAGTCAGGTTCCCAGTCTGCGTCCAGTCAAGCATGAATTTTACTTGGAGAAAAGTCCGGAAAGAACAGGGCTGTGCCTTCCACAGGAATATGATGGAAATATCAAATTGTCAGTGGCTGGCAGACTCAGTACAGCGTTGTCTTCACGTATGATATTAATCTTCATTCCATTCTATGCTCGTTCTTTAGTCTCAGTACTTAAGATCGTTAGTCACGAGGGATACAGAAAGTGCTACATTTCTGAATCAATAATTCATGCGCACAAAAATACCTAGAAAAAAGGGCACTTTGTGGAATAATTGCACAAATTTATATTTTCAACATAAGACTCCAGAGACGTATCAATGGGATCATGTAGTTACATATACCTTTAATATTAGTTTCAATGTAGCTACTGAATAATTCATAATCGTTTAGTAACTGATTAATATGCCTAATAATTACCCTGGAGGTTAAGAGATTTAATCACTGTGCTTGATTTGCACATGCAAAATAACTTTGAAGTCACTGTTTCAAGAGCTATTAAGTGTGTACAGGATACACCCAAATACTCCACAGTGTGACGACTCTGCTCTAAAGTCACTGAAGCATTTGGAATCCTGTGAAGTCTACACTAAAATCATGTCCATGTGTGCTTGGATACTGATCCATAGACCGCAGTCAAAACACACACCCACCCACAGGCATGGCAGTGTGTGCAAGGTCATACACACCCTTCTTCTGCACAGACACACACACACACAGACACACACACATTAACACCACATTCTGATCGCCATTTTCAACATCAGCATCTCTCCAGCAATTTCAGCCCCTGTGTGTCTCTCTGTAGCACAGAGGAGCTGTTACAATAAGTGAAGCAGCTGTTAAATATATTAACATATTCTTATATATTTAATTATATATATATTAATATATTAGCATATTCTTAACTTTACAACCTCAACTGGTCCGGAGGAACAGATTTTTTTATGCAAACAGTCCTTATGAGTGTATGTATCAGCTATTAATGTAACTAAATTCTGCTATGCCTTCTGTGCAAATACACTCACACGATCTACCAGTGAAGTTAATACGGCTATGCCTTCGTCTACGCCTACTTTGAACCTGAGTAACAAGAATATACTTATTTAGATTTTCAAATGACTTTTTGTATAAAGGTAAAACTGAAATTGCACATTCAAACGTACGTTCCAAAAGAACAGCGATGCCACTCACAGTGACAGGACCGTTACAGGACTTGCCTCTGGACAACAACGTGTACACGTATACACACAGCCTGTCTCTCTTACGGAAATGTTTGTGGCCGTTTTCTGGACACACACATACAAGTTTTCTGGGCACACACACACACACACACACACAAAGGCTAATGGGTTTTTTCACGATACTCATGAGCATCCGGCCACGTGATCCCTGAAAAGAAGCGAAGCCGTTAGCAACCTGACTAGGACATTCTCTCGTTTCTTGAAAAATTGCTCGAGCTTCAGGGAGAAGTCAGTAAACACACCGCAGCAGTCAGGCGTACGACGTGTTGAACACACTTTATTGAGGTGTCAAATGAAAGAGTGTCACCATTCATTCAGGAGGGCAGAGAGGGGGAAATGCTCACATAAAAAAATATAAAATCAACAATGAAGACACAGCACCTCGCTCCTCTGTTCCGGGCAGGATGGATCGTCGTTTGGCTCACACTCTCCGCGCGGCCCCAGATCATCTCCGCCGCGGCAGTCGGCGTTTCGGCGACGCGTGACCCCACGCGCGTGTGTGCGGCGGGAAAGGAGCACGAGTGGAACCAGCAAAGTGCATCTGGAAATGCAGTTACCCTACGGCCAGCCTCATCGTCCCGGGCGTCATCCTCCCCGCTGCCATCGCTGTCACAGTCAAGCTCCGTCCCTTGCGGTTTGAGATCGTTTCTCTGCCCCCCCCACCCCCACTGATAAAACACTAAGAGGAGAGTGGAATACGATGGCACCATATGAGAACTGTATAACCACCTAACCTCTTGGAAAACAAAAGATCTGGACTTTGAATGCTGGATAATGGAAACTAGAGTTCCACAGCTGGAACTAAAGGAGTCCTGGGCTTTCTGTTGTCCAAGTCCCACGACATATCCAAAAAAAAACAAAAACCCCAAAACAAAAGGAACCAGGAAGTGAGACACAGCACCAGCACACCGACGGTCACGGAAAAATCCAGCATCGTCCTACAGTCCCATTCACCCGAACACCCGGAGACGAGAACAACCACCACAGGGAGCAAATGGCCTTTTGAAGTTTGTGTTTTTCGGTAGTGTGAGTGGAGTGGGTGTGCAGTCCTCTCTCCTTCTAATCTATCTGGCATTGAAGTGTAATGGTTGAGGATGAGGAGGCGGGGCCGTCTGCTGTGAGGGCGGGAGCTCGGTCTCAGACACACCCACTCACACCTTCAGCCTCACGACCGAAACCAGGGCAGGTCAACAAGAAAATAGCGGTCTTTATAAATGAAAAATGAAAAAAAAAACAAAAGACGAAAACAGAAACGGAAAAGCGGAAGCAACGGCTAAATTGGCGTCGCGAGAGACGCAGCAGGCCGTGGAGAACCGTCGGCTCCGCTGGCGTTTACAACTCCAACAGAAAACAGAACACTCATAAGGCCAGAGCGCTTCTCTGTAGTTTAGTAATGAGTCAGTCTGTTATTGAAGTGACAAAAATTCCTCACATTATTTCCTCCACATTGTCATGGACATATATGCCAGAATTAATTACACTATGATAAAACTGATGCACCAAAAAAGAACATCCACTGAAATTTGAGTGTGAGTGTGTGTGCGTGTGTGTGTGTCTACGTGTGACTGCATGTATGCATAAGCCTTCGTGTCCGTGTGTGTGACTGCGCGCGCGCGCGTGTGTGCGGAGAGTGTGTGTGGGTTCTCTCGCCGGAGCGTTATTGTATATTGCAGGACGAGCAGCAGGGGTCGTCCTTATCCGGCTGTGCTGCGTAGTCCATCTGCCGGACGATCTCGGCGAACAGTTCGTCCACCATGGTCTTGCTCTTGGCGGACGTCTCGATGAAGGGGCAGCCCCACTCCTCGGCCAGAGCCTGACCCTCGCTCACCGACACCTCCCGCTCGCTCTCCAGATCCACCTTATTCCCCACCAAGATCACTGGCACTTTCTCATACCTGCGAGGGGGACAAGAACAAAACAGCACGCTGACTTTTCCACACTCAAATCACAACGCATTCAGTGTGCTGAAGCTAGCGAGTCTAAGCCACGCCCACAGCGCCCCTTTTTTCTATTGTTTCATTGGCCGATGGAGATCGGGAAAAAAGGCGTGCCACGTGGGACCCCCTCATGTGCCATGCCCTGTAATTTGAATCTGCAGAGAACACCTCACAGCCAAGCTGTGTGCGACACGGAAAATTACTGTATGCAGACAGGAACCCACTGGTTCACACATTTGAGAGCAGAGCGACTGGCCACAGGATAGCAGGGATGAGTGTGTGGACTTGAAACGCCACTCCGAATGCAAGCAGGACTCTGGGATGGCTAATCGCATTCCACGCGCTCCAAACACCGAAACGAAGATGTTCACTCTAATCGCACCGCAGTGCCGCTCGGCACATGACGAGTGTGCTGGGTAGGTGTTGCATTTGCACTGTGATGAGTCGTCCTGTTCCAGCCCGTTTGTGTGTGTGTGAGTGTGTTTGGGGGGGAGGTGGGGGGGGGGGGGGCAGGAAGGCGATGTTTGTGTGAATCGCCCCTTGATTTGTGCAGAACGTCCAAGTGTAACACGTTCACACATCAAGTTGTTCCCACGGTGACGGAGACTCATATTCCTCGCTGCTTTGAGCGGCGCGGCGGCGTTGACTTGGTGGGGAGGAAACGGGACGCTGCGACTAAGACAACCAGGGACGCCAGGGACATGGACACATTTGACACAGTGTCATGGACACATGTCTGAGGACGGCCCATATCGATGAGGAACATACTGTATGTCAGATGCAGAGCCGAGAGTCGTTACCATGATGCAAACCAAAGGGAAGTCAGTGGCCAGGACACCTGCTTGCTGGTGGGTAGAGCTGATCACCAGCACCAGTGGAGCCACGACCATGAGACCATGATGTAGGTACCACGGTGAATCAGCATAACAGTTATATTAGTGGCAGTAGCATCATAACGTGTCTGGGAGCTTGGTAGCCATGACAGCGCCTCCCCTCCACCTCTCCATCTAGATTCAACCTTCTGTCAATCAGAGCAAGCACAGCATCATGGCAGAAAAGACCCCCCCCCACCCCAATACACACACACACACACACACACACTCATTACACTCCTGCTTTACTGAATGAAATATTCATGCTATTAAATTATTCACCACTTTCTGAAAGGCAGAAGAACCGCACACAGTAGTGTGTGAGCGTGGAGGTGTATATGCAAAACAGGGGGCTGGGAGAGGGGCGGAGTCTACCAAGCACCAGGCTGGAGGCGGATCTTGCTGCCTCCGAGCCCGAGATCCTGACGAGCACAAACCAGCTCTGGTGTGTCGGAAAGGGCCCATAATCTCTCTCCCACTTTCTCACTCCCTCTCTTCCATCACGGGCTCTCGGCCGCTGTAGTCTGAATGGGAGCGTCCCATTACCGGGCTAATGACAAAACCACCACGGCTGGGAAAAAAAGGCCGTAATTGTTTATGTAAACAAAAGTGCGGTGTGTTGTGGTGACGCTGGGTCAAGCAGAGGCAGCTCTTAGTGTCCAGTAACGTCAGCGTGTGCTTCCATGAAGCACTGGACTAGTGATTCACCGTGCAGATGGTCCGACGCGGTGCACACACGTTTGTGTCAAAATCATGTGAGGTCCTAGGCCCACAGAGAAGCATTTTTACACAAAACAGCCTTGTGCCAAAAACAAAACTAATGAATTAGTACATATGGCCACACTCAAGTACCCCCCCCCCCCCAAGCCCCACCCCCAGTTCTTTAAATATACCACTGATTATAGTGGTGGTTTCAACGCAGGGCACTGTAGGGGCCTCTGAGTGCATGGAGGAGGTGGGGACAAGGCAGCGGTTTAGGCGACCCATCTTTCTTTAGGACGCCTGTGTATGTATGTGTGTGTGTGTGTGTGTGTGTGTGTGTGTGTGTGTGTGTGGTGGGGTGGGTCGTGTTCCAGGCATTTGAGCTCAGTGCTGGTGCGGGGTAGGGGGGGGGGGGGTGCTGAAGAGGGAGAGGTGTGATGTAGGGAGATGGTGGCAATCACAGGGAAAAAGCTCAGCAAGTGCCTATTACACACCACACACCCACACAGGGAGACAGAGAGAGAGAGGGAGACAGGGAGAGAGAGGGAGGGAGGGAGAGAGAGGGAGAGAGGGAGAGCAGGAGAGAGAGAGCGGGAGGGAGAGAAAGAGACAGAGACAGACAGAGAGAGTGAGAGAGAGCAGGAGGGAGAGAAAGAGACAGAGAGAGACAGACAGACAGACAGAGAGAGAGAGCGAGAGAGAGAGCAGGAGGGAGAGAAAGAGACAGACAGACAGACAGACAGACAGAGAGAGTGAGAGAGAGAGCAGGAGGGAGAGAAAGAGACAGAGAGACAGACAGACAGACAGAGAGAGTGAGAGAGAGCAGGAGGGAGAGAAAGAGACAGAGAGAGACAGACAGACAGACAGACAGAGAGAGAGAGAGAGAGAGAGAGAGAGAGCAGGAGAGAGAGAGCGGGAGGGAGAGAGAGAGAGAGACAAAGAGCGAGCGGGAGATAGAGAGACAGAGCAAGAGACACAGACAGAGAGAGCGGCAGGGAGAGAGAGACAGACAGACGGAGAGGGAGTGTGTGTCTACACTATGTGTGCGTGTGTGTTTATAGGTAAGAGTATGCACTTTCTCTTTAAGTAGGACCTCTTGCATGTTCACTAACGTGTGGAGGAATGTTTTGTTCCATTCATGCAAATCATTCTTGCGGACCTGAATAAGTTGAAACAGTGAGTCTGCCGATCCTCTACAGTGTGTGTCTGGAGCACTGCGAGCACAGGAGGAGCAGCTACTGGACAGATGAAGGGAGATGCGTGACTCTGCCCTAAGTCAGCAGCAGTGGAAAAACACCGTCTATTTAAGAAGAGAACTGGGCTGAAAAATAAACAGCATTTCGTATGGGGACATTTACATGAAAGCACGCGTAGCACATGAACACCTGCATAATGACAGAGGAGTTACATGGCTGATGGGCGACTGAGGTGGGGAACCCGGTTCGGAGTTTCACAAACAAACCCTGCGATTGGGCCAGACCACCTGTAACCTCCAATTACTTCTCTCAATACATGCTTTCATTTAGTCCCGCCCCCTCGTGACAGAGGTAAGGATGATGTGTGCGTCTTGCACAAGTGTAAATAGCCGTGTGCGAGATGCCATTTTTAAGCCCGAGGTTCTTAGCATACACGCGGGCATCCGTCCAGTCCCACCACGCTACCCTGCGCTGGATCAGAACCCCCTGCGGTGCTTTCCGTTGCTACGCCGCCCTCCTCTGGCAGACACAGACGCGGCTTATGTATAATACATGACCATTCCACTGATACTCTTTGGCTAAGTGGTGGTGGAGAAGCAGAGCCTGTAGAGGTCTCCTGTCCCGGTCCCTCCTGGACGCGACCCTCGTTCTGGGCAGACCCAAGCGTCTTCTGTCCACGCTCGTCTATCTGGACCGGCAGCCCAGACGACCTGCCCTGTCACTGGCGTCCACTGTCCTGTCCGGAACGGCTGGGACTCCCACCCTGCGAGTTCTGTCTCAGCTCCTCCAGTGTCTCACTGTCTTCCACCACGCCAGCGTTTTCAGGCTCGTCCTACATCATCCTGTCCAGTCCTGTGTTACATTACACTACTATCTGTGCTACAGTCCCCCCAGGACGACATGAAATCATAGCCTTGTTTTTTTTTCGGCTGTCAGCATCGGGATCCCTGTTTGAGAGCCGAAGCAGATTCTGTAGCTCTGTGTTAGAGAGATTTATGAGATTTATGTTCCCCTTGTCCAAATTTACCCAAGCTAGAGTCATTGACAAACAAGCTAAATTCCTTTGTATAGATGATCTACTCAAGTGTATTAGAGACTAACCAACTTGCCACAATCACTAGAAAGTCTATGAACACAATCGTCCGTGTCTGAGGATAATATTGATCCTGGGGTGTGAAATGTCATTGTGATATAAAAGGTAAAGCACACGTCTCATTTGTGGTCCTCGCGTTCTGAAGGTGAGTGCTTAACCAACAGTGAGATTTCAGTAAATCTAGGGCTTGGGAGGCCCTTACTAAGCAACAGGGAGGAACCACGACTAGTCTCGTTGAGATCATCTCCATATTGGCAGGCGCTCACAGTTGTGTAAAGTGGACTGTTTGCCACCTGTGGAGTCTGTACGCCTGGCCACCAGCACTTCGGATGGGTGTGTGGTGCCTTGAAACACTCTTTACTGCTGAGACACACACTCATAAACACGCTTGCTCTCTAGCGTACACACACACACACACACACACACACACACACACACACACACACACACAGAATTAGCGAATACACTCAGAGGAATTTACAGGGGAAACTAAGCACTTCCAGCATTTCCTGTGTATTCAGACACTCTGTGGCGTAACCAGCTGATCTCACACTGTAAAATGCACATGTGGCAATATAAGTGTGTAAGCACAGTAGTGCTGTGTTTAACACAAACACTCTGGAATGAGACATCATACATACACACCCACATTCACACACAGGAACATAGACTGGAATTGGGACTCTGGACAGACACACGGTAGCTGGAGGTTCTTTCTCTATCTTCCATATTGGAGTTACATGCCTTTGGTTAATTAGACATAACTATCAGAGTAATTATTTATTTATTTACACTGGCTGAATGCAATTAAGGCACCTCAAGCCACAGCAGCAGGCCCTACTATGGACCAGCATGACCCAAGAGTGAGATCATAGCTAAATCTCTGACTCAGTACACAAGGCCAGTTGTTTTGCACCCAGGATTGGTCCTTTATTGTAATTTGTAGCAAAATATAAATACATTGTAAGGAATATTGCCCCATAGCGGCAGCCTAATAACCAAGAGACATTTAGCCATTAGCCTCTGCCACAGGATGTGTGAGTGGGTGAACTAGCACAAACACTGCTGCAGAATCTATCAGAACCAAGCTACGTCAGATTGCTGCAGAATCGGTCTCCGCGTTTCTCCCTCACCTTTTCACCCGGATGATCTGGTCCCGCATGGGCTTGATATCCTGAAAGCTCTGTTGATTAACCAGGCTGTACACCAGGATGAAGCCCTGACCATTCTTTATGTACAGATCCCGCATAGAGGCGAACTGCTCCGTGCCTGCGGTGTCTAGGATCTCGAGCACCGAGGGTGACGAGTCCACCTCGATTTCCTTGCGGTAAAAATCTTCGATAGTCGGGTCGTACTTCTCAATAAACGTTCCGGTGACAAACTGTACCGTGAGGGCGGATTTCCCTACACCGCCGCTACCGAGAACCACCACTTTATACTCGCGCATCGCTCCAGTATTGAGGGACAAAAACGAAAAGGATGTCGAATACTATTACGCAGTATTCGACATTAAAAGAAAAAGCAAAGCCGCGTATTAGAATGAGAATTACACCGCGGGTCCCATGTTGTCTGGCATTTCAAAGAGCCTGGCCGCTGCTGCTTAGCTAGGCGAAATAAACACGCCGCGCACAAAGGCATGCAGCCCGTGGAAGCGTTTCATTGTAGAAATTCCCCCCGGCGGGCCAGGCATTGATGATTATTGGTATCCAGACGGCTGCAGTTTTTCAGTGTGCAATGAGAGCGTTTAATCGGTGCGTTAAGTAACTTGTGCTTTTTCATTTGCTGAGCTCACCATCCTAAATCATCCGAGGAAAAAACGGAACTCCTGCGCGGAGGCTGGGGGCTTAGAAAGACCCCGCTAGATATTAGACCGGAATCTCGCAGCTGGAGATATAAAAAGCAGATCTTAAACAATCGTTTTTTAACATGCGGAGGAAGAAGTTTCTTATCTGTATTTTCTTTTCACCTCTTCTGCTTTACCCCGGTTTTCATTTGCAAACCGACATATCCCTGGCCGCCATGCTCACGGGTGGGGACCCACTGCCGCCGCGTTACCATCCGCTTCCCCCTCTCGGCTTCCGTACCGACGACAAGGAGAAGAATGTCATCATTTCATGGATCTGTGAGAGGCCCAATAGCCGAGTGCACACGTCGCAAGCCGCACCCACGCCTCTGTGAAAAATGCAGATGCCAGTGCAAACTCAAGACCCAAACTCGGATTTCCGCTAGTGTCCAAACTATCTTGGTTGTGCGCAATGACATCGCGCAGTCATCCAATGGCGAACGCAGCTTGATGAAAGGCCTGTGCATCCAAAAGGACAATGCGCCGGATGTTGTTGCTATGGAAACTCACAGCCTTCCAAAGTGCATCGTAACTTAAAATGGGATGAATAGAGCTTTGAAAGGAAATGATCATTGTCATTGTTTTTGCGGTTCCTTAATTAAACGTTGCACAATAGATCTGTAATAATGCTGTAGGCAAAAGCTGATATTCCGTGATATAAGCCCTATAAGATTTTTGACTCTGAGGTATTAAGACAAATCATTACTAGTTTAAAAATCCTGAAGGACATGTGGTCATCACAAACAGCCTGTACTATCTGATACCTCCTGTGTTTGAGCAATACACACAACTTTATAACAACTTTATTACAGTCTCAAATACAGCAACCAAACATGGTACTCATTAAAAGATTTTATTCATTTTTTGACGATACATTTTACATACTGCATGTTTAGGGAACCAAATCAATAAACTACTTAATACTACATAAAAGAGCATATAAAAGTCATAAAAGGATTTGCAATGTGTGGCATAATCAAACTCTATTGAATTTGACTGTATGTGATTCCTCCCCTGAAAGTGGTGGTGCATGTAGAGCCTACGGAACAGGGTGGAGGTGGGAAAACGAGCACTGTGTAACTACAGCCATGAAAACCTGTTCTCCACACCTAGAAACAACACATCCAGCCACAACTCCATTAAGGGGCCTGCACCCACTTATTTACTGTAGATGTGAAGAACAAACAAACTTCAGAACAGGAAAAAAAAAAAGATTAAAGGCCATTAAGTGGGAATTTGTTGCTCATGTCACTTTTAATTGCTACTTTCTTTAGCATTGGCTTGTGAGACAATTTTCCTTTAGGGAAATGTCTCATGTTAGGTGGAGAGCAGATACAATCTTTTGTATTATAAAAGCTTTCAAACAGACATGAAACGGTAAGAGCATCACACTGAAGATAAGGCAAACATCACATGTGAACAGACTACTAACTGCTTATTAAAACCTGTTCAGAAAGTGCCTCAGCAGTCAAGAGAAATCACATTCTGAACTTCTGATCCACGCGGTGAGCGCTAAGAAAGCAGGACGCACGTAAATGACATATACGAGTAAAACATTTGTTCAGCACAGGGACGAATGTCCTCAATCTCTCTGCCTCTGCATCATCTGTTGTGAAAAAAGGGTTGAATTAACCAGTCCTATTCTCATATCCTGAACACACCCTCAGTAATGCCAGGGACGTACGACATTTCACTGCCATATGGTGAGTGATCACAACCTGCTCTTGTGGCATTATTATGCCTTGTTTCATATTCATTACATGGCATTTATGTTTATAACTGGACATGGAAAAATAAACCTATATGAACCTCGATTTAAGTGTATTTATTTTTTGGTAGAATAAGTGAAAAACACTTAAGACTAATATATTTTCAATTACATAGCATGGTCCATCATGACAATAAGGCGTTTTAACTAAGTATTTTTCCAGTAATAGGGAAAATGTCACACTTAAACCTATTACATTAAAAAAGAAACAAAAGGAAAGAAGAAAAATAACATCACTTACAAAAACACAATATCATCCATAGCAATTTTGAACTGTCACATTAACAAATTAGTACTGTCCTAAAATATTAGCACACGCAAGTGAACTTCTATAAAATGAAATGCGATGTTATCTTTAGTTTGACACAATAATGAGCACGCTTGCTGCCTGGCCCGTGTTGGCGTTCCATGCGGTGTGTCTGGCGAAGATGAGGACACCTGCTGCCTCTTCCTCTCCAGGCTGGCCAACTGCTTCATTCACTGCTAGGCTTCTCTCTTTGACAAAAGGTGACTTCACCCATAGTTACATGCCTCTAAAATCTCAGATTTCCAACAACTATATCTCAAAGTATTAGATTCACAACAGTATCGTTAAACAACTTTCAGTGTAATCCAAAGTAATGGTTAACCATGTCTAGATTATAGCCCACCAAATTGAAGCCCCACCCCTTTCCCCTCCCTACATAAGTCAGGTGACGTATGAAAGGAAGGCAGGACTGAGCTGGCCTATGAAAACTCCACCAGAATAACAAGGCCCTACCACAAATAAATTACATTCATCTCAAAACAGAATACAACAATGGTCCATTAACAACAATCAATACCGTAACACTACATAATAGTTCTCATATATCTTATAGATCACAACATAAATTATCCTCAGGCATTGACTGCTGAGAAGTAAAGTTACATGAGTAAAAGTCTGAGCAGTGCCTTTGCGTATCTAAACTGAGGATTGTCTAAGTTCTCACATGGCATTGTATCTCCACCCTGAATTAAAATACTCTAAAATAAACAAAAACAAAAAAAAAAACACCACACACAGACAGAAGGAAAATTAATAAGTCTCCTGTATCATAAATCTTGGTAATAAAAGCTCTATTAAGCATTATGTCAGGTACACATTAAAGAGACTGCAGTGAATCATTGTGAGATGTTCTAGGAAAAAAAAGAATAAATGTAAAGGTGAATATAATCATGAAGAGAGTGATGGAGTTTGAAAGCAAACTAAATTTAACCAATATTTTATCTGCGATTGTTATGCAATGCAACTGTCATTAAATGGAAATGTGCTAACCATGTGCTAATTACTGTGCAGGTCCTTCAGCAGGTGGTGTCAGCTGCAGAACCCCGTGCTGTGGCCATCCCTCCACTGTCCCATGAATGAACCCACAAAGGGCTTGAAAATGATATGATTAAACTGAATCGTGTGTATGAACAGAGAAAACAAGCAATATGCTGGGTCTTCCAGACCGCCATTGTTGATTCCTGCTATATAGGACATCATCTTATATATTCTTTTAGTATTAAGGCTCATTAATGCTTTTTATCAAGGATTAAAAGAATAAACAATGTTTATGACATCCATGATCTTTCATCTTTCCTTTTTGTTTAAAACAATTTTACTTTTTTTGAGTGTGAAATTGCAGCAAAACAACTGAACATGAACAGTTCAAATCTGTCTCCATAAGTTGGTTGTAAAGAACATTGTTAGGCACTTATACAGAATCGTAACAATAAATACACAAACCAAAAAACAAAAATCAGGAACAAGATGAATTCAGCCCAACATGGCTCAACTAAACTCAGGCCAACTCAGCTCAGCTAAGCTCAGCTGAACTCAGCTGAACTCAGCTCAACTGAACTAAGCTCAGCTGAACTCAGCTCAACTAAGCTCAGCTGAACTCAGCTCAACTAAGCTCAGCTGAACTCAGCTCAACTAAGCTCAGCTGAACTCAGCTCAACTAAGCTCAGCTGAACTCAGCTCAACTAAGCTCAACTAAGCTCAGCTGAACTCAGCTCAACTAAGCTCAGCTGAACTCAGCTAAAAGTGCTGGGAATTTTCTAGACCCTGAGTCTAGCTGTGGGGCCCAGGCTATAAGTAACTGTACGATGTTTCTACACTTGCACACATTCATACATTTGCACACAATCATCTCTTTGATTCTATCTTTTCCACTCTTTTTCAATGGCACAGTATCAAGAGAACAACAGAATAGCTTCTATTGTGATGAAGTTATGACTCATTCAGTATGAGAATCACACGCTTAAATCTTAAAGGGTTCAAAGTCTTGTGTTTCTGTATTCTTGTATTCTGTTTGGCCACTGTTAAAGGTCAACATTTTTTTTTTTTATTTCCCCCTATGAGTAATTTGGCAAACAGAGTAGCTGTTCACTCAATTGAAGTTGCAATGCTGCAGCTGTGTTCAGGCAGGGTGTTAGGTGGCGCTGTGGAGCTAAGAGATCACCTTACTCTGTTATTCTCCTGCATAGCTTTCAGAAAGCTGTCCGCCATTCTCGTGTAAGTTTGTGACATGCTGCCTGTCATCATGTTGCATGGCTTTGACATGCTTCGGCACTAGGGTGTCAGGTCCCTCCTGCTGCCTGTCCACATGTGGAAATTCTCATACATTAGTATCTCTGGGCTCAGCTAAGAGGAGATTCCTCACACTGGGCCTATGATAGTCTTTCTCAAGATACTGCCTTTAAAAAAAAAGTGCAAATTAAGTCACACAGTAAATTAAGTGTTGAATTCATTTCTGCTCAACACTGGTGATGGTACTGCGTACTGTATAATCGTATAACTATATAATGTATTAAAATGTACACGCAAAAAGAATAAGGTTTGTTCCAGTAAAACTCTTCTAGAAATGTATACGTATAATTAATTTCTTGTGTGTTGTATGTATATAATAGTGTGTGTGTGTGTGTGTGTGTGGCTGTGTGTGTCAACATGCATGGAGCTGTAGTTCTGGGGAGTTGAGGATGCTGTATTCACACACTCCGCGTCTAAGTGTGTGTGTGTTGCGCCGGCACTCTGTCTCTCTCCTGCGCTCTATTTCAAAATGATCTGTTGCGAAGAGAACAAAGAGGCAAGTTAAAATAAACACTGCACCATCCAACACTTTTCTCCTGGAAGACCTGCAGGGTCCTTTGAGCGGAGATCTAATAATTATAAATTCAAAAGGTGAGTTCGGATAATTATTGATGCAATTAAAGATTCTCCAAAGGGAGGTTAAAAACAAAGACCCGTGTCCAACAGCAGGCCATGTGAGCATCTCAAGCCGAGCCTACGTGATGCTGAGCCTCCGCATGGGTTTACGGGCGCAACAAATCTACGAAATCGAACTTCAGGATGTGAAACATACTTTCTACTTAGCACAAATGGATAATGGCTGCTTCATAGGAGACACCAGGCTTTCAGTGGCTTTCGTCTTTTTCATTAGAAGAGTATTCAGAAGAAAAAGAAAAGTGTTCATCTGGATTTGTTAAAGCAGTGACTGGCTTTCAACCTGAGTGCAAATTCATAATCCATATAAGGTCCCATACGTTATGAGTATTTCCCTAGCGGAGCGTCCCGAGCAATACAGCCAGGTCATGTAGCCCAGTGGGCCTTTAGATGTAAGTGCCAATTCTCAAAGGTGGATGTGAACTTGGATTTTGTGTCGCCAGCAATTCTATTATTATCATTATTATTTGACCACACCTTGAAGAAAGATGTTTTAAAACTCAGTGGCAACTTCTCACTTATCCAGTGTTGTGGTTAATAAATGGAAAAAATTGAGTTAATTTAACTGAATAAAATTAAGTAAAGCTGCATTTAAATGCACTAAACTAAAGATTTCCTATACTATGAACAAGATAACTTTTTAGCACTACTGCTAAAATTTGAACCTTTCGTCATCAAACACTGTCCTTCTTCGTTGGTAAGCCATTTTATCAGTGTTGAGTACTCGGGAGTTCATCTGCTGAACACATACAATCTATGCTCAGTTCCAGGCTGATAAGCAGGCAAGGCTTGCTGTAAGGTGACTGATAGCTGAGGGTTTGGCAGAAGGCATCACTGGGTGGGTACTGCTTTTCTCTATGGGTGGACTGCATGCAACAAATCAATTCCAGCTGCTGCTGTGGAGATTGAGGAATTGGCACACTGTCACATCTCAACATATCTCTCCCACATGTTTAAGATTTGAGTGACCAGCAGAGGGCAGTAATACATGTATTATGAATTTGCTAAAACACGTTCTCCTCGAGCTACGACTGATCATGCTTTCCTTTTCTTATCATTAAGTGCCTTTGTTCGGTTGTGTTCTCTTGTTCTGCCTCCAGCCAGAGAAACTGTGCTCTGTGTGCCACTGACAAGAGCAGCACAAAAGGCAAACACATGCAAAACAATGACATAAACGAAGCAACAGAACATAACTACAGACTGCATGAAGGGGGCGCTCTAAACAGCCGCTGTGAGTGTCTGAGGTGGCGGGAGCTGCTGACGGACCCAGACTACCAATAGCAATACAGAGCGAGCAAGAGCCAGACTTCTCCAACCAAGTGAAGCTCAGAAAACAGGGCAATACAGGAGATACTCTAACCGCATACATGCCACATTTCCCTTGCAGCTTATTGGTTCGCATAGATCCACATGGCTAAATAATGCTTTTTGGCCTGGATGGTCATCGGCCATTTTAGCAGGATGTGACCCGTGTTAAAGAATCAACCAATAAGTCAGGGGGAAATGCTTCTTGACGGCGTATATGTTTAAATGGGTTTGTGCTAAGAGAAAGATATCTGATCTACGTAAAAGAGGGTATTGATGTAGGTCAGCACTTGTTTAGAACTAAGAGGGTGGGGTCAGTGAGAGAGAGCTTGTAAAGGAGCAAACCTGATTGGCGGTTGCCGCGGCGGCAGCAGCAGCAGCAGCGTAGGGGCTTGCAGCAGGAGCTGAGGCAGTAGCGGGCGGGGCACTGAGCATCATGGGAACTTTTTTCAGGAAGGGAACCATAGAAGCAATGAACAAGGAGGAGCAGCGTTACGGTAACCACAGAATCGTGTGGGATACATCTGAGCTTAAGTGTGTGTGTGTGGGTGTCTGCACACGCGCTTGCATCTAATTAAAACGGTAAAGCCACAATTAAAACAGACCAGCAGATGGCATGCAGACACATAGCAAAGCAGAAACAAGGGAGAAGAATGAACAAGTCCAGCAACTTCTGTAGGACAT
Source organism: Brachyhypopomus occidentalis (assembly GCA_020368025.1). NCBI lineage: Eukaryota > Metazoa > Chordata > Actinopteri > Gymnotiformes > Hypopomidae > Brachyhypopomus > Brachyhypopomus occidentalis. The sequence continues at coordinate 2,972,880 of JAGXOD010001430.1, forward strand.
AATTAGTGTCTTAATACCTGAATCACTTTGACAGTTACTGGTTTCTATAGAAATCTAATCCCTGTTTTGATTTTTCCCCCCATGACCACATAAGAACAGAATAGTGTATTATGCTAAAAATATATTGAGGGGGGGGGGGTATTAAGATGCTCAGGGGGCATACTACAGGGGGTAGGTGAACGTTCACTAATGGAGTCAATAAAATGGCAGAAGGTCAGAACGAACACAAACATACACATATAAACATGCATACATGTAAACAAAAATGTGTGCACATGCGCACGCACACACACACACAGAAACACACACGCAGCATCATAGACGGAACTTCAGCTTATTTTAAACAAAGCAAACCCACACTCCAGGCACATGTCCAAAATATCAATCTTGTTTTTTTTTCTCTGTACTTCACAAAACCATTATTTATTCATTTACAGCTACAAAACATCTTCGATCTTAAACTTGATGTGTAATATCTTTGGATGGATGTTAAGTTGTTGTTTTTTTACACAACCAAAATGAGCAGTTAAAAGGAAAGGCCACATAGATGATCGCCTCTGTTTGTCAACAAAATTATTCAGATGAAACATGAGTGTCACTGAAACAGCGGTGCTACCCAGCAGTAGTCCAAACGCTGTTTGCAGTGTGTTTATTTATCATCCCATTAAAGTTTCTAGCCCTTGCAAGTTATTGCAGATGTAGAACTAATCGGCCAGGTTAGTACTGCGAGTGGCTCTTCAGCTACATTTTCATGAGTACAGCATTATGTCTGTTACAGATACGTGTTGTTTCTATTGAAGGTGAAGAGAATTAAGGTTCGAATCCGCTTAAGCTTAATGGAGGTGATTGGGGAAGCAGGAACGCTGCGACATGAAACCTCACGCGTTTACAAGCGGTGCAACGTAAACACACAGCGCAGCTGGTTGGATACGTTAGATCACTGCCCGCTTTAACAGCGGAGGGCATGAATTCGCACAAACCATCAATCTTAAGGCCTATTTAAAACGGCTGTGGAGGCTCGTATGTCTTTTTTAGTGAGAGACGACATGGGAGCAGTGTGGAGAGGGAGAGAGAGAGAGAGAGAGAGAGAGAGAGAGAGAGAGAGAGAGGTGTAGAAGGTCACAGAGAGACAGCGAGAGGAACATACCGATGCCAGGTCCAGGAGACATGCACAAGACTGAGCCTGCAGTAGCAGTGGAGAGGAGAGAGGGTTAACATAGCCACCCCCTCACACAACACATCACATACTTCTGGACAACAGAAGCCACAGAAGCCATTGCACAGAGATAAGAGAGGCCTTGGTAAAAACTGGCAGGTGGATGGCGCCATCAGGCAGAACTGAGTAGCTCTGAGGAGGGTTTCAAATGTGAGAGGGACAGCCTTTGAGATAAGGTGGACCCAGTCTGAGCGTGAAGGTGATAGGGCTGCGGTGCGAACCAGAATGGCACTTGAGGATGTGTGTGAAACGGGGGCGTGTGTGTGTGTGTGCGTGCACACCTGTAGGGAACAGTGCAGCAGAGGGATGCAGTGGTGTGCTGGCGAGGGCTTGCTGGTAGTGCAGGACGCTGGGGTTCAACAGACCGCCTGGTCCTCCACTCTTCTCCAGAGCCATTCGCTTAGCCAGCGGCTGCAGCATGCTGTGAGGAAATGCCTGAGAGGGAGGGAGACAGGGAGAGGGAGACAGGGAGAGAGAGGGAGAGAGGGAGAGAGGGAGACAGGGAGAGAGAGGGAGACAGGGAGAGAGGGAGAGAGAGAGGGAGAGAGGGAGACAGGGAGAGAGAGAGAGGGAGACAGAGAGAGGAGAGAGAGAGAGAGAGAGAGAGAGAGAGGGAGAGAGGGAGACAGGGAGAGAGAGGGAGACAGAGAGAGGGAGAGAGAGAGAGGGAGAGGGAGACAGGGAGAGAGAGGGAGACAGAGAGAGGGAGAGAGAGAGAGAGAGGAGAGGGAGACAGGGAGAGAGAGGGAGACAGGGAGAGAGAGGGAGAAAATTAATGCACATCGATGTTAAGGGAACATCTCATATATTTACACCAATACTCTTCCCTTCTAGTAAGTTACAGTGTCTAAGATGTACTTTAAGAAGCTGAACATACATGTACAAAATATGACAGATTAGGCCTGGTTTGAGGATTTGTGGGTAAATATTTAGCTGAGGGTACGTGATGCCACAAGCACGGGATGAGCTTTACTGTACTTCAAAATGAGGAAGCAAAATCAAATCTGTGAGTGGGCACCGTACAATAACAGTGGTTTAAGACCATGCAAAGCCAGAGGTGAAAGGTGAAGTACCATGTCAACAGTTGCCTCGAGGGGTCGCTTCAGCACTTTGGCACTTGACTGAGTCTGCACACAGCACGCAGCCAACACATGATGGCAGTGGGCCAATGGGAGTCAAGCGTATTAACATACAGCAAGCACAGGTGCATCATGGGAACAGCGAGAGGTGAGAGGAAAAAAAAAAACACAAAAGAAATGAAATAACCTGAATGCTGTTTTACTACATAAATAATATGCATGCACACAAACAAAACAGGTTTAATTATTGTTATCTTCATTAAGACCTAAGCAATCCTAAGTTTTGTTAGCTGAAGAAACACTATTCCAGCACGAAACTGCAAATACTGACGATGCTTCATTAGTTGCTCAAGACCACCACAATCCAATGAAAAGTTTACATATTACAAAGATCCCTGCTGGTACTCGGCCTGCATGCCCACACAACACTTGCCAGGTCTGAGGCCCGAGCTGCTGGCATGTTAAAGATAAACTAATGAAGCATGAGCAGTGGCCACTTCTGATAGTAGTGGCCATTCGGTGCTTTAAATGGACTTGGGGGGAGAAAAAAAAAAAAAAAAAGCTGTCAGTTTGCTGGTTGTGTGGGCTTGACCTGGTGTGTTTGGAGGCAGTGAAGCTGGGCTCACCGTGTAATCATCAGTAGCAGAGGCCCGGCTGAGTCTTGCATTACTGTGTGTGGACAGTACGTGTCTGCGAACTAAAAGATCAGCCTGGCCGGAGCAGCAGAAACGCTGTGAGCTGTGTGGGGTGTGTGTGTGTGTGTGTGGTGTGGGGTGCACAGACCGAGTCGTGTGTGTTTACCCAGCCTCACCATTGCAGCAGCTGCAGCGGTGCTCTGGGGGCTCTGCGAGCTTTTCAGGCGCGCCTGCAGATGAGCGGGAGGGTGGAAGTATTTGCACTTCTCTCGGGAGCAGCGGCTCTTCACGTAGTCCATGCACACCGTCACCGTGTTATCAGTGCTGTCAATCATGGGGCTGTCGCTAGGGTGGGCAAACCGGCAGTCGGTTTCTCCTCGGGAGCAGTTTCCCCGCTGGAACTCTCGACACACCTGTGAACGCAGCACAGAGACGTCACGCCTGCGCACGCAGCACAGAGACGTCACACCTGCGCACGCAGCACAGAGACGTCACACCTGTGCACGCAGCACAGAGACGTCACACCTGCGCACGCAGCACAGAGACGTCACACCTGCGCACGCAGCACAGAGACGTCACGCCTGCGCACGCAGCACAGAGACGTCACGCCTGCGCACGCAGCACAGAGACGTCGGCCCACAGTGAAACCAGTAACCTTCAGACCGATTCTTCCGTTAGGGATTCATGTATGCATGTGTGTGTGTGTGTGTGTGCGTTTGTGTGTGTGCGTACGTGCATGTACACTTGTTTGTCTGCACTTGTTTGTTGATGTGCAGGTGTTGTGCACGTTGAGATTGAAATGTGGGTGTGTACTGCTACTTCCTGCACCTCCAGCTTGTCAGAGCGCAGTGTCTTCTGAGATGATGAAGCGGAGTTTGAGCTCTGCACCGCTACCGCGGGGTTGCCAGGGACAATCACAGAGTTGCTTGGGAGCATATCTGTGGCAACCAGCCCCATCCCGTGAGTGACAGGAGAGAGATAGGGGGAGTAGCTGATCCCAGGCCCTGGCCCCAAACTCTGAGCAACAGGAAACGAAGACTGCGGAGGGAAGAACACCACAACCAGATCCAACGTTTAGTCTTAATAAGAAAATAAACAAATCCGTCAGTATTTCTTATGCAAGATGAATATACAGGGGCCTCAAAATCCAAAGTGTAACTCCGGGCTGAATAGCAGCAGACTGCCAGAAAACTCTGGGACTCAAGCTGAGTGAAGCTCATGTGCCAGGATTCCATGTCTCACCTAGGAACTGGCAAGGCCCTGAGTGAGCAGGCAGCAGCCTCTTTTAGACGCTTTGACAGACTGACTATGGATAAACAAGCTAAGACGTACCAGTCATTTTCCCAACGAAACATGATGAAACGATTAAACTAATAAATAACAATAACGAAACAGCAAAGCATATTTGGTAGAGTACTATTTTTTTTTCATTTAGACTACATCCATGATGATATTTATGTAGATAATGTGGCCTCTGTGGGTGGAATATCAGGAAGCCTTGCAAAGCACTAGCTTGGTATGGCAAAGCTGGTCAGATTTTATCACAGAGACATTTCAGGACTATGCGGTGCACGTGGGTATAGGACTCCAGACACCGGAAGGCTCAAATCACAAGTGGTTAGTGGAACCCAGCACTGAATTGAGACCAGACAATCAGAGAGGACCAGGGGCGCTGGAGATGTAAAGTACCACAGCAGGCAGGCTGGATCCTGGCAGCATGAACTGCATTTGCTGGGCCAACATTGCTGCAGCTGTCTTCTGCTGGATCAGATTGTTCCGCCCATTGATCTCCAGCTGACTCTTCAAGTGAGATGGAGGGTGCAGGTATTTACAGTTATCCCGTGAACAGCGGCCCTGGAATGTAAGGCAGTCTGTCAGATGAGTGAACTCCACACACACACATAGCCTGGGGTTAGACAAAGCAAGCCTATACGTATTTTGTTATTGCTTGTAGCAGTCTGACTGCTCTGTATGTCATCACTGAAAAACATTATCAACACAGCCTAACACTGCAAAAAACGCTATTTTTTATTAACTCATAAAAGTAAGAAACCTGGCAGTATTAAAGTTTGTACTTCATTGAACAATAAACTAATATTGTATAAGACAAATTATTGTTCAAGGCTTAACTCTTTTATTTTATTAGTATTTAGTTTTTTACAGTAGACAGGATTTGTAAACTGAAGTCAGCAAGCTCAGTATATCAAACTCATAAACATGGTCATTTAAGTATGAATACAAAAATTCTTCAAATAACTTTCAAATGATCCAGCGATAAGACAATACTCTATACACCAATCATAAGCATTTTCCTGTATCAAAGGTTTTGGGACAAGGTAGATGTTAGAGACATAGTGAATAGTCAAAATGTAATATTTAATTGATTAGTTGGTAGCACAGTCTGGGCATTCATATGCTGTTTCTTGAGTCAATACTCCGCCTTTGAACTACACTACACAGAGGACATGAAAAGAAGAGCTGAACTGGCCAGATTTGTCAGTGTCTTTGTGAGAGTGTGTGTGTGTGTGTGTGTAAACTCATTTTCCATGCTCTTTGGAGTGAGCCCACTCCCCACTAGGAGGTCAGCCACTGGGTTTTGGGTAGGCTGGGTAACTATAGAACCAAAACTAAGATGGTCTTACTGCCTTAATCAGAAGATATAATTTCAGGAAGCAACAAGTCGTATTATGCTGCAAAATGAACAGAACATGTCAGAGATTCTGCTTTTCCAGTAAAGTATGAAAGACTGGAACAAAGCACAAGGGATGGACGGAGGGCCAACCAAGCTGCGCTTCTTCTCCCACTGCTACACCCAACATAATTAGGGGTTATGAAAGCCAGGACGAGTTTCAACAAACACAACTAATTTCATAAACGGACAGATTAGCGAAGCCATTAAAATCTCTACCTGGTAAACAATATCGTTTCCAATGTTCAGCTTTCACAGGCTTCCATCATAATGCTGAATGGGACTCAACAATCCCAGAAGAAATTAGCATTGATTAGGCTGAGTTACAGACAGGCCACTGATTTCTGAAATGACCTAGTATGTAATCAGTAGGCTGTTAGTTGTTTGTACCTTGTGCATCATTGGGCTTCAAACTGTAGCTCAGGGTTCTAGTTCTCCTAAGCTCACCTCCAACTAATCAAATGGTTTATGTGTTACATGAACCAAACTCATAACCTTTTAACTTATAACTAAAAAATACATCTTACAGGGTACTAGCATAGGACTTGCTATGATTTTAGTAGTTATATGGTAGTTTGATTGTATTTAGGAGCTCTGTAGTAGGGTGTGCGTGCACGTGCCTGTGTGTGCGTCTTGGGTCAGCTGATGGGTGAGTTCAGTAATAAAGCACTGCTTTGTGGAGAAAAAAAGTATTTTCTCAGATGCACAAAACTAAGCCTATCTGTACTGCATTAGACTGAAAAAAGTATTATAGTTCAGCCAATGAAACATTAAATGTCTGTTGAGAAGAGCCTTTCACACTGGAGTCCATCTAGCAGTTTAGGCCCTCTTTGGAAGGGGGAGGGGAGGCATTTTTTCATGCGAGTGTTTCCCTAATGCAGATTGCAGTGACGTGTGAGCACATGTCTTTGTGAGTGTTACTAAGAAATGCAAAAACACATAGCTACTGTGAACTCACTAGAAGTGAAAACAAAATCAGAAATATATCTGTTGAAAAAAGGATGTGAGACATTTTGTAAAAAAAAAAAAAAAAGGAACCTGCATGCTGTTTTGCCATGTTAATTAAGAAGGTGCTACAAAGTCAAGATAACTACATAAAGTACAAAGTCAGTTAAACAAATTCCACAGCTGAAATGACATGTTACATTACTTGGCAAGTCATACACTAATAGACACATTTTGCCCAATAATTACAGTTTTAAATTTCATCCAACCTGCCCAAAAGTCAATCACCCCTTCATTTAGACTTAAGTGTACACCATCTTTGACATTGGAGAACTAGAATTTCTAGTTCTAGGTCCTCCACAGGTGAAGTGTGGTTATGGTAATCACCTGAATACAAACACAATGTCAGCAAAACTGGAATTTCTGGTTCTAAAAAGCAAGCAGTTATAATAATTACATTTAAAATGGCAGGAGAGGGATCAGTGCTCTTCAGCCTGCCCCATCCTGCTCACCACACAGCAGCAACACGGAGCGGCAACAGCCTCGCCATGGTGACCAGGCCATAGAAACAGCTGAGCGGCTCCAGCTCGCTCTCATAGCCTTCCAGCCTCTTCACACTCGTGTCTTTGTTATAATACTTTCTCCAGACACTGAGGTATTTCGAATATTAGATGTGATGCATGACACAAGAAAAAAATAATAAAATCAGACCTTCACATCTGTCAGGTATGATGATACACAGTAGGTGGTGTAATAGTGGAAGCTCTGGATAACACAGTTCAGTGCAAAACTGGACAACCACTTATTTTGGCTTCATACATCCCATAATGTTTTAACTCCCACATACAGAATGTTGTATTAGAAATGTCTATTTACACCTACCAGAATACGTGGCGGATCTGAACTTAGGAAACTACCGTGCGAAAATTCTGGACTGGCGCCAATGTGTCAATATATTTCCATATTTCAATGTGCTGATATCAGTACAAATACACATTTTAGCATGACCTTAAAATTAACTGGTACAGGTACAGCACCCTTTGCTAGAAAAATACATATTTAACATATCCCTATGAATTTGCAAATGGCATAACTAATAAATCATCAGATCAACACTAAATATTGGTGAAATGCCAAAATGTAGATGTACAACTATAGTCCAAATGCTATTTGTCCAAATACCTGTATATAACACTGACTGTATAACGCTGTATATAACTCTGTGCACCTTCCAAACTCACACAAACCTCCATCCTGCAGCAATACAGGTATCAGGGATGCATTACAGAATGAAGGACGTAAGGCTGGATTTGGTGGGGGGTGGTGGGGGTCACAGAGCTGAGCACAGCCATGACAAACGTCAGGAATGAAAAGCAGGACGCAGTACAGTGAAAGGTGTGTGCCGCCGCGAGCAGCATGCTGAATAACCTTTAACCTTTTAACTATGTGACATCACAGTGTCTGAGCCATCAGCGGTCTTCTGCTGATTTCCTGATACACTATAATGATCTTCTTGGATACATTTCCATTTGATCTGACATTAACAGCATTAAGTGCCCTACCCAGGGCTTTTGAGAAATTGTCAAAAGTGCTCAAATGGCAATTTTTTTTTATCCAAATAACAATGTTAAGTATGGCATGCTTGTACAACATAAAGGTCAAGACATCATTACATCTGGGGGGGAAAAAAAGACTACATGGCCTTTCCCATTTTCTGGTAGTGTAACTCACTCTGCTTGCAAAATCAGCCTAAGGTAACTTGCAGCTTGCAAAACCTCTGCTATCACAGTGGATAGGGCAGTTCTCAGAGAGTGAGAGAGCACAGATGGAGATGACACAAGAGTCTATATAAGAGCTTCTGTCCTGGTATAATGTAGAACCTGCTGCTCAAATGCTGGGTCAGAATGCACATTACTGTTAATTTATGATGTGAAAGAGAACTAGAAAGCTCATACAATTATACATGCTTAAAGATAACTAACCCAGTTAGGCTTCCTCAGTAAATAGCACGATGGCTCACAATCTAATTAGACACTTTTAAGGTTTAGACACCAACAATAATGAAGGATTTAAAGGACTGTGGCTGTAAGATATGGACAAAATGACTATGGGTTTAAAACCGCTTGAAATTATGGTTAAATACCGTATTAATTTACAATAAGTAGTCTACATTAAACTTAAAAAATGCAAAAGAACAAGGATGAGTTCTTTCTCTACGTCTTTCCAAGCCCCTTTCTTCAACTGGAGAAAAGCTTGATACAACGGCCGGTGGCACTGCTAATGGCATCATCAGCTCTCTCTGTGTTTTCCACAGAAAACCCACAAAATACAGCTACAAATAACCACTTAAGAACACGTATATGTTAAAAAAGTATAAATTAGTTAAAGAAAAAAAGATATAAAGACATATGTTAATGTACTGGAACATAACGCAGCACAATCTACTTATTTCTAATAATCTTTAACTATATTTGTATACGATGCTGTATAGTTCACTACTAGGTTTGTATTAACAACCAATCACAATAGTAGAAGGTTGAATAACATGCATTATATAAATGCAGTGTGCTTGTATGCTTGGTTTTTTTGCACTATTTTCAATGTTTTATTTTCATATAGTGATAAGTAAACTGATTCAATTTCCCAAGCTGATTTTTTAAAAACATACAATTAATTGATTTGACCTATTTGGCTGATTAGTTTTCATATCCTGCAAGAGGAAGACGATCCTTTTCATTGGAAGTTCAAGGAATCAGCTTGGTAAAATGAATCGATCTTCCCAACATTAATATGAAGTGCTGAAATGCAAGTTTAGTCATCATCATCATATTGAATTACACGCAATAAGGCACGACTTTAGCAAACCACAGATTTAACCAATGAAAAATCAGCTAAAGATTATTAGTTATGGTAAGGTAGCTCATGTTTATGTATAGAAACGGTCTAGTTAATACCATGATATAATTATAATTTTAACTTCTCAATTAATTACAATGTAGCCTAGCAATTGCCAGATGTAGCCTGTATATAAAGCATTGAAGGTGGATCCAATCAAAGGAAGTGCCTTCATCATGTTGGATGTATTATCTGCAGTAACATAGACCTTGTGGTGTTGGATGCATTACCTGTTTCAACGCAGACCTGTTGCTCCTCACATAAAGCCCATACTCCAAAGCTTCTTTCATTCCGTGTGCTCTGTTGGTTTCTCTATCAAAACCAGATCTGCACAGCTATTGCTTCCTCACACTAATTTCTACCATTCATCATCCCCAATCACTTTCCTCAGAGCATTTTGTCTCAGAGCTGGGTTTGTCTGGATTTCACATGCAGCGTGTGCATGACCTATGGCTAACACAAAAGCACATAGCGCAGCCTTCTGAGGTGTCTATACCATATGTGTTCATAACATGGTATAGATACAGAAGCAGGATACCCTTCAACCTTAGTTTAGACATCAACCTCATTTTTATATAAAGATAACACATTAGCTTTACACCCACACACTGCTCTCAGTTTTTAATATGCATCCAACAATATCAATAGCTGTGTGGGCTTACTACATGATGTGTTATGATCTTGTTTCTATAATGAGGGCTTGTATTTGACAACAAAAATTTAAAGCAAAAACTTTTCCATAGAGCCCAATATTAACATTTAAAGGAATTAAATATAAGCTGAAATATCTGTGCATGCTGAGCGTACCACCTCTCTGCCCATCTCCCGAGACTCTCTCAGGGAAAAACTGCCTTTCCAACAGAGATTGACTGACAGCCAGCACAACAGGGGCAAACAATACTATGAAAATGCATTTGTATGGGTTGGGGTGGGGGAGGGGGGTCAGGCAGAAAAAAGAATAAGGGAGGATATTGAGCAGGAGTACATGATGGGGTCAGGAGAGGTAGTGTACAATCGCTGCGACTGAGGGATGTTTGTGGGGGAGTGCAAGTATGTGTGCGTGCGCATGTGTGTGTGTGTGTGTTTGTGTGTGTTTGTCTGCACAGAGGTAGCCTATGCTTTAATAGCATTAGTCTCAGACATGTGCTGAGCAGGGATTTCACATTAGCCAAGATAAGGAAGACATACTAAATGCACAGGCTATTACAGAGGTCAAGTAGCAGACAAACCCATCCACTCCTGTCTGCTAGTTTCTGTTTCTAAATATCTCCTGTGCCAACCCCTTATAATGTCAGCTATAGACAGAACTGCCATTGCAGATTAGTCGTGGGGTGCTCAGGGTAGGATGAGTCTTTAGGGCTGGGTGGTGTGCCACAACCGTACAATTATCCAGAAAGCCAGAATCAAGGGTCTCATTAACCTTTCTGTACAGACTACTGTAAGCTAAATGCTGTCTTTTCATACTTGAACAATGACGTAATTAGAATTCAGAGGTTTACAGACCATATTTCAGAAACTGAAATTCTGTACTGCACTGAATTACTGTAACATAAGTTAAAAATCAAATATAGGTAACTTCATAAATAACTGAAGCAAATATTATGTTTCTAAAATATATGTTTCACGTTGTAAATATACCATAAAACTTCATAAAATTACTTAGATGAGGATTTTGTCTTGACTCTTTAGTCAAGCATTCTCCACTTTATTGATCCAGGAGCACAAATCAGCAGTATTCAGGAGAGAGATTAACTGAGCCAGACACACTCACGGGGGGGAAGGGCTGGTGTAGGGTGAGACTATAAGGTGCTTACGGTGTTAATGTGCTTTTCCTTCATACAGTCTGGTAATTATTAGAAGATTATTCAGATTTCTTACCTTGAGGGAGTCGAAGCAGGCGATAACCCGCCCGTTGTCCACCTGGCAGCTTTTGGGTGGGTGAGCAAACTTGCATTCCTCGTCACTGCGAGAGCACGTGCCTCTCTGGAACTGCCGACACACCTCCAGAGTCAGCCACTTAGTGTCACGCACAGCCGGCAAAGCCACTGACATCGTGCTGACGGACGCGGCACGCTAACACTAAGCAATTGGAGATGTGATAACTACACGCAGGCACTTATCCACTACGTTCAGGCTGTCGGTCTGTGGTGTAAAGTCATTTATGGTAAAACAGAGACTGCGGTTACTGGGTGAGCTGTCAGTCATATGAGTGAGCGTTTAAATGACCTGGAACTGATAGGTGAAACGGGCATACTTTGGGGCACTCGAAACAGGAAGGGTTTCAGACCACCTTCAGCTAAACGTTTTGCTTTTATCAAAACGTAATGTTCCTGCAGAGCATGCTCCTTCAGCGACTCTGAGAGGGGGCTTAATTTATTCTTCCCTCTTCCTTTAATGCTCTTTTGGCTGGGGCTATCACAGGACTCCTCTGCTGGTGTCTCCCGTCAGATGGACTGAATTCTGTAGTCAGGTAGAGTGAGGGTTTGAGGTGGAGGGATTAGTCCTCTGATGGAGGTGGAGTGAGAGGGGTGTGGGTGGTGCTCACAGACAGAGACCAGAGATCAGCTACACGAGGAGTGTGAAAGGCACTTCCTGACAATGGTCTGTTAGGAAAAAAGAAAGAGGGGGAAAAAATTAAACACACAAACTAATATGCCCTGCGACAAACTTCAGTGACAAGTAGCACAGTAGTGATCACTGTAATGAACCGAGTGGAAGGTCAAGAACAGCTAATTGGCTGACATTATTACCATTTCTCCTGATGTGAACAAAATCTTAGAGATATCCGTAGTAAGTACTCCACCACTGTTTCTTCAGGGTGGGATCGCGTAAGTGAACACTGAGCTGCATCAGATCAGGACATAGCAGCAATCCTATTAAATCATATACTCCAGGGGGATTTTCTGAATACAAGCAGTGAGCACTCACTTCAGAGAAATCAGGATACGACTGCCCAACAACAGTCAAAGACATGATGATGCATATAAGTACCACTGATAATGATGCTTAGCAGAATCAGGTTGAGTTTCCTAAATGCATTACAGTGTTAAGATCTTTTGCTAGAAAGATGGTTCTATGTGACAATTTGCTTGCTTTGCCATCACATGACCATCAGGATGGAATATCTCAGCCATGTTAGATCTATCCAAATGGCAACACAAACCATAAATTAAGTTCAAAGTACATTAGCAACTCTGACCTCTCAAGTCCAGAGTTGCTTTTTGTCATTGTAATTAATATATAGTTCACTCTAGCATTATAGCATTTTAATTACTATAATACTGCACAAGGGCAGTAATGCTTTTGGATGTCAAAGTCAAAGTTCCTTTTATTTATCTCCCAAGGGAGAAATTTTTCTTGGACAGAGGACATACTGCAGTACAACACAAGATATGACTGGACAACACCATGTGTACAAATGACGAATCTTGAGAGTGCATTACAAAAACAGACACACAGACACAGACATGTTGCTGGTGACATCTCACACTTCAGAGGGGAAAAAGGAAAATCAAAGAACTGAGTTCCTTATGCATGAATAGGGCTTCATGAATGTACAGTGAACACTGAATTGGCAGTTATAGAGGAGACTTTGTTACTGAGTGACAACCTTTTATAGGATCACTCAGCATGCTCCAGATCACCTGGACTGGTGCATGAGACACCATGTTGTGTTAAAGTGCAGCCCGGGCAGTTCTCAGCAATCTGAGCTCACAATGGCAGAACAGTGAAGCAGGCCGGTTCTGTATACCTGCAATCACACAGTCTGCCAGCAGAAACAGGAAGTGCTAAGGACAATAGACCCTTAACGGCCTTGAGGGAAAAGAGGTGACTTAGGGTGGATTTTACCCTCTACTTTACAGAGAAAGCAACTGTTTTTGTCTGTGAAACCAAGGAGCAACGCAAACGTTTATAGCACTCGGCAGCTTATCTGTGCAAAGGAAGGCAAGACATTAACTATGACTTAGCAAAGCCTACTGTAATGTCAGACTGTTACCACAGCATCTCTCATCTCTCCCGATCATTCTTCCTCCCTCCGTCTGCCTGTATACACATACACCAGTTTCCTGCTGATTTCACTGATAAATCTGACTTTGATTGATTAATGCTACTGACCTTGAGCCAGTCTCTGCCCGTGTTTAATGAAAATTTAATACCAGCTGAGCTTTGCTGCACCATATCTAAATTGGGATGATGCATGTGGCCTACTTAATGTACTACAGAAAATATAGTACTGGCTATTCATATCCATGTACTTCCCCCCCCAAAAAATTATTAAGTAACAGGAGTTGATGACTTCACAGGAATGGGGAAGGGCAGTAATTCCACCATGTCCTTTACTAAGAGAACTGCTATAATAACCCTCATGTATAACCTCCTTTGTTTTAACAGGAGAACTGCAGCATAGGCTGCAGTTATAATCTATAAATACAACTCATGGAGTGAAAGTAAATAATATTCTGTTTAATATGTAACTAGCTTTGGTAGCCAGTTTAATACAGTAGCACTATAAGTAGGCCACATGTATCAGGCTATTTCAGATGGGCATCATCTCACTCATCTAAATTAAACTCACTTTGTTCTCCCTAAGGATTAAAACATAATTGGGGCAATTGTGTTTTTCTTGCTCAAAATAACTTAAAACTACCAGAAGGCATGGAAAGAACCAAATACCATTTGCAAACTAAATATATGTATACAGAGAAAATAGCTCTCAGAACTAAACAAATCATGGATAAATGTGATTTTTTGTTTATTATAGCTGGTGTGGAAGGAAGTTTGCTAACACACAATTATATCAGAAGTTGTTAATGTGTACAGTTACTGTAAATGCATGTAAACATGATATTTGACTGGCTGTAGGTGGGCAGAGATACTGTTTTACATTCTGCTGTTCAATATTCTGACCTTTGGCTTTGTGTGGGTGTTCCAGTGTTTTTCCTACCGCTGTTTGTCAGAATCACTGGGACTGCAGTACCTAAACCAGTGAATGTGTCAGGGTTTTTGCTATGATGATTGTCTCTGTTATGGGAGCGTTATGGCCTTGAGGAGGAGATTTGAGATAGAAAAGTTTTTTTTTAGGTATTGAGACATTTCAATTAAAAAATGCACAGTCCACATCCACACACAAATTCTGAAAATAGCCAAAAGATTGAAGCACCCGTGTCCTAATTTTTTCTTGTTTTGTATTTTTCCTTGATTTTTACATTAACATTTTTGAATCTCTCTTAATCTTATAAAATTAAATAGGCTGTTTCAGTTACTGTGCCTTTAAGATAGATATGAGATAAATGAGCTCTAATCTGACTGGTTGCCAGTTGTGCCTCATTCAAAAAGCTCTCAGAACTGAAACCTCTGAGAAGTACAATGTGAATGGGTGGGGCTAAACTACTCTAGGATGCATTGGTGGAGGCATGTAAATGAGCTTGTTTTCTGACATCAAACAGTGATTTCAAAATGGGCTGCTTTTGCATCTTAGATTCCATATTTGAATTCTAATACGACACATATATCCATATATGTAATATGAAAAACCTATTCACACTTCAAAATTCTTTACATTGATAAAAACATGGGAAATTCAGTATTCAAAGACAAATCGTCTAATGTGAAATCACCTCTCAAAATAATTATATTGTTGCAGATGTTACCTAATCAGACAAATCTAGTAATATGCATACAGGACAAGAGCAATTTTTACTCAAACAAACAAAAAACAATCACAGCCATTTAATCATAATACCTCTTGGATCTAGACATTTATAAAATGAAACTGATATTTGGAATGTATTGCTTCAATCATAAAACAAGCAACATACTAAGATTTCCAGTGCCTGGCTCACTGGTAATTGTGATGTGTTGAGCTGAGGCTGTAACTGGGTGCTTTGAGCCAGAGGCGACATGTCTAAATTAGGCCAGTACTGGACTGCACTGATGAAACAGAACAAGCTGATTTTAGCTTACTGTATCTGAAATGGGTCACTCACTATAGAATTCAAGGTAAAGTCAGAATTTGCTATTACCCACTTCATCTGTTATTCTTTAATTCGTGGCATACTAAATAACTGAGGAAGATAATTAAACTTTTTAGTAAATGACTGCAAACCTGGCCTATAGGTAAAACCACTGATACTGGACTGTTGCACGTGTATGAACAGAATATAACAAATGGTATGTCTAAACATTTTTTTAAAAAACAAAAGCAGCCTAGGAAAACTGAATAAAAAAGTGCTTTATCACCACAGTAAGTGCAACCTGTTAGCACATTAGGTTTAAAATAAATAACTAAAAATAAAACAATAAAAAAAAAAAAAAAGTTGTCTTTCTTTGCACTACACCAAAATCTCAGGCCAATCATGGTCAGGATTCTTCATGTTAGAAAAACGAAAGTCTGACCACTGAACAATTATCCAACCTCACCCTTCCTGTTCCTGAAAGATCTTCCTGCTGGACAAAGCTGAAGCTTCAGTGGTTCTGAGCTTATTATGCAAGTCAGTACAGCAAGTTGAGTTCACCGTTAACTGGAATTAAAAAATTCAGCCTGCAGTGCCTCTGAAATACATCTGAAATAATGGTTACACTCAAAACATTCTACTCGCAAAAAACTGCAGCTAGCTAACTAGCTAATAAAGTTGTCACGAATAATCAGGCCTATAGCAACGGGTCTGTGGTAAGCATTCAAAGCCATGTCAGTTTATGTAGCTGGCTAACCCAGCTAGTTGGCTAGCTGCATTCCCATCGTTAAAACGCAACGGAAATATTTTTAAAACCGCTGTGTACGTGCACACCGAAACTACCACTTATGACACGATTACTACACTGTCGTCCTGAATTAATGCAACTGAACAGAACCGTAAACACACGGACACTTGGAAGGACGATATATTTTACGTAAATTACGTAAAAAGTTGCCCGCTACTTCGATATATTTCGTGTAGCTGGCTATTAACAACCTAGCGCGGTCATTAAACGCAGCCAGCTAGCTGAAGAACTTGAAACAGTTTGCTAGCTAAGCTAGCTAAGCCAGCCTAACTTACTACAGCTCGCTAGCAAGATGGCTAGCCAGCTAACGTTATAGGCGTTAGCTGCACGTCGCCTAGTCGGCATTCACTTGAGCTTCGTTGCGTAACGTTACCTTTTTTATTATTGCGTTCTCTTCATAATAAATTACTATATCTGTATACTGGTGCCCCGCGAAGCTAAATACAAACTATTTAAAAATAACAGAGGCGAGTTAGCTAACGCGAATAAGTTGCCACAATTTGACACCTGCTTACCTCATCGCCACGAATCTCCTCGCTGCGAAGTGCTGCTAGCCACACCGACAGTCACGAACCGAGACTGCAGCCGCCCAGTACAGTAAAAGTCAAAGCAAAAACACGCGCTAAAAATGATGTGATTTTGACTAAAACTCAGCGGACTGTTAAAAGAGTCCTTAGCCTAAATTGGACTAAGAGAAATGACGGCGAGACTATGTTCTTCAGTGCTAATTCGCTACTTTTGCCAACGCCGACTTCCCTCGAGCAACAAGCATTTGACAGCTCGATTCTGTTTTTCAGGAAGAGCTCGCAAGTTGCAAACGTGGGGGGTTCCTTAATCGACTGTCGTTACGTATTAAAGACCTACTGGAGTAATAAAAACAACTAAATTGATTAAAAAAAATAAATGTCTTATAAATGTTTGCTCACCTGTGGTCGGCCACTGTGTCAGTGAAAAATATATATATGTACGAAGATTCAGGAAACCCCGTAGGCACACATGTGGTATGATCCAAGCGAATGTCAGCAGCCGTGAGAACGGCCTCCTTGTTACTAGGGTAACAGTGATGCTGTAGAGTAAACGTAAGCAGTTATTTTCATCACATAAAAACGTGCTGAGCCTGAAGGGATTGTGCAGCTATTGATAAACATGCTATCATCACTGGCATTGTTTCATACGCTGATTTTTTCTTTTTAATTCTTTAGTTGAGCAAATGACGTGGAAAATAAAGATACACACAATTCTAAGATATAGCTTTTGGAAATGTAGCGCAAATAAGATTAAACATACAAGCAAACACTGATTTGTTTGCAGTTTTAGTGGATAATTGTGAACTGCTTTCAGTTCTTGGCTATAGGCATATGAGTATATTACAATTAGAAAAGTTAATAAATGCCTCATCATAAAAATGATTAACTCCCCCCAAAAAAATCGTTTGCTGGTTATCAGCAAAGAGTAACATAAAGGTGAACCAGTGTAAAGGTGTTAAACTGTAATGTGAAAAATGCTCACTGTAAAGAGCACTTTCATAATTCTTCTGTGAAATACCAGATTGTGCTGGAACTTTGGTTCTTTGGCTTGTATTTCTGATCCAGGACCTAATTTACTGCCATTCTCTCAGTGCCAGCCTTGAGTAGTGCTCTCTCTTGTCAACTAATCCATGAGATCAGGGCTGTTTCCCGGATGCCAGACTTGCTGGATTACAGTGGTCTCCATTATCACAGGTCCATTCCTGCTGATTATGGAGAGTGGTATGAACTGTGAGACCCTGTTAGATATTTATGAAAGGAGACAAAATATTACTATTATTACCATATTGCTAATATTATTGTTATAGTTAAACAGTCAACATTACACTTAATGAAAACACTTAATACATCGACTGATGTATCAAAGCACCTTTCTGGGATTGCAGCCATGTAGGAATGCAAAGCAAACCTTTACTGCTGCAGTAGTCCACTAGAACCTGTGAATCTGTTGAATTTGCTTTAGAAAGACATCCCTCTCCAATTTTGCTGAGATGCAGCAGGTTATGTTTTAAATGCATGCTACTCATGTTACTTATGCTACCAGTTAAGAACACAGGCAGTGATCGTTATTTGATAGTCTGAGAATCGGGATCATTACTGTCATTAGGTGTTATACTGGCAAAACCCCCCAAATAGTCATGTTTGGCGACCCCTTGTGGCAGTTATGTAGCACACCTAATCACAGGATGCAACGATATACAGTGGGTTTTGTTAATGCAACCCCCTAGGGTAACAGTAAGAGGTAGCAGTGTTTTCTTCCATCTGACTTTAAAATAGTCAGCACAATCATGAAGGTATGGTAATAGTTTTATTAAGAGAGGAAATGATGGAAGATTTGGAAAAGGAGGGCAGTTCAAGTAATAAAAGCACGATTTCCATATCGAGCACGACCTAGAAAATGCTAACGTTCTGAGTGGCATTTCTGACCCATAGCACGCTTCTGGCTGGAGACAAGGTGGGGGCAGAGGAGTTTGTAACTTTGCAGTAGAACATCTCTGCTCCACGTGAGCAGTCCTGAGGATCGAGTCCTGTCATAACCAATCCGACGACCATCACACAGACTCCAATGGCGAGTATGAGGCCCGGGATGAGCTTCCTCCTCTGGAACCAGTGACCGCCGGAGAGCTTCAGGTAGCAAGCGGAGGGGATGATGAAGATCAGTGGTGTGGCACTCACAACTCCCTGGGAGACACGCGAATGCAGTCAGCATTCAGCCTGTGACATGTGGCTTTAAGACGTTTATGATAATTCAACAGGCGCACATGGTATACAAAACTTACATTCAACTCCAGCACGACCCCCAGACAGTCAAAAAAGAGAGACAGTGCAGTAACTGCAGATATTATCAGCACGGTAACTATGATGTGGGCGGTGTGGCTAAGAGCCCCGTTAAAAAAAACATTCGACACAACCTGAAAGACGAAACACAGAAAACACCCCACAAATGAGGATTAGTCTAATTGCCCTCTAAGCACAACAGCTACAGCATCTAATAGAGCACAGACACTTAAGAGAACAGAGATGCTTAAGTGCCCTTGCAGATATTGCATTGCAAATCCAGGCTGCCATTCACAGAATCCTAAATCTACTCTGCAAGCAACCATCACCCACTGAGGGTTTAAGGCAAGCGCATTTAGCCTCTTATGATAAGACTTGGTTGTGTAGAGATTCAAGCTTTAGGGAAGCATAAATGCCCTAATAGTGATGCCTACAAAAACATTTCTGTTTGTTGTCAATGTGAATACAGAGAAAAAATCATTCAAGTGAATGCTGCATTAAAAAAGGTAATCAAATGTAGAAACAACAACAAAAAATGTCATACTTCTCTTGTCACAAAGCACTCTAATGGGAAAGTGGTGATTATACTGAGTGCATAGCAGAATCTCCCAAATGTGGCCATCATATCATTTCTGCAGTAGTTCTCAAATATATCACCTAGGACGAGGGAATAGAAATATGCAATTTCTACCCTTGAACAGTTCATAGGTTATGCTGCAGTACATACATCATTAAGTATTTGGTCACACCCACTTCGTTAGAAAGTCTGTTGCCCATCTGTGCCCTGACAGACACTGTGCGCCATTCTCCAGCTGCTAACCACTGACCAGTGAGCACAGGGCCACTGTTGACTGGATATTTTTGGACGACTCTGTCAGTCTCATCCCCTTATTAATGCATGGTTTGAATAATGAACTAAAACAACAACTCTGTCTGCTAAACGTGCATCAGCTCACAACCCAAATGTCCCGAGAATGTTTCCCCACTCATGTGGTATCTGGCAAAGAACTGAGCCAGTAATGATGAGGGGCTACAACCCTGTATGATTTACCCTGTGTGAAACCTGTGAAAGCAGCGTAGCCAGCAACAGCAAACACTGCACTGACTAAGGAAGCCGAGCCCACAGACACATGTGTGACACGGGCCCAGTTCTTCAGGTTGGGCTCCTTCAGCGACTCGTAGATCATGAAGCTGTTGTGATGGCAGATAAAAGCTGGAAAATGGCATGCACATCAAGTATTAAATGAGACACACAACACCACTGTAAAGACACAAATGAAGGTAATTTTAAGATAGTACATCAGTTCAGAGCGCCCTCACCAAAAGCCATGACACCAACTGCTTGAATTGCATTCCAACGGGCAAACACCCAGGCATTCTGGGAAGGCGGACTGATGACATCGATGATATGAATGTATGGATAAAGGCATCCCAGCCATCGAGGAAAAAATGGTGATTTAAATAACAGCAATATGTCATTTGATATGCTGTAAGTGTTCACATCCACATACAGAAAGTGCATTTTGCAAAACGTCTGTCAATTCAATAGAATAAAAAGAATGGACACCTTGTTTAAATAAATATGCGTAACAAAGACAAGAATATGTGTAACAGAGCGTGATGGTGCTGATGAGGATGGAGATCCTTAGCTTAGTACATTTGTGGTCCCAGTGTCACAGCTGTCATGACTACTGTGATGACAATGGACAGAGTCAGCACCATGGACACCAGTGACACCTTATAGAAAGGCACCGAATGCCACAATTTACCATTTCACATGTCCAATGAAAATAAATGATTATGGATGAACTAAACAGTGATCTCCAGCTCAAATATCCTGATTGCAACTCTACCTTTCCCAGTTTAGCTACGTCTCTGTATAAGGACAGAGGCATGGTGAAGATAATGGTGGACACGATGATGACAAAATGCCTGTTGGTCAAGAGGTTGCCAGGGCCAACTGTGTAAAGGCGTAGAAAGACAAATGCCTTAGCAAGCTCACACACGTCAGCATAACATATGATCGGGAGTACAAGAGCTGTGACCACAGCTGAAGCATAATGTAGGGACATTGCTAACATTATAAAACATACACAGACATAAAACATGTGGCGGTATAAAATGCTAGCATACCTCCTGGTATTGTCTGAAAGACTTTGGTCAAAATATCTCCAGTGATAATGTTGTAGCTTATCATAGCTGGATGAAATATTGAAAGAAATGTTATTGTTTATAAGAGTATGTGTGTGCGTGTGTGTTTATGAGTGTGTGTGTGTATGTGTGAGTATTAAAAGCTAATAATTACCAATGAATGGATATAGAAACTGCAGCACTGATAAAATCATAAACCCAACGAAGCCAAATGTGCTGTGTACTAGTGCTTGGTAACTATGCGTCCCTGACAAGATCCCGCCTTTTATCAACAAAATGATGGAGTAGTCTGTAGAGGAGACAGAGACTTTCATTAACACATCGGCAGTAATATTCAAGCACTGCATTATAAAGCACACAATCGAAACAATACGTTGGTACCTGTAATGAGAGCCACCAGGAACAGCAGCAGCAGACCCAATGGGAGGCCGGCCTGGGCCAGAGAGAAGGGCAGGCCTGGATCAACACAACACATTTGATCAGGTCATGACAGTGCAATTTATTACAAAGGACATCGTTTAGACTCACATTGACTTAGACCGATACTTAAATAATTACATGTTCTAATTCCTTTTTTCCCCCCAATAATCATGTTCGTTAAAGGTATTTATTGAACAGCTTGTTAGCCAATCAACCTTTGAATGCGTGTATGTCTTTTGTTAAATTTCAGTGGTTTAGATTTAGAGTAAATGAAAGGCTGGACCAAGGGTTAATATTTGAACATTGTTCATTGTACTTTTTACTTTTCTGTAGAAATGCCACCGTAAATGTGGCCAACTTCATAAGTTTATCACACACACACACACACACACATATTTGTGAACTATCAGACCGTTGTGTTGAGTCACATTCTTTGCGATCATATGATCCTGCACAGGGGGCATACTAAGCACGTGGAGTCTGAACCTTTTGCCAGATTGTCCATTTTAACCCTGGAAACACAACTTTAAAAGTTTCAGCAGTTTATATTTACTAAAGTGGTTCAATTGGCGCATAAAGACAATTGCTTCAGGTCTCATTATGATTTAAAATGAATTACATTTATTTATTCTATTGTTATTAATTAGCATGTACTCTGTGGTGGCTACAACGCTACATAAAAATATTGAATAAATGACTCATTAATACTTAATAGCATTCTCTAAAGAACAGCTACAACTTTTCACAGATCAGTTAAAATGATCTATCTGAATGATCTTGAGATATTAACTTTCACACCAAATCTAAAAATTACTATTAGAATGTCACCAAAGCCCACCAATAAGTCCGGATCCAATAATAGAATTAGTGAAATTAAAGGAGGCATCGGTCATCGAACTCGTTCCATATTTGACGATTTTTGAGTCCTTACACGATGAGAGTAAACGATTCCTCTCACCATCATCCTGAAAAAACAAGTATATATTTAATGTTAACCTGTACAACATCTCCAAATGGGAGTTGCGAGATTAATGAACTCCTTTGCTTTAGACGGCATGGCCTACCTCACTATTCCCACGCGTGTCATTTTCCATTTCAGAATCTGAAAAAATTACCCCGTTTCGTCCGTCGCCTCCTGTTACATTTGCCTGAAATGCGGGGATTCAGCAGACGGAGTATGGTCGATTGGGAAAATCCGCCCACAAAATTATATTCCCTCGGGTTCACCGACGCCTTCGCTACTAGGCCACAATTTTCCACAAATTTTAATCCTATATTGGCACGGATAACCTTAAAATCGTAGGCCCAGCATTTGTTCTGGTTCAGTGTTGCATTGTTGAGAAAGAATGAAAATAAGCTTAAGAGAACTGGATAATGCAGAGAGGAAACTGATTGAAACACATGCCTAGACTATGTGGTGTGTGTGTGTCGTATTATCGAGTTAATTAAACAACATAATTAAACAAAGAGCTAAATGTGGATATGTGTTTATATTTGTCTTAAATGTAACAAGCCTTTAAATTGAAAGGATATTTACCATAGCTAACAGAACACAGATCATGGCTAACTATACAAAATGTGACTAATTAAAGCGTGCCGCCTCTGATTTTTATCAAATACAACGCTGTACAGTTTATATACAGTAGTGAACGGTAGGGGGCGGGGTAGTATATACACTGTCTATGTTCTCTTCTCTCAGCTCCTCTTTAGTGCTGATCTGATTTGCATTAGTGATCCTACAGATACCCAGTTGCTGCTAAGCAACCACTGCATAACATGCATCTGAACCCTCAGAAAGTTTCCTTGGAGATTTCCAGGCACTGGAAACAGAACCCTGAGCTGTAGACTACAGGTACACAAGAACAGCAACACTGATGTATAACACGTAACAGCCAACCATTTTTCCAACCTAAACAAAACTAAACAAACGGAATACACACACTGAAAGCAGACTAAACATAGAAATTACTCACAAGTAATAAACAAACACACAAAGAAGACACAAAAGCCCTGCAGCTAACAGTGCAGCTCAGTTGATCCCGCGTTATAGAGTCCGGACGTGCGAAAATAATTACACAGGTTGGTAGCAGGGTCGTTATTATATTCAGCCAGCAGATGTCACCAGAAGACTTCACAAACAAGGCGATGAGTGTGGCTCGCAATGTTTGGGGGATTGACAAGGAAAAGTGAGCGGTGGCAAGAGAAGTAAACTCCGTAAACAATTCTTAAACTTAAATGTACGAAACATAAATCTCTCCTGTTAGTTTAAGTCACATATGCCTAATTATAAGCAAATAACTACAACTAGAGAAATACATAGTCAATTTCAGTGAATGTTATTACACTAAATTATTGTTATTACACTATAATTATTTGTGTTCGAAAGGCAAATAAAACTTCGTGTGCCGTAGATTGCGGCGAACCTGCATATTGGATGTATCCTCAACCTAAGTCATATGCGCGCGATGGTAGGCTATTCATGTATAAAGTGTCAAACCGTGCTAATCACCGACACATCTGCAGCCAGAATATCGCGTTATCATACTACGCTGAATATGTCTGTGCAATAGATGTAAAACAGTCATTGCAGGGAATCTGGCGTCATTGCCTCTAATGAATAACCGGAAGCGCTCGTCGCTTTGCTCTGAGGCGGTTCTCAGTGTAGAAACAAATTGATCAGTGTTCACTGTTGGGTTTTAGTGCTAGAAACAGCAAGGGATTTCATTTTTGATATAGGTAAAGGTCTGTTCATTTTTCACTTTTGTGTACAACTACCTCACTTTCCCTTGGATGTTAAGGATTAAATACGACTTCAAGGCGTTTTCCTCCGGGTGTGTAGCGCAACAGACTACCTGCTCTGGAAGATGATGGTGAGTGTATAAAGTAGGGATGGGTGGGACCGGCAAGCCTGAATGGTGAAAGAAAACTATGAAATATCACATTATTGTACACTCCATCGAGAATATATCGACACATTTTTGTATAAACTATGTGACTTTAGAAACTCTTAAATACTAAATATTAAAGACGAGACAAAAACCTCAGGAAAAAAAGAGATATACAGGATTTGTGTAAATTACAATTTTCGTTATTTTCATACAGTATCAATGTGATAATAAGGTTACTAGCGCACAATGTTAATGTGAGGATAGTAATGATAACAATGATAAATATATGTGTGTGTGTGTGTGTGTGCGCGCGTATGTATAGGCTACTTATTTAGTCAGCTGTGACTCTTCTACATCTGTTATGGAAGTATTTCAAATATAGACATGCTAGCGGCCTATAAACCTTGTGACGTGTGTTATTCACGTTTGCTTCTTTTATTATCCATGAACTACAGTTGTATGATGTCAGAGCAATAAACTGCTCATTATAGCTTTTAGGGAAGGTTCGAATCTTAAGGGGCTTACATCATTAATTTTATTTATCAATGAGAGACAATTTAGCGATGAGTTAGTTTTGTAATAGATAAATATTTTGTGAGTAGTTTCTGTGATCTTTCCTTCTCTGACTTCTGTGACATTCCTAAGTTTTCAGCTAGGCCTTTAAAGTTAATAAAAAAGTTGATTTTCCTGAGTCATTCTGTCCCCTTTTTTATTGAGGTCCACAATGATATTCATTGAGGAAAACGTTTTTAAAAAGATGGCTATCCACAATGTCCGCTTTTTGACACTGTGTACTCTTTTGAAGATTGATCCACATTATTTAAATTCTGAACTCCTTTTCTTTAAAAAGCGTGCAGGATATATGTTTTGCCGTGTATATGACCGGGCGTATATGATGCCCAACCTCCGTCAGATCGATGTAGTCATTTGTGTATACTTGTGTGTACTTCTGAATGAGTAGTTGGCTGACCTTTTAATTTAGCCTGCCTCTGGATGATCTTTTAAAGCAACAGATATAACTTATGTCTACTCAGACTGTCTAAGAGAATGAATGAGTGAGAAGGGTAAAGGAGTGACTGAAAAAATACATGCATGAATAAATGAATGAATGACTGACAGAGTGATTAAATAGTTATAAGCAGTATGCAATATAATTCCACCATATCTTGACATTTTAATTATGCCCATGGTGAGTTTCTATTTACCTTATTCTATTCTATTCTTAAAAACACAGCTCTAAAGAGGTTGTTCTCTGTTAAAAGACAAATTCAAACCTATAAAAAAATCTAAGTTAATTAGATCCATTATTGAATGCAGTGAGTATCAGTTTCACTCTAGAAAATCCCTCTACATCTATGAGATTTCTTGTATCTGGGTACAGTGAGAAAATACATCTATGTGCATGTATTTCACATTTTAAGTACAGTGAGAACGTGATAAAGGTTTCAGGACCATGGACAGCACTATACACAACCTATTGCATGTTGTCTATTGTTTCAGTAGTTTGCTTGCACATCATGTGTAATGTTTTGTGTATGTGTGTGTGTGTGTGAGAGAGAGAGAGATAGAAAGAGAGAGAGGGAGGGGGTGATGATATAGAGTTAGACAAAAAGTGATGATAAAACAAATGTAATATATATAAATAAAAAGTGACATTTGCAACATGCATTCTGATGGCTTTTAGGGTTGGTATTTGGAGTTTCACTGAGCTAATTTTCATCTCCTTATTAAACACTGAATGATTCCTCAAAGCTTCCTGAACATGTGTGATGCTAAAGGCACAGGGTTTCCCATCTTAGGGCTTTTCACAGTTCATATGATTAGATGTTGTGCAGTCTTGTTTAGATGCTAGTTGACTCATGCCTCTTTTATGAACAAAGGGTTATTTGGGCTTTTGTTGGAACCTAATCTTATCACCAATCCTAATTAATTACCCTAATTACCCCTAATTGGGTAGCATATGTTCAGTACTTTGAATCAACCTTCTTCATGCAATGATCTCTATGGCCTACTTTCTCAGGTTAAATATTCTGAAACACCGATATACAGTTTAATCCAAAACCAGACATAATCCATGAAACCAGCTCTTTATTTAAGATTGAACGTGTTTTATGGTACACACACTGCAGTGCAGTCTGTGCTTTGCAGTTTTTAAGGAATGATGCACTAAATGATATTTGGAATTTAGTGGAGTGCCTGGTATAATCGGTGAAGAGTTCCATTGCACACCTTCTATTCATTACATCATCTTCTATACTATATTATACTGTATATTATTTAACATTTAATGGTCCTGACCCAAATATCATTTATTTCCCCAGTACTTAAACTAGCATTAGCCATTATATTTGCTTTGCTATTATTGTATCATTTCCCTGAGAGAAATAGAAGGCATAACACTCTACAGTCTTATATTCTTTAGTCTACATATCCTGCATCTAGATCTAGGTTGCTTATAGTAAGCATTATTAATTGATAGTTATATCTGACAATTGGTTAGCACTCGTATAAGAATGGCTATTTCTACAATTTACTGACAACTACTAACACATTGGTGTCCTTTTTTAATATAGAATATAGAACTGTATGTTGTTGTAACACGTGGAAAGACAAGAATGAACCAGGATGCAAATGTGAGGTGGATTTTTTGGGATCCATGGTTAAATCAAACAAAAGAAGTGAGTCAGAAAAAAGCCACAAAGGAACTAGGAAACAAAACACTGAAACAAATAAGAATGTTTAAGAGGAGATCTGAGAACATTCAGACAACTTTATTTATCCCTAAGGGTCAGTTCTGTTTAGCGATTTTCCTGTACAATAAAACAAACCACACATGAAGACATTCTACAGTTATTATACCTATAGTGATTATACCTGAGACCCAGTGAGTGCATCATTTAAAATATACATTAACACAATAAACTCCATAAAGTGTGAGTGGCACAGAATAGTGCAAATTAATTGATAGTAACTTACTTCATTGATAGGAAACGACTCCAATTCAACATCGTCATAACCAAAAGCAGAACCTAGAACCTACAGAAAATGAGGCAATGTGTGTGTGTGTGTGAGAGAGAACAGAAACGTGCAAGGTGTGGCTAAGGGCGGAGCAAGGGGAACAGTTTTTAATGGAATAGCTCAGACCAACATGGAGAAATCATAAATACAATGACTGAATTAATGTCCAAAATTGAGTACGTACAAAGTTGCCATTCATGTGTAACTCCACAAACATTTCTATAGTCTCTACTTCCCCCTGATAGAGCTGTATATAAACAGCAAGAATTCAGATAAGTGCTAAGCATATCAGGCTAATCGTACTGTTATGTATGCTACCACACTAATCTGCTGCACTAATGCTACTTTGAGATTTGTAGCCTGATCTCTGTGCAATGATGTCACTGCTCTAATCACATCTATTTTTCTGACCCTGACACGCTATTTCATAATTTACCAGCTTATGAGGACACTCCCTTTTCTCCCTGTCCCTTTTATCTCATCTTATGTATCTCTCTGAGTCTTAGTGTAAATGCTCCTTACACACACACACACACACACACACACACACACACACACACACACATACTTCTGGTTGTACTTGGTTTAGCAGGAGGCTGGTCAGTCTCTTTGGGGTCCTTATCCATGTTGACATGAAATTGTCTCTGTCTTTTTCTTTTCATCGCTGTAGAGGTGTCCCATGCAGAGGTCAAGTGAATAACTCTGGAAGAACAGGATGAAAAGATGCTAGCAGCACCAGACAGCTTCCGTCCGTTCACCCGCGAGTCACTCAAGGCCATTGAGGCTCGAATTGCGGAGGAGAAGAAGACTAAGGAAGAGAGGAACCCTGATGATGAACCTAAAGCAAAGCCTAACAGTGATCTGGAGGCAGGGAAGACATTGCCGTTCATATATGGGGACGTTCCCCATGGACTGGTGTCTGCGCCACTGGATGACTTGGACCCATTTTATTGCAATCAGAAAGTACGTTTTGAATCGAATTTCGAGTTTTGAAGAATTATTTTTTGAGTGGGATTTGAGTTGTGTTTGCTTTTTGTTGGCCACTGTGGAATGTCATATTATCATTCAATTAATCAGGCAGTGACTTCTAAAAGGTCACAGTGATGAGCTGTCAATTTGCATAATACCTGAATTTAATAATAAGAAAAACTCCTCACTAATTTAAGCCAGTTTAGAGGTATTTGATGCAGAACACATTAACATGGCTTCATATCCCAATTCACAGGAATTCTTACATTGCTTGTAGCCTTGAATAATTTTGTAAGTCAAATCAATTGGCATTCAATGAGTACCTCATCTTTAAAGGTAAAAAATAAGACATAGACATTGCTAGTAGCTTTACTGTAAATGCAGATGAAATAATTGAAGTTGTGTTCTTGTTTCTCTTTTCTTCATCTTTAGACCTTTATAGTGTTGAACAAAGGAAAGGCTATCTTTCGCTTCAACGCCACTCCTGCCTTGTTCATCTTAAGTCCTTTCAACCCTCTTAGAAGAATATCAATTAAGATTTTGGTACATTCATATCCTTTCTGTATGCTGTCAACAATCTTTTATACTCTCCCATAATTTGCCTATAAAATAAAGTAACTTGGACACAGCCTCATGCTGCAAATGCAGAAGGAACTTAATTGGAAGAATGTTTTTGTAACGTTGCAAGGCAGAGGCAGGATACTGAGGAGAGTGTTGTTTCTAAATGTAACCGTACGGCACCCCCCCCCCACAACAGGGTCCCTTAGTACGGTCCACTGTGGTTGTGTTTGTTGTATTGGTGTCATTGTCGTGGTGCCACACCCCCTTGTTATCTTGCCTCCTGTTTCATCTGTCTCGTTTTCCCTTATTAATGTGTGTATTTAGACCTCCATATTTTGCCCTCCATTCTCAGTCTTTGTAATTGTCATGTGTTGTCTGCACGTTAATAAATGTCCTATGTTGCACCTCTCTCTCTCGGCTCCGTCTCCCTCGCACCGAGACATAAAGACTGACCGCTACAAGGGCAAGCCGCTGCCCTGGACGCCTCCAACCTTGGAGTCGTGAGGGAGGATCACAGGGATTCCTAGCCATCGAGACCCGGGAAGAACTTGCGTTGCGTTGGTGTCCTTGTCGTTGTGCCACACCCCCTTGTTAGCTTGCCTTCTGTTTCACCTGTCTCTTGTTTTCCCTTCTCAATGTGTGTATTTAAACCTCCGTGTTTTGCCCTCCATTGTCGGCCTTTGTATTTGTCGTGTTGTATCGTCTGCACATTAATGAATGTTCTATGTTGCATTGCTCTCTTGGCTTCCAACGCTCCGTGACGCTAAAGCTTTTTTCGATGAACCAAACACAGAACAAAGAGATAACAGCGAGACTGAATCAAACAACAGCCGACAAAGAACGCAGACAACATGCACACTTAAATACTCACATAAAAGCCTAACATGTATGTGCGACATGCAACATTAACAAGAGACGGGTGAAACAACACTGATGGACCTACACGCGCACACAAGAAAGTATACGCGCACACAGACGAACGTATACACAAACGAGCCCAAGGGAGGAGTCAGGGGCGGACCGTGACGGTATACCCTTTAAGTATAGGTGTAGGTGGAGGAGGGTGGGGGTTTGCCTCCCCAAGAATTCCTGCACTCCTGCTCACACCTCTCATATAATGTGATATGTTAGATAGTGCGAGTGGTGTTCCCATAAAAGTTGAAATGAAATCTATGTCATTTAAGAGCGAGTTTCCCTTAACAGCGGACATCACCTTGTTCAGCATGGTGATTATGTGCACTATCCTTACCAACTGTGCATTTATGACCATGCGTGAAAATACAGGGGATTCATGGAGCAAGAATGTAGAGTAAGTATCACAGTTGCTGTTTTGAATATACAGCATTCATTAATAACTTCCATTGATTATTTAAGATTCATATGAACAAATTGTAGTTTGTCTTCGTTCTGGTTGATATGTTGTGGTTTTGACAGGTACATGTTTACAGGGATATATACATTTGAATCACTAATAAAGATCCTGGCCAGGGGCTTTTGCATAGGGAAGTTCACCTTCCTCAGAGACCCATGGAACTGGCTGGATTCAATTGTTATTGTACTGGCGTAAGTACAGAGGAGTTTGCACACACATTTGCCAAAGAGGAGTTTCATGCTGATGTTCTCTTATTTTCAAACACACTTGCAGTCTGAAAAAGATTGGTCAAAAATCTATTCACAGTGCTATAAACCATTCCATTCACAGACTATACACCCAAAGATGGCCTTAGAAATGCATAATATGAAATTAATATATAAGATAGTTATTTTTGCATTTGATCCTGCAGGTTTGTAACACAGTTAACATACCAACATATCAAAATTCTTCCTTACTTTCAGAATACTGAGTTTTAAAATCACTATTTTGTAATTCCAGGTAAGCAGCATAAGTATGTATGACCTGTGTTTGAACTCTCAGGTCCTGCTGCACACACACACATGCCAGTGTGTTCTGTGTCTGTCATGCTTTGTGTGCCCCCCACCCTGTTTCAGATACGTGATGGTGTTTGTGCCCCTGGGCAATTTGTCCGCCCTGAGAGCTTTCAGAGTTCTCCGAGCCCTGAAAACTATATCAGTCATCCCAGGTGAGATCAAAGGTTGAGCTTATAAGGGGAGGATTCTACACGCAGATGGTTGTACATGCTGAGATCAGGGTGACAGTGCCACTGATTCAGTTTTCTTTTGCAACTTACAAAAATAGCAGGAACAAAAGCCTGAAGTAATGGTTCATTTCTCACTTTTAAAGGTTTCGTTCCTTTGTTATGGCTGAACCTTTTAATCCTAGAAACGTAGTGGTTTCGAGTGTCTTCTGCAAAAAACGAAAGTCGGCAAAACTCCTTTTCATTGCTTTGCCTCTGTCATTCTGTGGGCTTGCTGTTATTAGTCAGGTTGTGATAGTCCTGCATGACGGCAGTTCATCCTTATTCTGCCGCCGGTGTATAAGAACACGGATTTCCCTGTGTAAAAAAAAAATCTATAGCCAATAAGCTAATAAACCTCCATGCCATGCACATGGATTCCAAAAAATTCTTTGATGGATCAGTTGCAGCTGATTTGAGTCATTCTAAAAATAACTGTCCCAATCATTGAGCTGCCACTGCCTAAATAGCAGCCGACAATGGAATGATTGGTAATTTTCTATAAATGCTCAAAATATTAAGCAGAACATCTAATATAGTCAAATAATATAGTCATCCAGTGGCCTAATTAAAGAACCACTCATGGATCGTTCTGCCACTAAAGAACCATTTGGCTTTTTCCCAGTGGTTTCACCTTTGAGTGGTGGATTGGTATTACAACAGTTCTCCAGTTCTGCATTATGGATTTGTACATTTAGTCCATGTGTGTACAGGCGTGTGTGTGTCTTCTGTAGATGTGGTTTGTGTGGGAATACACCCTTTGCTGGTGCCCACTCATATACCAGTAAGTTTCTGATGTCACAATTGTGTGTCTGCACTGATTGTACTCAACCATGTCTGACAGCATAACTCACAATAATGTAACTACCACAGCACATATATTACTTTACTTTACTAACCAGCTCTCTACTTTATATTTCTTAATCATGTAACTGTTTTTTTTAAACCCTTAGCCTTATCTCAAAGCTTTGGTCCTGTTTGTAGGTCTGAAGACCATCGTAGGGGCTCTGGTCCAATCCGTGAAGAAGCTTTCAGATGTGATGATCCTGACCGTCTTCTGTCTGAGTGTTTTTGCCCTAATTGGCCTGCAGCTCTTCAAGGGGAACCTGAAGCAGAAATGTGTGCTGATACCACCCAATGGATATGCGAATGACACTGGCATATATGTTGATGGCGTACTTATTCAAATGACACACTACACCAATGACAGTAAGTGGTCTTGCTACAGTGTGACTTCAAAATTAGAATGTGTGCTCTCCACAGGCCAGCACCATTGATTCAACTCATTCAAATTAACAATCCGCAACCCCTTCATGAATCGAGTGAGATGGCAGATGAATGCATGGGGTTACCTGGACTAGAGCTGAGAGTGTCTAAGCCCAGACCCTGCCAGCTACTCCTCTGAAACGCCAGAGGGCACCTCATCAGTGGGCACCTGTTGCCCTCTGTGCTCACGACCCAGTCTTTAGCAAGCATTAGCAGGACCCGGTCGTTACATCCCTCAAGGCACAGATTAGCATCAGAGTGTGAGAGTTCAGTGATGGGAAGGAGCTAACATTGATTAGCATGTGTGGGATTGGGGGTATATTGCTTTTTTTGGGGGGTTGGGGGGAGAGGAGGTTCTCCAACATTGTGGGTTTTGCAAAGACATATATGTGTACATTAGCACAGAAGAAAGAAAGAAAAAGAAAACAAAGTGGTTGAAAGTGGTGGGGAGAGGAGAATATATGTGTGGTTACTGTACATATGACAGAGTGTTAATGAGAGAGAGAGGAGTGAGAAAGAGAAAAGTGGATGGGCCAGGAGGCAGGATAAGCCATTTATCATTGCTCATAGGGGAGGAAATGTGATACCCATTAATTATAAACTACTCTGGCAGGGTATAGAGGAAAGCTTTCATGTAAGATTGAACCTCATAGTAAGACAATGGCTAAGCAGAACCTCCCTACTACATTTATCATTGCTTTACCCATTAATTATCCTGGCAGGGTATAGCTTTCATTATTGAACCTCATAGTAAGACAATGGCTAAGCAGAACATGCTATTTGTCTTTATTGTCTTTCATCCTTTATGTTATTATTATTACTACTGCTGCTCCTCCTCCTACTACTACTACAACTTCACTATTCTTGGATTTTCGCTCTGTTCTATTCAGATTTTTCATTGCCGCTCCTACGCTGGGTTTGATTCTATTCTGACTGTGTAAAATTCATTCAGTATATAAAAATGCATCTGTCAGACAGAGAACATACACTCTGTCACATGCAACATGTCGCTTTGTGCACATTCAGATGCAGAGGCTGAAGATTTCAAGTTTAATTCAAGCTTAATTTCAAGTTATGAAAAGTGCAGTTATGAAGGTGCAGTTATAAGCCACTGAGGGCACGACTGGGCATGAGGTGACAAGCTCTTCTTCCCTTTTCTTGTAGGTTCAGTTTTTTATGTCCTTCCAGGGAAAAAAAGATGCTCTGATCTGTGGAAGGAGCAGAGACGCAGGGTAGGTACACAGGTACACAATACCTCCGTACTGCCAGCTTCAGCCTTAGAGTAATAGGAACCACAGAAACAAAGGTTTATTCACACTGTAAAACAAACATGTTTTGCCTTTAACGACGCCTGCGTTTTTGCAAAATCCTTAGCATGCTATTGGCTTGCTGGCACCCACCCCATTAAAGTTTGATACCACTATTTAAAATAAATGCTAAAGTCCATCGGTTATTCAGTGCAACATCATCCGCTCCTGCTTCTTTCCATCTTTTCATTCAAATCGATGAAACTGACAGGTGAAATGGGGTAATGTTGAACTGGGTCAGCTGGTATGTGTTCGTGTTTGTGGCTGTTCTCCAGGCAGTGCCCAGAGGGCTTTCACTGCTACAAAGCAGGAAGAAACCCAAACTTCGGCTACACCAGCTTTGACAGCTTTGGCTGGGCCTTCCTCTCTCTCTTCCGACTTATGACTCAGGACAGCTGGGAGAATCTCTACCAGCAGGTGTGTGTGTGTGTGTCTGTGTATGTATGTGTGGGTTGGGGGGGTATGTGTTATTTGTGTGGGGAGATTTGCATGAAGATTAGTATGTGAGTTTCATTTGTTCACTCATTTTCTCCCTCTTGTGTGTCCAATGCACCTGTGTCTAAGCCTGCGTTCACCCCATTCAGTGGTTGGCCTGAAGCTTATGGAAGGCCTGTTGTTTGTTTCCACTGGAGTGCCAGGGGGTGTGTAACGTACATGGCACCTGGAGTACTGTGGGGGTGTGCTATGTATTATGGACTCCACAGAAGTCCATTTGACAAGAAACATGTTAAAGTGATTGCAGTTTAAACAAAACTAGACAGGTGCTTGTCTATGTTCCCAAGTGATATTTAATAAAGTAATTCTGCTTGAGGTTTCGATTCTAGATCCAGCATAGTGCTACATTATCTTGTTGCGCAAACAAAATGAAAATAGTAAATGTCTGATTTACTTTCGCTGCTGTAATCAGTATAGAACTTCTTGCTAACTTCACACACCTGTCCACACACACTAGGTACTTAATCAGTCCTTCTATATTCTACATGTGCCATCATTGATTGGCAGGTAGGGATGACTGCCCCCCCCCCATCGAAACGTTGCATGATTAGCTGATATAGCTGAAATGTTTAGCTGTTGATTAAAGAACCCAAGGCAGTAACTGCATCCTCTTTCTCAGAGCATATTTAACAGGATGTAAAATGTTAAATCATACATGAGATTTAGGCAGTTGAACTAGTAGAACCCTCTACAATCAGAGAAAACATATAAAGACTATGTATAATCTTCACACAAGAGCCCTCAGAATGCACTGGAATTACACTCTCAGCTCAGTAATGACTGACAATGAGCTGCATTTGCAGACCCTGCGTGCCATGGGCAAGACCTACATGATCTTCTTCGTGCTGGTCATCTTCCTGGGCTCCTTCTACCTGGTGAACCTGATCCTGGCAGTGGTGGCTATGGCTTATGATGAGCAGAACCAGGCCACCCTGGAGGAGGCACTGCAGAAGGAGGAGGACTTCCAGGCCATGTTAGACCAGCTTAAGAAGCAACAGGCAGAGGCACAGGTCTGTTGAAGTGTATTATGTTTCTTAAATAGTAGCATTGCATGAAACCGAGTTGACCAAATAAACTTTAAGCTACATTGCTACAGGGCTTAAAAAGATGTAGGCTGTGTACAGGATTTCCCCAGCTTCTAAACTCTGCTTCTACTCCTTCAGAACTGATTAGGTAATCTCAGTGGCAGAGTACCAAAAATCACTTCTTTTATGAGCTCGCATCTGTTCGGAGTAATGAATCTTAAGCTCCGATACAACTGGTTCAGCGCCGCCTCCTCCTGTGTATGTCTGATAGGCGCTGGTGGACGCATTTGAGAACGAGGATTCCAGCCGAGAGATGACGGACACGGGTTCCGAGGCCTCCAGGCTCAGCTCCAAAAGTGCCAAAGAGCGATGCAACCAGAGAAAGAAGAGGAGGCAGAGGAAGGAGGAAGGGGAGAAGGGCGACGACAAGAAGATCCACGTTTCCGAGTCGGAGGGCAGCATTAGAAGGCCAAGCATCCCGTTTTCGTTGGATGGAAATCGCCTGCCGTATGATAGGGCGTACCCATCTCCACATCAGGTCAGGAAGAAAGCGTTTTCCAAACTTTGATCCGACTGTGATCTCTGTTACTGTAATGCTATTTGTTCTAGTTACAGAGAAAACAAAGAGTTCAGGGTCCAGTAGTTCACATCACGTTTAAAGAGATTTTAGTGCTGGGTGTCCCTGTTGTTAAGATTAATGTTGCCTCCTGGTTCTTCATCACTTCATCATTTTTTTTCCACTTCTCCATTTCAAACATCTTCTTTTCAAACATTTCTTCCAATATTTCCATCCCATTTTTGGCTACCTCATCTTCATTGCTTTCATCTCATTGCATCAGTTGTCATAGGTATCATTACCTACAAAAACAGCTTTACATCCAGTCTTCTTTTGATTCATTTAATCGTTTGCTCATTATCATCCTCGTCGTCATCATCATCCTCATCAGCTTCATCATTTGTTATACGTTATGCCATGTTGTGTTCATCATCACCGCCATCTCGAGTGACGCTGTATGACCTAAGCCTGATACCAGTTTCTTTCTCTAGTCCCTCCTGAGTATCCAGGGCTCAGTCTTTACCCCATGCCAGAACAGCAGGGGTAGCATTTTCACCTTCCGAGGCCGCATGGGTTCGGAGAACAGCTTCGCTGATGATGAGCACAGCGCGTTCGACGACACGTGCAGCCGGCGAGACTCGCTCTTCCTGCCCCGCCGCCCCGAGCGTCTCTACAGCAGCGGCAGCAAAGGCGGTCGGACCCCGCAAATCCTCCAGTCGATCAACGGCAAAGTGCGCTGCTCAGTTGACTGCAAAGGCGTAGTGTCGCTTGTGAGCTCCAGCTCCCTGCCTAACTCTCCCGCCGGCCTGGTGCTGCCCCAGGTGACCATAGATAAAGCCGCGACGGACGACGACGTAAGAACTTCACGCTCGAGTAGCTCGTGATGCCTTTAGCGCTGCTGTTTTGAAATTGCTGCGTGTTAACAGGAGTTGTATGGTCAAACTATAATACTTTGAAGCGTTATTCAGTTAAGGCTATAGTACGGTTTCTTTGGACCATATCCTCAATGTAAATTCTCATCCAGGAGGACACAGAGGATGAGTACTGCATGCAAAATGACTTCCTCCAAGCCTCACCAGGCTTTCTGACTGACCATGTAGCCAGACAGAGGGCCCTGAGTGTAGCCAGTATCATTACCAACACAATGGAAGGTATGTGCACTCATATCTAAAATTAAAATTAATTTGAACGACCCATTTTTCTGGACCCCTTAAGGCTTAGGACATGTTAACATTATGAGGTCAGGAATTATTACTTGTAATAAACAACATATAGCCATATTTCAGTTACTGTAATTTTACAAAATTCTTTTTAAACAGCAACATTATGTGCTTCAATGGGTTAATGTATGTGCTATGTGTGCAGGGGGGTGGGATGGGGGTCCCATTAATATTTCATCCTCACTGTGGCATTAGGATTAATGTCTCATCTAATCCACCTTAATAGCATCATAGATTATAAATAGGGTTCAGGATTTTTAAACCTTGTTCCTTAATGTTACAGAGCTGGAGGAATCCAGGCAGAAATGCCATCCATGCTGGAATAGGTTTGCACGCAGATTTCTGATCTGGGAATGCTGCCCAGCATGGGTGAAAATAAAGAAAGCAGTTCATATGGTTGTGATGGATCCCCTTGTGGATCTGTCTATTACCATCTGCATCGTAATGAATACATTATTCATGGCCATGGAGTATCATCCCATGAAACCGAATGTCAGGTTCATGCTTTCAGTGGGCAACTATGTAAGGACATTTCAATTCACTTTCATGTTTTCTAGTGATTATCATGCTCGTTGTAGAAATGGCTTGGCTTAAACGAGACTTGAAAGACCTGTCCTAGTGAGTATGTAGGCCGGCACACTGATCATACATCTTAATGTCCAGGTTTTCACAGGCATCTTCACAGCAGAGATGATTTTCAAGATCATTGCATTGGACCCTTATAATTACTTCCAAGTAGGCTGGAATATATTTGATAGCGTCATTGTCAGTCTGAGTCTCATGGAACTTGGGTTGGAAAATTTATCTGGAATGTCTGTGCTTAGATCATTCCGGCTGGTAAGAAATGTTATTGGCATAATTTGTAATGCTCAAACATCAAAGGTTTAATTATTAACAAACACCATAATCATTCTGTGATGACCGTGAGATTTTCAACTCCTGAAGCCATTGCATTTTGCCATGACGTTTGAATATTTTTGTCGTGTTTCCATCATAGCTGAGAGTCTTTAAATTGGCC
This sequence comes from Brachyhypopomus occidentalis, assembly GCA_020368025.1. Classification (NCBI taxonomy): domain Eukaryota; kingdom Metazoa; phylum Chordata; class Actinopteri; order Gymnotiformes; family Hypopomidae; genus Brachyhypopomus; species Brachyhypopomus occidentalis. Next base: position 3,010,934 of record JAGXOD010001430.1, read on the forward strand.
AAATCATGGCCCACTCTAAACATGCTGATCAAGATCATTGGCAACTCGCTTGGTGCCCTCAGCAACCTGACGTTCGTCCTGGCCATCATCGTCTTCATCTTTGCTGTGGTGGGCATGCAGCTGTTTGGAAAGGAATATAGCAAAATGAAGTGCCAGATTTCAGACAACTGTCAGCCACGCTGGCACATGATCGACTTCTTTCACTCTTTCCTCATTGTATTCCGCGTGCTGTGCGGCGAATGGATCGAGACCATGTGGGACTGCATGTTGATAAACAATCAGGCCATGTGTCTTATTGGCTTCCTCATGGTTATGGTGATTGGAAATCTTGTGGTAAGCATATGTTTCCTGCACTTCTTCTATCATTATTTTGATTGGGGCTGTGCACCCATGTCTGTTTCGTAATTGGTATACTTTTGGGTGCACTTGTTATGAGATTGTAATGAGATCTCATCATGCATGCAAAAATGGGTTGTGTACGTACATATGCATTTATATGTTCTTATACATATTCTCTATGTATAAATGACTCCAATTTCATTGTTTTAAACAAGATCTCTTGTACCGGCAGTGATTTCCCATCTCAACTATTGCAGGTTCTGAACCTGTTCCTGGCCTTGCTACTCAGCTCTTTCAGTGCAGACAATCTGACGCCCAATGAGGAGAACAGCGAGATGAACAACCTGCAGGTCGCCGTGGGTCGCATAAAGAGATGCTTTGACTTGGCCAAGGCCTGTCTGTGCGGCTTGTTCCAGAGCGCTTGCCTGCGGCCCCGGAGGAAGAAGGCGCTGGAGGAGGACGGGCTGAAGAACGGCAGGAAGCCGCCTGATTCCCTCAACCACACCGCGGTGGAGCTGGTCAAAAACCCGGGCGGGGTGAGAGAGGCGGCTGGGACAGCCAGCGAGGCAGAAGAGTTCAGCGTGGACGTCAGCCTGACGGTCACCGTGCCCATCGCAGCAGCGGAGTCCGATGGCGAGGGCAACGACACGGAGAATTTCAGCAGCTACGCTTCGGATGTAGAGCAGGATAAGGAGGTGCGCAGGCGGATCTGATTCTTACTAAAGTTGTGAGGCTTTATGCTGTGAAGCAGCTTTGAGTGATTTAGTCATTCATTAGTGCAGAAAGCTGAATATTTTGGTTTAGGAATTGAATCATTATATAGATATGATCTATACAATTTAAACTTGGGTTAGGTCACGCATTTCAGATAAATACAGTATATTCCGTTTCCGTTCTTGGCTTGTATGCTCTACATTTACCCTTTAGCTGGGACTGTGAGAAAAAACCCTTAGATTATATTATGTACCATTTAACACTGAGTGCAAGTGAGCTTGCTGCTCTTGGCTCTCTGCAGAACACACTACTGCGCATTGTGCTAGATGAAGATCTTTGCCAATGGTAGTTCACACGGCACATGCTTGGAGGTTAGAACAATCGAGCTTAAGAAAACCTTAAGAAAAGAATTTTAGTCGATTGATAATGTGTTTTTAGTTGGTGTACTTTTCTATATGATGCAGAATAACTTTTCTTTTCTGCAGACACAGGAAAATACGATCCTTTCTCATCTGTCAGTCTCACTCCCCTTAACCTGATTTGGTATTGCAGTGCTTGTTGAGACGCTATCAAGCGTTTGAGGGAGACTTGTAAGACCTATTTATTATACATACCACCATACCACGACTTCCATGGAGACTGCATTTACCATTCATGAGATATATATATAGCAGAACTATATATAGGTATTTGAAATCATTTTTGCCTGATTGTGTTTTTATTCTTGTTTTTTGTTCATATGAAGAGAAAGAATGTGCAAGATGTATTGTTCGCTCATGTATTGTTTAATTTTATATATGGTGCAAAAAGAGTTTGCAAACTGTTTGGGACAGTATCTGTTTCTGGATAAATAGCCCCAAAAATGTGATCTTCATTTAGGTGTTGGGTTACATATTGATGGTATTTATTTTAAATGCTTATATATGTCTTTATGTAGTTTATAATGTAGATAAAAAGGGATCATTTTAAAAGGGCTAATTGATGGCACGTATTCAGACCAGTTCAGGTGTGGAATCGATTTGTCTTGTAACATACTACAGTGTGGTCTGCTAAGTGCAATATGGCCTGGTTAAAAAGGCTTTCACCAGATGTTCCAGAAGCATTTCTAAAGATTTGGGTCAGTCTACAGAAAGGCAGGTCTTAAAAATGATCTATTGGGAGTCATCAAGCTAAAGATATTCTGGCACATAGATACTTAATGTATACTTAATGTAGACATTAAGATATCTACTTAATGTATTTCCCTGATAATAACTCATGAATGTACAAAATGAATCATAAGAAAACTTACTGAGCAGGGATGGTGGGAGGATACCTCAAAGACTGGTTGCCTCGCATGCTTGGATGTAAGTGACATATACATACTGATATGCTGGAGAAAGCATACTACTGCAGTCCACACTCCCATGGTCGAGGGACTGCACTGATCTGAGATGTCTGTCTGTAATATAAAATTCAAAAGAGGTTGCATCATTCAGTATGAATTTACACAAAACAAGTGTAAATCTGGAACAGAATGGCAGAAGCAGAAAAAATCTGGATTTGAGGGTCCTGTTATGATCTAAAGCCTGTGAAATATACATTACTTTGCATTAGCTATAAAAAGCAGTTGTATACGCTTAATGCCAATAAACTAGGTACCAGTAGTTATTACATATACATACAGTATACATGTAAATAAACAAATACATATGCATACATTTATGGCAATGATTTTGATGGTTTCATTCACTTTTTCAGTAAATATATAGTACACTAAACTGCTCTGTGTTAAAAAAAAAAGAATGAAATAGATTTTTGTCATTGTTATGTTGATTATGATAATAAGAAGATCACATTAAATTTTAAGAGCAATTCCTGCAGAAATCCAGAAAATCCCAAAGGGTTGTCAAACTTTTTCTTACAACTGTATTTTTCTTTAAGCCCATCACACCTCAAATGAGCAACATTGTTATTCCATTGGTGAATGATGGTTTTAATTCTTGCTATAGTCCAGTCCAATGTCAGATAATGCTCTCTTTGATCTCATGGATCAAGAATGGATTTTGCTTCATGTCAAAATTCATTAGATAAGCCACTGAATAAGTCTCAGAAAGTTTGGGCATTTCACATTTCCATGTTGGAATGATGAAAGCATATTTATGTGGTACTATTTGCAGTCGAGTAAAAACATTCATTACATTTGGGGCTGAAATATTAAGAACTGGATTAGTTATATTAACTGCTGTTTTTTCACCAGTAAAATCCTAATTAAAAACCCTTTTACGAGAAACATCAGGAAACAGTACTTTAAACTGAAACGATAAGAATGCAGTGTGAATCGCACCATCGCAAAAAGGCAGGAAGAAGCTGTGTGTTTGATCACCCTCAGTTTCATTGCAGTCTGCTTACATCATTCCCACTGAGATCCTCCCATCTCACCAGAGCGATGCTAGCTGCTATATGTATCGTCAGTTGGCATTGAAGGGTGAACTTTCATCAACCATTTTAACTTGAGGCCTGTGTCTTGTTCACTGGAATGAACTGAATGTTACGTTTTCTCAGCTTGTCATATATTTTTAATGTGAAATCCTTATTCTTATATAAACTGATTTTGAATGAACTAGACAATGTACATATTTTATTGCATGTCCTTAAGTGGTGTCAATTTTACCTATGACTCTGGTAGCAAAACATTTTTTAAACCAATGTTCAGATAAGGCAAAATAAAAATATATAATGTAAGCTGTATCCATATATATCTGAGTCCGAAGGTACATTTGACTGCCTTTGCATGAAATCGAGAATGTGACTGCTAGTCTTGTGAGCAGACATTGACCAAGTCTATTCTCACAAACAAATCACATGACCTAGCCAAAATGATTGACTTCGAATGCTCAGTTGTGGCATCTTCCCGGCGACGCCATGGCGAATGGCTCTGGCTGAGGCGTTGTCATGGAAACATGCACTACATCTGGACCTTCTCTTGCAGAAGCTGTCGCTGGGCTTGAGCTCGTCGGAGGGCAGTACTGTGGACGTCAGGCCCCTGAGGGAGGGGCCCGTGTCTCTGGAGTTCAGCCAGGAGGAGTCCATGGACCCGGAGGCCTGCTTCACAGATGGTGAGGGAGCAACCATTAACTGGAATCTGAATTTGGTTCTCCTGTTTACGCTGGGGGTCCCTAATTAAACCGACTTCCACCCATTTAAAAGCACTGACATTACACAATGGTCAGACTCTTGATGACTGTACCAAAATGATCCATCTTTAAGCTAAAGTGCAATGAAAAAGATGTGTTGACACTGAATGCTTTAAAATACCCACACATCTCACTCCTGCTTGAGTTGGAAAGGTCTTTGCTCCCCCAGGCTGTGTACATAGATTTGCATGCTGCCAGGTGAACATGGAGCACAGTAGGTGGAAGACATGGTGGACCATCAGACGAACCTGTTTTAGGATCGTGGAGCACAACTGGTTTGAGTCCTTCATCATCTTTATGATACTGCTCAGCAGTGGAGCTCTGGTAAGGAGGCACTGCTTTTGCGTAAAATAAATATTGTAATTTTAAATAATAAAATAATTTGGTGTGATTTATGTTATTTCTTTACAGTGTGATATTTGACATTTTGGAAATCAGATTGTAATATGTCTGGATTTTTTCAGGCGTTTGAGGACATACACATTGACAGCAAGAAGACGGTGAAGCTTGTTTTGGAATATGGAGATAAAGTTTTTACCTACGTCTTCATATTGGAAATGCTTTTGAAGTGGCTGGCCTACGGATTTGCAAAATACTTCACCAATGCCTGGTGCTGGCTTGACTTCCTTATTGTTGACGTATGTCCTACAGAAAGATTTCTTGTTCATTTGAAGCATATGACTGACTGAGCTGTTAACATTTTTACTGCAATTTCAGTTTGAGGCATTTGTCTCTGTATATATCCACGTTTTGTGTGTGTCGGAGCAAGGATTGGATGTGCATGTTTGTGTGATCCTTTGACATGGATGAGTGAGAGAATGGATTACCAGCCTGAAGGTCTACGGGTGTGATTCTAGGGAACATGATGGAGGGAGAGAGATATGAGATGAGAGACGTGGCTCCTTATTATGTAATCTGTATGTGTGTGTGCTTGTGCACGTGTGTGTCTAGGTGTCTCTGGTCAGCCTGGTGGCCAATACCCTGGGTTATTCGAAGGTTGATGCCATCAAATCTCTGCGTACTCTGCGGGCTCTGCGCCCTCTCCGTGCCCTCTCACGCTTCGAGGGAATGAGGGTAAGACGCAGAGCCGCAGCTGGCCGACTTCACTTCCTGCCCCCATCCTGCACAGACACCATGCAGATGTGCTTACTACACACTGGGGGTCTGTTTCAGTCAAATGGGACCATGCAGCACAGGAAAGAATAATGGGTTTTGGCCAGGAGGCAATGTGATCCCATGTTCCGTACGAAATTATGGATGAAAACTGAAGCATACATGCGAGCAATAGCCGCTTTATGGTAGCTTAGTGTAATAAGCTTAGCTTATTATATGGACAAAATGTCAAATTATGTGTCTCATGGGTAACAGTGTAAGGAAGACACAGGATGTGACACAGGATGCAAGTGCTTGAGTGAACAGACAGAAAAAAACAGTCAGACAAATCCATGTTGCCATATTGCAATTAAACTTTGCATATTAAAAAATTATGTCACTTGGATAAAGATTGTTCTGCAATGCTCAAAATTTGATCCACATTTGCATTTCATTCAAACACCTAGTGACTAACCCTAACCCTAGTGAACACTCCTCTGTAACATCGGTGACAGGTCAACATGCAACATGATTAAATAAAACTAATGCAAGGGCTGTTATGCAATTTTCTAGAAAGCTTATGTGCAGCCTTCTACGATATCGGTACTTGGCAGTCCAATATTGTGATAAACAGTTGCTTTGAAGTTGGGCTCATGGGATGGCGAACTTCCTAAAGCCCCCCAAAGCCAGGGTGGGGGGGTGGGGAGAGCTCATGTGCACTACACAGGCGTACAGTGGTCCAGTAACAATGCTTTCTCCTGCTCGACTCCTCCTCTGACTATTCTATCCAAATGTGTTTCTCAGAACATTAGATTTAGCCTCCATTATCCTGTAAGAAAAGCCCGGGTGAGTCAGCTGCAGTGGAGACGCCCATAATCTCATCAGTGTGCTGAAGCAAATCTTGCACTGCAATACTTTTTTCCCCCCATTTGTAACACAGTGGAATCTGTTGCATATCTTACCAATTTGGTTAATAATGTCTATCAGAGAATGTAACCATTACAAACCATTATAAACCACTCACGTCATTCAAGAAGCACTGGTAGCAAATGTAAATACAACAGTGAGTGCTCAAACTTTGTTCTATGTGTATTTTGTATATTTGCAGCATATACAGACACATTCCAAAAAATTTGAATATTGTGGAAAAGTTCCCATAATTCCATTCAAAACGTTGTAGATTCAGGGCTCACAATTTAAACAAGTATTTGTTTATTTTTACATAATTTGGGCTTCCAGCCCATAAAACCCATGAAAACAGGATTTCAAAAAATTAGAATACTGTGGAGAAATCATGAATGTTTTAAACTGAGTGTGACACAATAATCATCAAAGCTCCTGCACAGATTTCCCCAGGTGTCATTAAATCTTCAATGCTTCAGTTTGGTTCAATATGGGGAAGACTACAGACATAACAACTGGCCAGAAGACCATCGTTGATACCCTCGATAGGTTGGGTAAGTCACAAAAGTTCATAGCTAAGGAAGCTGGCTGTTCATGGAGTGCTGTATCCAAGCATATCAATGGAAAGTCTAGTGGAACAACAAAATGAGGTTTGATGCCCATGCGATCACAGTGTGTGACTGGCCAGTCAACTCGCCGGACCTAAACCCCATTGAGAACCTATGGGGTATTATCAAGAGGAAAATGAGGGCCACCAGACCCAACAACAAAGAAGAGCTAACAGCAAGCATCACGGAAATCTGGGCTTCCATAACTCCCAGGCAATGCCACGTCACATCGAGGCAGTGATTAAAGCAAAGGGATTCTCAACCAAGTATTGAAGATTACCATATCGTTTTGAAAGTACGATATTTTAATTGATTTGAAGAGATCCCAATTTCTTTTTTTTCTGCAAAAACTGAGAAGTAGTTTGGACCAATTTCTCCACAGTATTCTAATTTTTTAAATTCTGTTTTCATGGGTTTTATGAGCTAGAAGCCTAAATACAAAAAAAAAGGTTGAAATTGTTTAAATTGTGGGCCCACACACGAGAGCCTGTATGACTGTAGTTCACAGCGCATCCTCAGAGTGACTAGTGCAGACACTGTTGGCCTCTTCTCCTCATCTGACTGTCTGGCAAGTTTCCCTTGTGGTAACTGCAGCTGTGGTATCTTTGCCACTTTGTACTACACCTTGAGCAGTAAAAATAACTCCACAACAAAAGGTCATCCTTCATTTTGCAGCACAGACGTGCTAACATCAAACACGTGACATGGCAGCTTAATTTAATACTAACAAAGTGGCAAGAGATCTGAGAAGGTCTCCTGTTGAATTATGACATGAAGTACATAAACACTCATGAAAGATTTATTGACATTTCCCTCTAATGATAATAAGAAGCTAAAAAATAAACCCCTTTTAATTACATGGTCAATACGAATGGACACCTAAAATGAAGTGCTACCAAGGCAGTGGTGGACGAAGTACACTAACCACGTACTTGAGTTAAAGTACAGATACCCATGGTAAAACATTACTCCAGTACAAGTAGAAGTCCTCCCTTTAGTCCTCTACTTGAGTTAAAGTACAAAAGTATTGACCTTCAAATGTACTTAAGTATTGAAAGTTAAGGCTCTAATATTTAGCATCATGCTCTGCATGTAAAACCTGTCAAAATAGAACTTGTTTTCTAATGTAAAGTGCTGTGTTCGAATGTTTATTATTTCAAAATATCAACACATTTAATTAGCTGGATCTCCAAATACTATGAACTATTGTAAAACAAATAACTAGCTAGCTAGCTAACTTAGCTAGCTACACCCCTAAAGCAGTTTTCGGTTGTGTACTAGCAATAGCATACTTAGCTAGTGTAGTCGGCCTCGACTTTATCACATGGACACTGCCTCCACTGCAGCTTCCTTAGGCTCTCCGCGTTGTGTCTCCGAATTATTGCGAAATAACACGAATCGGATGCGTCACCAATTTCCCTTTTATTCCTGTACAATGATGAAAAAAAGAGAGACGCCACATTAGCTCAACTACACATTAGATAGCTAAACCCAAAACACGTGAAATTACATGTCTCACACGATGAAAATGACCAAAAACCAAACACGCGTCATAAAACACACCTACAATTTTACCATGTATAACAAAATACGAAACGGGAGTAAACGAAGAGCTAGAAAAATACACTCCTAGCCTCACAAGCATTCAGCGGGAACTGAGGATAGGGCAGTCACCTCAATAATGACATCATACATGTCCATCAATTCAAAATAAAAGCAACACAAAAAAAAAATCTACAAGGTATACTCAAAATACCGAACTTCATATAAAAGAGAAAAACAATATTTATCAAAGATGGATTTTAGCTGAAATATAAGAAAATTCAGCATTTCATCTGTTACAGCTATTTAGATAACTGTGTATACAATGCTATGTCGGACTTATTTTAACATACATGGTTTGCTGCAAGATATTGTTAGATTTCTCACTAAGGTAAATGACCTGTAGACCCATGAAATTATCTTACCTCTATGTGTTTCCTTAGACTGTATGGGGAATTCTTATAAGAACAAATCTTATGCGACTGAGACAGGCAGAGGAGGCACTTGACAACGAATTAGTCTTTTTTTCGACTATTTCAAAGAATTTCACTCAGATGAGGCAATGGTTTGTGGCGAGTTACAGTTTCTTTGCCATTTTTATGTAGGGATCTGTTCTTCCTGAACTTTACGCTGCTACATTGCCTGATTGGTGTGCATGCTTCACGCTTTTTTTGTTTTGACGTTACTTTTTTAACACATGAAGCCTGAAGGATCGACAGATTTGCATAATGTAGTGGAGTAAAAAGTAAAAAATCTGACTTTGAAATGTAGTGGAGTTAAAGTAAAAAGTTACAAAAATGGAAATACTTGAGTAAAGAAACATGAAAAGATTACTTAAGTACAGTAATGAATTACATTTACTTCGTTACTGTCCACCACTGTACCAAGGGGACTTCCAGAGTGTAACAGTGTTGTAATGCAGTGGTGTGTGCATCTCTGGTAGGTGGTGGTCAATGCTCTCCTCGGTGCCATTCCATCCATCATGAATGTGCTGCTGGTCTGCCTTATCTTCTGGCTCATCTTCAGCATCATGGGTGTCAACCTGCTTGCCGGAAAGTTCTACGAGTGTGTGAACATCACCACAGGAGAGCGCTTTAATGACACTGAGGTGCAGAACAAGGCTGACTGTCTACAGCTGGACAACAAAACGGCCCGTTGGAAAAACCTGAAGATTAACTTTGACAATGTCGGGGCTGGATATCTAGCATTACTACAAGTGGTAATGTTGCACTTTGAGAATTTATCAATCAAAAGCTTAATGTAATCTGAGAATGATAATAATGCAGGGTTGGTCTTTGTAGAACATATACTATGTTTTACAGGTAATAAGCAACATATAATTTTTATATGATATTGTCCTCTTTCCTCTCAAGGCAACTTTCAAAGGCTGGTTGGACATTATGTATGGAGCAGTGGATTCTCGTAGTGTAAGCTTACATGCTTGTAGTAATAACAGTTTACAAAGTTCAACACTTTGGTGGTTGCACAGCCTATTGTACTATTGTTCCATATTATGTGATATAAATTGCTCCTTCTTCCTCTAGGTAGATGAGCAGCCAAGTTACGAGAACAGCGTGCTAATGTACCTGTACTTTGTGGGCTTCATCATCTTTGGATCATTCTTCACTCTCAATCTCTTCATTGGTGTCATTATTGATAACTTTAACCAGCAGAAGCGAAAGATAAGTAGCTTACTTTGAGGTTAATGTGAACTGCTTTGAGATTCAGGGACTATAAAGCATTGGGGAAAATATTTTTTTCTGTTTTGCATTTTGCTAATAATCTTTAAATAACAATCTTTAAATAAATAATGATAATCTTTAAATAAAAGGGTTTGTTTATTGCTCCATCAACATTCCATGATGATTTCCTGTTATGAATCTGAGGTGCTATTTTGCTAACATATGTTACCAAAATAACAAAATAAGAATGTGTAGCAATTCTATATTCTTAAAAATAAGGTAAAAGAAGATTTAATGCAAGATGAAAAGCCATGAGGTGTTAAGTTATGTCAAGCTTAATCACAAGTTTAATCAGTTAAATCTTTTTTTCCTATTTACTTTGGAGGTCAGGATATTTTTTTGACAGAGGAACAGAAAAAGTATTACAATGCAATGAGGAAACTTGGGTCAAAGAAACCACAAAAACCAATTCCCCGCCCAGCTGTAAGATATTCTATCCAATGAAAAATATAAATAAAAAAAAATTATAAATATATATATATAGTGAAATGAAGTGTTAAATGAAGTGTTATTCTTGTTTATTCCAGAACAAGTTCCAGGGAATTGTCTTTGACCTTGTTACAAATCAAGCTTTTGATATCACCATTATGAGTCTAATATGCCTTAATATGGTTGCCATGATGGTGGAGACAGACTCTCAGACAGAAGAAAAGACTCGTGTTCTGGACTATATCAATCTGGCCTTCATTGTGGTTTTCACAATGGAATGTGTACTAAAGATGATTTCACTCCGCCAGTATTTTTTCACTATTGGTTGGAACGTCTTTGACTTTGTGGTGGTGATTCTGTCCATAGTTGGTAAGATCTTGTAACTGGAGCATGCTCAGAACCTGCAAATATTATAGTTTGGAGATGTAACATGCATTTGGCATTTCTAACTCTGTTCCTCTGTTCTACAGTCTACAGTTCCAGCACCATTCTGTCTAACCTTTTCTCGCCAACCTTGTTACGTGTCATACGTCTTGCTCGTATCGGACGAATCCTGCGTCTCATCAAAGGTGCTAAGGGAATACGCACCCTTCTCTTTGCTTTGATCATGTCCCTCCCAGCGCTGTTCAACATCGGACTTCTTCTCTTCTTAGTCATGTTCATCTACGCCATCTTTGGCATGTCGAACTTTGCCTATGTCAAAAAAGAGGCTGGCATAGATGACATGTTTAACTTTGAAACTTTCGGCAACAGCATGATATGTTTATTTCAGATCACCACCTCTGCAGGGTGGGATGGGCTCCTGTCGCCCATTCTCAACAGTAGTCCTCCTGACTGTGACCAGGTGCAACCTGGCACAGGTAAGAGTGACTGTGGCAGCCCATTTGTGGGTATTGTCTTCTTTGTGAGCTACATAATAATATGCTTCTTGATTGTGGTGAACATGTACATTGCTGTGATCCTTGAGAACTTTAGCGTGGCCACAGAGGAGAGCACTGAGCCTTTAAGTGAGGACGACTTTGAGATGTTCTATGAAGTGTGGGAAAAATTTGACCCTAATGCCACGCAGTTTATAGAATACAACAAATTGTCTGAATTCGCGGATTCCCTGGACCCTCCTCTGCGTATTCCCAAGCCCAATAAAATACAGCTGATCAATATGGACTTGCCAATGGTTAGCGGGGAGCGAATCCATTGCCTAGACATCCTGTTTGCTTTCACCAAACGCGTCCTTGGTGAAAGTGAGGAGATGGATGCCCTCCGTGCACAAATGGAGGACCGCTTCATGGCCTCCAACCCCTCCAAGGTGTCCTACGAGCCCATAACCTCCACACTGCGCCGCAAACACGAGGACATGTCAGCTGCCATCATCCAGAGAGCCTACAGGACGCACATCTTCAGACAGAGTACGAAACAGACCTTCAGCGTATACAAAGAAACACAGCAGGTGAATAGCACGTCTTCTAAAAGGGGCGTGGAGGACATGAAGTGGAAGAAACATGCTGCCTCTAACAAGGCTGACAAAACACCCTCCACAAATTCCCCACCAACAAAGGACACTGTAATACAAGTTGGTGAGGACAAATACGAAAACGATGACCGGGAGAGGGAGGTCAAGAGCAAGGCTGGAAAGAAGTGAACTCAGTGATAATGAAAAGGTCAAAAAATACTCCCCAAACACTATTGCAAGGTAAAAAGTGTTTACAGCTTTTGAAGGAGAGCTACAAGGATCAACTGTCCTTCTTTCCAAAGCTTGGTTAGCTATGCCAAATTGAGAAAGTGTACCTGAGTTTCACATAAAGGTTAGTGCCTGAAATCTAGCATTAATTTAAGTATTTATATGTAATGGGACTGTCGAATTGAAGCTGGTTCCTCTGTCTGGTTAAATACATGGACCATAGTATGGATCAGCCTTTCTTGGTAATGTGTGTTTCTGCATATAGTGTCTTGCAATGTGGTGTGTTTCTCCAAAGGTTCTAAGGCCAAGAAAATAAATGCAACCTACACCAGTGTGTTTTTGCTGCTCAACAATAGAAAGACACTCACCCATAGGAAAATGGAAGAAATGCATATAGACTTGTCTTCGTCCAGTATTTCAGGATGTATGCCTCCCAGGTGCCTCTTCTCCATTCTAGAAAGTATATGTGCCTATTCATAGCCTTATTCTGTACAAATGTGCAGATCCATAATCCCCAATGTGTCCTGAAGAAATACTGTTATGTCTTAATTGTTTATTGCATATAAAAAAGCTTGTTTCAATATAAAGTTTAACTGTCTTGACATCCAGTTTTAGTGTGTATATAGATGTATATAAACCCAAGAGTACTGATTTCTTTTGTATTACTGCCAGTTCATTCAGAAGCAGAAGATCCCTCTTTTCTATGTCTACAAAACAGCTAGAGATGGCAATGCAGCTAGCACTAAGCTGAACCGAGTTAGTACTATGTTCTTGTCTTACCTGCTGTTAAATGTATGTACTTCGTATTTTCACCTTCTGAAACTTTATGCAGATTGTTCGGGTATAAATTGTTGTTTTGCCATAAAAGCCTTGACCAATCAAGAAAGCCATTGATGGCATTTATGTCATTGTAGCCACTTCATTATTCATACATGCAAATGTGCAAATGTTTTCATTTTTGCTTACACTTTTGTACTTATTGGAGATACCATTGTTAAAGGTGAAAGTGAGACTTCTTTACAATCTGTGTGTTTGTGTTTAGCACATCCCCACAAACTGCAACTATTATCCAACACTAAGCTCAGTTGGTTGCCTGCTTGTTTGGACTCAAGGAGTCAAGGAGAGTAAAATCAATCAGTATTATTTGACTCTCATTTGATTTAAAATTTTGTTTACATTATTGTTAAGACATTTTATTGAGTGATTAAAAAAGAATCATGATTCAAACCAACTACTGTCTATTTAAAGATGCTTGGTGTCATAAACATTGCTTTTACACTGTTATATGGTATACTGTTCCGTAAGGGTGGCTTTTGTTATCGGTTTGTTATCAATGAAATATACATTTGTATGAAATTAATGTTTTGATTTCATAAACACAGGTAATAGATGCCATATTTTATATATGCATTAAGCTTGTAGACTATGGATAAACCTTTGCATGAAAGACATTGCTATGAATCATCTTGAGTAAGGAAGTCAAAATAAAGATGCCATGTAACTCAAGTGTGACATTCCTTTTTATTTGTTTTTATTTGTTTTTATTTAAGCACATACTATAAAGGTGCGCAGACTAATTGAATGAACAAGTGCAAGTTTTGCATTCCAGGATTAGTTTACTAGTTTACATTTACAGTGTTTAGCTGGTGCTTCACTTTAAATCGCCCCATATGAACCTTTTAATATTTCCCTAAAAGATTTGAATTTGGACAGGATTTAATGTAAGAAAGTGTGAAACTGAAACAACAGAAATACAGAAAAGCACACAAATCACAATATGCTCACTATATTAACACATACATCAAACATCTCAAAATTACTACAATAATCACATGCATAATATCTAACAGTCACACGTGACTTGAGACTCACTCGTATTGCTACTCAGAGGGGTAAAAGGGGTAGATGGTTTCAGGTTGCAGAGACACACTATGCTTTGCTTGCCTCAGGTAAAAACCACATTTCCTATACATTCCTTTTTCACTAATTAGCTCAACACACCGAACTACGCAAACATGCACCCTCTATAGGCCTGGAGAAACAACATAATAAGGGATGCTCCAGTACACCATTCATTCATTCATTATCCATACCACTTATTCCCACTAGTCAGGGTCCTGGGGGGGCTGGAGCCAATCCCAGCATCTCCAGGCGAAGGCAGGGTACACCATGGGCAGTTTGCCAGTCCACCACATGGCCAACACGCACAGGCAATCTAGAGTGACCAATCAACCTAACATGCATGTCTTTGGACTGTGGGAGGAAACCGGAGTACCCGGAGAAAACCCACGCAGGCACAGGGAGAACATGCAAACTCCACACAGAGCAGCCCAGACCGAGAATCGAACCCAGACCGCCTTGCTGTGAGTCGACAGTGCTAACCACCACACCACCATGCCACCCCTCCAGTACACCAATGTTTGCAATATTGCAACAGAGAACAAAACAATTTATAGGATTAAGCTTAGACAAAACAGCGCTAACTAGACTAGGACAAGAAACATAACATAAGGCAAATACAAAATAACACACCAACCAGGAATAGAGGACTACACAACCTGGGAACAAGGAACAATGACCAGAGACTCAGAATCCAAACCTTGAGGTATAAATACACAGACAAATCAGGGAACTAAATTAGGTCCTGATGATAGACGGGGAGAAGGAATCAGTTGTGACACCCTTTTGATCTCAATCCTATCCATTGTCCATCGGAGACCAATCAATTTGCATGATCTTGGACAATTTTTTTGGGTTTTCCAGAGACATGTTCAGTTAGAAACAACCAGAAGAAGCTTTGGATCAGAAAGGCTACACTGTTGAATTAGTTTTCCTAAAAATTTTGACCATTGCATGTTTTGCTTTTTTTTGTTTCAGTTCAGCAAACCAATAAAATGTCCATTTGAACTCATGCAGATGCTGTCTTTGTTTTTGTTGGCGCTGTAATGGGGTGAGGGTGAGGCAGGATGTCGAGACAAGAGCAGTGTGAACAGCACTCTTTTATTTGAAGAATTAGCAATAGTGTTTTAGCGCTAACAGATAAACACACACGAACACTGAACGCACTGCTTTACATGGAAACAAAGACACCTCAGAGGGAGAGGTTATACCAATCCTGGTACGCCCCACTGTACCAGGCAGAGGCCACCTCACTAAGGTACATGTAATGATACGAGCAAGGGACGACGCAGGATGCTGAAAAGAGTGTAGTTTTCGATGAAGATTTTATTAAATGGTGAACACTTAATAAGCACACGAGACTCTAAAAAGACAAAGATGAGCCACGAACACGACACGGGCGCACACTTAAATACACACACGCTAAGACGGCACAAGTAAAACACATAATGATAACAGGGCCAGTGCCAGGTGTAACGTGCACTCACACGCAGACAAACGTTCGTGAACGCTTCACTTAGGACACCCCCCGAGGGAGGAGTCAGGGGTAGACTGTGACCGTATGAAAAAAAACATTTTACTTCCTGTTTTAAGTGCAACACATATGACCCTTACCAAATAATATGGACTTATAAAGAATTTAGGTCAAACATCTCCTGGTTCAAACAGTGCTTGTCCAAGAGAAACTGTTGGGTGGAAGTCAGCGTATGTCTCAAGTGACTAACCACACCTAATTAGGAGCGCATTAGTGTCCTGTGCCCTTCCACTCAACCTTTTTACGACTTTCAGCATTCTCATTTCAACTCAACCACAATCAACATTAAGTCTCCAGCTCTGCCGGAAAAGACTGTTTCTTATACTATCCATTTCATCGGATCCAGCTAATGAGCACTTAAACGCTTCATCTTCTTATCCTCAAATGGTGGAGTGTGTGTGTGTGTGTGCATGTGTAAGCATATGTTTGTGTGAGTATATGTATAATTGTCAATATAACATAAGGCACATTCTGTTTGGTTTATGGTCTGCATGACTTTTTTTGTTACATGGTCTATTTACTTACTACTTACATGGTCTGCATACATATGAAATCCCCTTAAATGGATTTATTTAGATCCAAGCATCATTACTGATTGATTACCTGATTAAATATTGACCAGCAATTGATCAGAATCTGATACATGTTTTGGTACATGCAGAATATGGTACATGTAGGATTATAAACACAGAATTATAAAGATTCTGTGTAAGAAAACATATGATTAATTATTCATTTGAGGCCATAACCTCAACATAAGTCTGTTAATGGCAAACACAAACAGTGTCAGCTCTGTTTCACCCATCACTTCACACCAGGTATGGTCTTTTGTTGCTGTGTTACCGGCTGTTCAGTATGCCACTATCAGTTTCCCTCTTAAAAGCAGCTGTCAGTTGTTTTGCTACTTGTCTTGCATAATTTTGTTACTGGTACATAGTGTCCTGGAGTTGACCCTTCCAGTATGACAACAACAGTGTCTCAAACTGAATTAGAGTGAAAGCACTCTCACAGGGCTTAAGAAAGGCTTTGCATGTCATGCCTGTCACAGCATTTGTACATAGGAAAACGTTTTACCTTTTAATTGTACTCTGACCTTTATTCTCATTATTTACTTGGGGGAGCGTTTGCTGTAGTAGCATTATCGTAAAAAGTGCCCTCTGTAACACCAGCATGACTGGCAGTCTCAGGAAGCAGCTCTACCACAGCATCATTTAAATGAAGAGTGAGGCTGCAAATTCTCCTTTTCTGTTGCCTGGCAACGTGACTTCAGGGCTGAACCAACCACCGGTTCCTGAGAATGCTAATGTGGACCGTGCCCTGTCCCTCCCTTTCAATTTAATGTGGGCGTTACCATGTGTAACCTCATCTGACATCAATATTACACAGCAAACATTCACTAACACCATATATGTCAACAGGGAAATTGCTAGAAAGTTTGAACCATGAATACATGAGTAAGTATAAACTGGGTATCAGTGGTTTTGCTTGTAATATAACTGATGACATTATAAGCATTACACACACAAACATAAAGATAAAATGTTTTGTGTGTAGCATTTTGTTGAGAATGTTAGTACTCTTATTATGAAAAAATATGATGGTTTTTGAATATTGTTCATGCACTGCTTTCAAAATAGAGGTTTCTCTCTTTGGTATTAAAATGTGCAATTGTGATCACATTTTTATCCCCAGTACTTTTATATATTGCAAATTGAACAACATTAGTGTGTTCATTAGTTCTGTGATCTTCATCATGCAAATAAACTCCTGCTTAACGAATTTGGTACACAAAGCATCCTGACATATACACTTTATTAAGCACACCTACTCCATACCTAGGCTGTCAGTTATTTTACAGTTAGAAGGTTTTTTTGTTTTCTATGCACAATTGTGCCATGTTTCCAGTGGCCTCTAAGAAGAATAGATAGTCAGCATAACTATATTTTTGTTAGCATATAAATAAAAATGAAAATATCTCATTTAATACTCACATTTACTTACATAAACAGGATCAACAAGTGCATTTATATTATAAATGCATGTTAAAAATCAGGCCAAAAAAGATTGATGAGTGGATTATAGGACTCACGGTCTGGTCAGACACCTGACTTCAGTCTACGATAGTGGTCTTAGCATCGGCAGCCCTCTGGGCAGAGTTATTGATGGGAAGGCCCTAATAAATGAATCACTCAGTTCATGTCAAGCAAACTCATTGGTCTGTGCTGATGACAAATGCATTGAGTATTATAATGGACCTAGATCCATCTTTTGATAACTGATTTGAGAGTGAGCTCAATAAATAATACAATGAAAAATCAATGTAAAATGTTTACGAAAATTCAAGATAATTTTATTGTCAGCATGCAAATCCTTAGCAAATGACCATCAATTGTCAAATAGTGCTACAATGGCTATGTAGTCATGCCGATTTGGGAATATGGGGGCTGGTGAGTCTAGTAGACATTATGGTCTGCTAAACCACCCTAGCAAAGTGCACTACTGAGATTGCCAGATTGATCATTGTGGGTTACTGTAGAAAAACCACAATGGAGCAGGCCACATATAGCAGCTGGAGGTATGGATTCTGCTATAAGTACATGACCACTAGATTTCTACTCAGGATTTTACAGGTCCCAAATCATATGCACAGCCAAGTACATATCTGGATTTGGTTGTTTGACATAGATACCATGTCTATGTCCCACCAGCATAAAAACAAATAAACCTATATTGGCCCAACATTATGCATTTGTAATAATTATCTAAAAGGAAAACAATGGCTTATTCAATTTTGTCTCACCCTGTGAACACAGTACCAAGTGCCTGATTTACTGCCCCATTAATGACTGCTGTCCAGCCTAATGGTGAGCTGCCACTGTCTGTGTGGACTGGTATCTGATTGGCTAGGCTGAGGTCTCTTCTGGGACAGGAGGCAAACCCTGTGTTTAGACTGGGCTCAAAGCTCTTACTGCTGTTCTCCCAGCCACTGGGCTACCCTCACCTGCACAGCTCTAGATATCCAAGTCTCTGATTTCCTGATCAATGGCATGAAATGGTTGTGAAATCCTGAGACACTCATTACCACTGATCAGGATAAGCACAATTGTGAACACACTGTAGGACACTTGGGAACTGAAAAATACAGGGAAGTAAAACAAACCGTTTGGTACAGCTACGAGTTATTTCAATTTTAAATAGTTCATGTGAACTTCTACAAGTTTTCACAAAACTAATAATATTGGTTGTGGGTATGGTATAATCCTTTAAATATGTAAAAATAATTTCAGACGTGACATATCACAGTTTAAAAAAATTAAAAGTTCATTGCCATTTAAAATTGCCAGGGCAATACTTCAATTTCTGCTGTACAAAGATCTGCAATGAAAATGGTAATAAAGACAACTTTTACATTGTTAGACTGAATTATATATACCAACCCTAACCCTTTCGGTTCAAATGATGGGAAAAAGTAAAGGGAGCCTGAATATAGTCATACTGAAATAATGAAACAGATGTTTTTGTAACTTTTCATAGAATGCTATTCTCTGTATGTGCGACTTTGTTGACTGAATTACTGAAAACTTTTGACTCAACTGTGGAAGAGAATGCGGTCGTCGCGAGTCTCTGAGCAATACAACTGCGACATCGTGTGGACTATGACTCTGTTCGAAATAGCCTACTACATACGGCATACTGCATACTGCACTCAGTATATACTGGATACTGCATACTGGTCCTCATTGTAGTATGTAGTACAGTTTCCAGTATGCGACAAAAGCAAAGCATACTACGGGGTCACGTGAACGTAGCGTTGCATGATGGGATGCAGTACACCACGAAGATAGCTCTGTTCGCGTACTGGAATATTTTGCGGAAGTAGTATGTCATCCGGGGATGTTTCGCGTACTGGAAAAATATTTTTATTCGCATACTGCATACGGCATACTGATTTGGGGCCCAAGCAGTACGCCAGTAGTATGTAGTAGGCTATTTCGAACACAGCCTTGGATTCTAAACGAGGAGAGTTTTTATTTAACTCACTTCCTGGTTCCCAGACAAAAATGGCGGTCGTTGTTTGGTTACCAAGACGCTTAGCAAGATGGCGAAAAATAAGTAAAAACTGTGTGGTACATTAAATAATTGCCAGTAATCGAGCTATTCTCAACTTGCAAATGCACCGCCATGACTGATGTCCAGGACGAAGAATTAACACTTGTAAGTTTGTCGTTGCTGCATTTCCAGGCAAAGCAAACTAATAATTCATTCGGTTTACTGTATCTGTATCTATTTTCTTCAGTAAAAGATTAGGCTATGTATGGTTTTTTGTGACTGATCGTTTCATGTAGGTCCCGTAGGCACTTGATTGATTGTGCTCATGTTTCCGTCCTATCTGACCTGATAACGACTGAGTAATTATTTAACCTAACCAAACATTGCAATACGCTGTTGTTATTTTTGTCGTATTGTAATATTAGAAAAATAGTCTACACATCCCCTATACCTTTCGAAAGTTGTCCTATGAGCGTAAACTGAATTTATAATTTCTTGATATTTTCAGGCTCTGATTATATATTACTGCCAAGAGAAGTGTTACAATCATGTCTTGAACCTTTCAAGTGAAGCCCAACGCAAATTCAGCAATGACCCGGTCTTCATATTCTTCCATGGCTATGGTCTTCTCATGCAGGGTAAATATTATCAAGTTAGTGGAGGCTGTCCAGATTTGTGGAAAATGTAGAAAATCGCATCCATTTTGTCTCTCTATGGAGTCCTGAGTACATACAGTGTTTGAGTGTGTGTTTTTTTATTATTGTAGCAGTCATCCATATTTGTGTACCTGACCTCCAGTAACTTATTACAACTTGCAGCTTGCAACGATAATAAAGTCATTATGCATCTCATCTTAGACCATGTGCAAGAGGCCATCAAAGAGCTGGAACAGGTGAAAGACAGGAGAGATGTATCTCTGTGTATCCTGATGGCCCTGGTCTATGCCCAGAAGAAAAGACCTAACCCAGGTATGCAGTGTGTAGTCAGTCACACTATCGTTGCCATTATATGAGAGATACACTACACAAGGTTTTTATTTTTTTCCTCTTCTTTACAGTGTGCTATTTAGGATAAAGTATAAAATATGCAGTTTTTCTAATTAGGTTCAACTGTTATTTTCCTATGGCATCATGGCTTATGTTTGGATGCGAATGCCTACATCATTTTGTAATGTGTACCTCAACATGTGCTGACTCCAGACAGAGACACCATTCAGGAGCTAGATGCCAGGGTTAAGGAGGATCGTAAGAGTGCTAGCCCAAACGCCCTGTACTACGCCGGGTTATTCCTCTGGCTCCTGGGCCGCAATGATAAAGCCAGAGATTATGTGGACAGGATGATCAAAATCTCTAGTGGCTCCTCAGAGGTAACATTTATATAGATTAATTCATTTTAATCCTTGGAATAATGATTTAATAACTTAATGATGCCAGTTTAATTAATTGATAAGTAGCTATCATGAAATAACAATGTTAATTTAATAAATTAAAAGATTATTATCACAAAAACAGATTAACACACTTAATTTTACAGTTGACCTAGCATACTGATATGTTGTTTCTTAGTGCATGGGCCACTGTGAAGTCATTGATTTGTTGTAGCTAGATTTCAAAGTTCTATTTCACAGAGACTTGTCATTTTCTAAACTAAGGTTACTACGGTTTAGATTTATGATTAGCAAAAATTAATATTGTAAATCAAACATACCCTAGAATCTTTATGGGAATTATGCTTTAGTCTATGGCTTTTCTAAAAATCTGCCATGTGTGGTTTTCAGGGGATTCTACTAAAAGGGTGGATAGATCTGACCTCTGGAAAAGATGCCTATGCCAAGAAGTCTGGGAAATACTTTGATGAGGCCCTGAAGGACAAAATCAGTATTTTTGCTCTGATGGGAAAGGTAGTATCAGTACAAGTTTGCTTTGTATTGGACAATTTCTATTCTATTCTATTCTATTCTATTCTATTCTATTCGTATTGTTATATATTATTGTTGTTGTTTGCTTATTAAAATAAAATATGACCTGAATGTCTCTATATTTTAACACTTATTAGCATTACAGCACATAAATGGACAATTTAAAAATGCACAGAAAGTGAATGCTGAATTTCAACTTTGCAAACAATTTCAGTTTGCAGTATGTCTGGCCATAGCTGAAGACCAGCAGAATCTTAGCTACCTCTCCCTTTTTTCCAGGTGCAGTATTATGAGTTCCGTCAGAATTACTCTGGTGCTTTAGAGACAGTGAACCAGGTCATTGTCAGTTACCCTTCCTTCATCCCTGCTCTGGTGAAGAAGATGAAGCTCTTGCTGAATTTACAGGACTGGGAACAGGCTGTAGATGCTGCGCAGAGGTATCATTTCTTACACAGCTGCGTTTGCCTCTGATCTCTGATCAGCAGTCATTTACAGAGCCTTTTATTTTAACAGCTTTGTTCTGTCATTGTCAGTTTAAACTCAGTGAGCCAGATTTGTGCTCCTGATTTTTAAACAGATAAATACAGCTACAGGAAAGTCAGCAGACCAGGGTGAGCCCCTGTGAGTCAGGCTGTGTTCAAGTGTAAATGAAAATCAAATGTGGTGCCAAACATCCATGCTAAGAGACCAGGTCATTGTTCTTCTCTCCCTTGCATTTTGGATGAGGGCCAGTGGCGGGCAGAATCAAAAGGCCCTTTGAGGCTGAGGGCTAAAGCCACACATATCCCAGGGTGCACTGCTGTAGGGTGTGTGTGTTGAGAGAGAGAGAGAGAGAGAGAGAGAGAGAGAGGAGAAAGACCATTCACTCTGTGGGAGCTGGTTTAGGATTTGGTAGTGGCACTGTGGGTCCTGCTGGGACTGAGGTCTGAGTGAAAGGAAAGAATCACACACACACACACCTTTGAACTCCTATTGCTATGAGAATCATCTTCTGAATGGAGCCTTCTTGGCTGGTTGTGCTCTTGGGTTGTGGTGGGCATCGTGGATCGCATAGAAAGGTCTTTGAGGCACTTTTATGTGAATTGTTTAACATAAAACCAGCAGAAACACCAAATATCAATTTGTACTGATTGGTTTGTGTCACGTACATTGCAATGGCTTATAAGTGTTCCTAGAAAAAAAAACGTTGCCACCTGCTCCGTGGATATAGTTAAAAAATTTTTACAAAAATTTCACTCTGGTCATTGGGGCAGCAGCGGGTATACATCTCACACCCCACATGTATATGTCACAGATTATCAATGGTGCTTGATGGCATGGATACTGGCGTGTGTATCTGCTTGGAGATCCAACTTCCATTTACCCTTCACTCTCTCTCTTCTGGCAGGCTTCTTCAGAGAGAGAAAAACAACCTGGAGGCACTGCGAATGCTGGTGCTGCAATCTCTCTGCAGGGAGGGGGACATCGAGGAGGTCTAACAGCTTCTCTTCCACTTGAAGTCCATGCTATTTCTTTTTAGTTTTTGGGACAACGTGATGCTAAAATGCCTAAGTGTTCTTTTGTCCATTGACCTGCTCTGTGTTCATTTACACAGTCAGTGAAGCAGCTGTTGAACCTTATCAGCAACCTGGACAGACAAGAGCCCAACAACCCAGAACTGCTTTATGGAATGTCATTAGCTTTTACTCGAGTGGTAAGGGCCAAACGCAAGTAATCAGCCGCTAACAACTGACCGTTCAAACGACATGCTCGGTAATGATTTACCCAGAAAGTCAACCTGAATCCAAAACCTGGGATTTTGTAACCACTGTAGATAATTAATATTTTCCACCTTGCCTGTACCTAAAATTCAGGAGTGACTTTAAAATAATTAATGAGATGCTGCAACTGCTCAGTTCATTCCTGATTACCGAAGCCCGGATTGGGAATCGGATTTGAAATCTGGAATTGAACCTCTGACCTAAATAATGAAGGTTAAGTGCAGTGAAGCGCAGCCTGCCTGGAAGTCCTTATGTTTCACACTCAGTAGAACAGGTGTCCTAACGTTCCATCACTTGTGCTCCCTGCTGACGACACTCCCACGCTTTCAGTGCGGCAGGGCGGAGAAGGTGTTGCAACACACCCATGCGCTGGTGGAGCGGGCGTTTTCACGTGCGTCAGGCAGCGCGGAGATGGCCACCGAGCTGGGCTACCAGCTGCGCCTGCAGGGCCGGACCAAGGAGGCCACGAAGTGGTACAAAAACGCCATGACACTGGATGAGAGCAGCGTCTCGGCTCTGATAGGTGAGCACCAACGAGAAAGGAAGGCGGTCGTTGCATATTTTGTGGTGGGGAGGAGCAACATAATGCTGGGATTGTTGAGGGTTTTTTTTAAAGTCCTGGCAGAAGGGGCTGCCTGTCAGATATTCAAAAGAGCAGCATGCACTGTATGAGTTTGACAGTTATGGATTCTGAGATGAAGTCAAAAGAGTAAGAGCAATGCAAACAAAAATGACGCAGAGGAAAATCCCTGCTTTTGAATGTAAGCAACCCAAGGAATCCCCCACCGTCACTTAAGACTCCAGACATGTGACTCACTCTGCTTGATTGGCCATACAGTATTTTAGAACATTGGATGAATACTTGTCATAACTCTACATGGAAACAAAAAAAAATCCACCGGCCTGCTGACCGAGTGAAAAACAGACCTGCAATTTGGTCCACTGGCAAGAGCTGAGTGGCTTATTTCAGCAGTGCGTGTTCCTCATGGTGTCCGGCGTGTCTTGGCTTTCCCTGTGTGGTAAAGACGATTGTCTCCTGCAGGGATTATTCGGTGCCAGCTGAGTGAGGGTCACCTGCAGGGGGCAGAACAGCAGCTCGAGTTCCTCACGGAGATACAGCAGTCTATCGGCAAGTCAGCGGTGAGCACACAGACATGTCGCCAAACCAGCCCTCAACACACCAAAAATGAGTTCTCCTCTGGTAAATTTGCTTTTTTTTGTCTGTTTAAAGTTTTCAAGCATGCAGTTTCAGAGTGGTGCAAGTGACTGGAGCATATAATCTGTCTCAGCAAATCATAGACTCAGATCATAGACTCAGATCTTGCTTGCCAAGACTCAAGGCAGGAACTAGATGCTTGAGTCAGTCGGTGCTTATAAACATCACATTCTCTAACTTCTCGGAAAGTCCTGGCAGAAAGCTGAAAGTTTCTTCAGATACTATCTAGTAATAGAATTGAAGACGTCCCTTAAATGGATAGATGAACAGATAGAGGAGATAACAGGTCAGTCAGACAGCCACACAGAAAAATATAATTACACATATAATGAGAGAGAAAGATTATTCAGAATTAAAATGCACATCAAATCACCTTGACTATTATACAGAACAAACCTTCACAGACATTCTTCAGATATTAGTCTGTCCTATGTGTCATCTTAGCTTACGGTAAAGCTACATCTCTAAAGCTAAATCCTGCGGTGAGTAATACATGCTCATGCAATGATTTCACCATTCCCTTTTAAATCCTCTCGAATCATTCAGAGACAGCAGTGATTCTTTGATGCAGCCACTCATGTTTTGTTTATATATGGATTCGTCAGCTGTGTGAGGTTCGTCTTAATGACGTCTATTTGACGCAGTGTGTGCTCAGCTGTACTGAACACACAGCGTACGCACACTGTAGTGGAAATGTCCGGCTACAAGAACAGCATCCGGGTTTCTATCAGTCATGATGTAACGTGTGTGTGTGTGTGTGTGTGTGTGTGTGTGTGTGTGTGTGTGTGTGGGTTAAGACCCACTTATGTGGTATGAATAACTCTGTCTGCTCCTTCGTCTTTAACAGTTTTCCCTCTCATAAACCTGACGGTCTGTGTGTCTATTTAAGGAGCTGATGTATTTGCGGGCATTGCTAGCTGTTAAGAAACGGAGGTCTCAGGATGAAGTGACCAGTCTGCTCAACGACACAGTGGAAACACACTTCTCCACCCTCCATGGTCTGCCGCTCAGTGTGGAATACTATGAGAAGCTCAACCCGGACTTCTTGCTGGAAATCGCCAAGGAGTATCTGGCGCTCTGTCCTGCCAAGGTCTTTTGTTTAAAAAATAAAATGCTTTATGTTGGTTACTTTCCATGCAAGTTAAACCCCTAACAGGAGCCAGGTTTCAACCTAAACGAATGTTCAATATGAAAAATTAGTACATTAGTAGCAAACAATCCCTTACAGTAGCAAACGAGCACCTTGCCAGTTCATGGTTTTTGTAGCACTCTGTAGCTTTACTGGATCCTGTGTGGCTGTTTTCATTCCTGCCTGTGGTACACCTTGTGTGTCTTGTCCCCTCAGCCAGTGAGCCCAGGCCAGGCCCCAGCTCCTCAGCTGCAGCACTGTGCCTCAGTGCTGGACACCGTGGTCAAGCTTGTCCCTGGACTCCACCAGGCTGTCTTCCTGATGTCCAAAGTCAGGTTCCTGTCAGGTGACTGTGTCATAACGACGTTTCCAAAACATTCATGAAGACTCCCAACACATACCGTATGTCTTACTAATTTTTTTTATAGCCTGTTTTGTTAACATCGCCTCTTAGGGGACATAGAGGCAGCTCAGGGCAGTCTGCAGCATTGTTTGGATCAGAAGCCGTCCTTCGCAGACGCTCACCTGCTCATGGCCCAGATCCATCTCCTGCAGGGCAACTTCAGACTCTCCACCCAGTCCCTGGAACTCTGCCTCAGCCACAACTTCGAGGTGAGACCCTTTCGAAGCACACGACAGGCCGTGACAAACGCCGGCACTTCAGCTATAAACAAGTCCGGTTTTCAAGATGGACGCGGTTCACTCAATATTGTGTTTCAGGACACTGTGCAGGGTTGATTATATGGACATACTTCCTCGTGTTACCTTGGTAACACAGGTCCATTTCTAGGAAGAGCGATTAAAAGAACCATTTGTTGTCCTGCACGCTTCAGCTCCCCTTTGGTTCCTCCTGACGTGGTTGGTTCTTACAGATGAATCCCAGTCCTTCTGCCATGTTCACTCTGTCTCTCTGCGTCTCCCTCTGTCTCCCTGTCTCTCTCCCTTGGTGTGCTGGTCAGGTGAGGGAGCACCCATTGTACCACCTGATCAAAGCGCAGGCCCAGAGGAAGACGGGTGAGCTTCAGGAGGCCATTCAGACCCTACAGCTGGCCATGGGTCTTCCCGGCGTGAGGAGGGCGGCCTCCTCTTCCAAAAGCAAGGCCAGGAGAACAGAGCTCATGCCGGCGGACTGCGTGTCCGTCTATCTGGAGCTGGCTGAGGCTCTCTGGCTCAATGGAGAGCAGGTAATGTTAGAGCACACGTAGGGCAGCACTGGAGCTTAAGAACATAATAACTTAAGAACATAAGGGATGAACACCAGAACATCAGAGCATAAGGGATGAATATGAGAAGCACGCATAAGACGCATCAGTGCTGACCCAGCGTTCTTGTGCTCTGTTGCCCCCAAAACGCCGGCGGCCGTAGCACGAGGCGGCTAAGGTGATGCAGGACGCCATCAACGAGTTCATGGGCAGCCCCGAGGAGCTCCGAGTCACCATCGCCAACGCCGACCTGGCGCTGCTGCGGGGTGACACCGAGCTCGCACTGAGCATGCTCAGAAACGTCACGCAGGAGCAGCCCTACTACGTGCAGGCCAAAGAGAAAATGGCAGACATCTACCTGAACCACAGGAAGGAGAAACGCCTGTATGTCAGCTGCTACAGGTAAGGGGAAATATTTCCAATATTTTTTTTTCTTTGTTGATCTCTTAGCTGGCTGTTTGGTCTGGAAGTCAGGGCACATGTTCATCACTTGCAGGCTTTGGGTTTGGGACTGGGGTATAGTTACTGCCCTCATCCTTTGTCATAGGGTCACAGCCACGATTCCTCGGTCACCGCTGGGGCAACCTTGATGTTAATCTTCCACATTCCACTTCTTTTTCACTCCCTGGTATTTTTCAGCTTCTCTTGTTCCATCATTTGATTGTATCCATCACTTGCCATTGCCACATGTACTAACACTGCCGTTTTCTGCATCTTCTTTAATATCACTACATCTAGATGGTTTGGCACTATTTGTTTATCTGTGTGGATCTGGAGGTTCCACAAGACTTTGGCCTTGATGCTCTCCCGTTAATGGCTCCTCGCACTTGGACTTAGGGGCGTCCAGCTCTTATGCCTTGCATATGTTCCTGTATATGGTCTCTGTATCTTGCATCCTTTTTACTAGGCACTGGATTATCTCAGTGGTTCCTTTGCACAGGACAGTATGGAGGCTCATCGATTTTGCCTTCCTTCCCTTTTCTGCCTTATGATTCCCATGTAATCAGGGAGTCCCCAGGAATTTGTAGCTATCGTCTAGGTCTCTTTTCTATGGCTTTGTGGTACTTCTCCATCACAAATGGCCTGTGCTCTTGCTGTAGGTCCTGGTCAGGTGCATCAGTGAGTCAGGGTCCCTTTCCATCTTGACATACAGCTTGATGTCATTCATGTACAGGAGGCTGATAGTAGCTCTGTGGAGAAGACTCGGGCGTATGCATCTCAGCAGTGCATCTCCTTGATACCACACATGATCACCTGGGCAGTTGTTCTCAAGTTGGCTTCTAGTGTTGTCCTCTAGTATGGTCTTATTGACTTTATACAAGGACATGATGGATAACGTGGGCTACTTACCCCGGCTGTTGCTCTGCTGCTGTACTAGACGCCCCGGCTGTAGCTCTGCTGCTGTACTAGACGCCCCGGCTGTTGCTCTGCTGCTGTACTAGACGCCCCGGCTGTAGCTCTGCTGCTGTACTAGACGCCCCGGCTGTAGCTCTGCTGCTGTACTAGACGCCCCGGCTGTAGCTCTGCTGCTGTACTAGACGCCCCGGCTGTTGCTCTGCTTTGCTTGTTTGTGGCTCCCCCATGGAGATACACACAAAATGTCAAACATAAAATGTAACAAGAGCATTTTGCTACGTGGCAGGTTGGGTATTGTGGAAATGTTTGGACTGTACACACACACACGCCTACGTATGCACATACACACACCCCACATGCACACATTTCTAAAAAAAAAATGTTTTTCTTAGGGAATTGGTGGAAAAGATGCCCAGCTCACATACCTACCTCCTATTAGGGGATGCCTACATGAACATTCAAGAGGTTGGTATAATATATTAAATTACATATAACACAGACTTTTATTTTATTATATTTTTACTTGTCAGGAAACCAAATATTTGAGTTGAGTTGAGCCCCACTTATGGAAAGGTTATGAGTCATTTGCCCGCAGCCATTGTATAAATATTTACTCTGTAGTAAACATAGTGACTCTCGTTTCTTAAAAGCAATAGCTCAGTTAGAAATGTCTCATCTCAAAACCAAGACCCTTTTTTTTTTTGCTGCTACTGAGCTCATGAACTCCTGGCTTGCTCACAGCCTGAGATGGCCATTGAGGTTTACGAGCAGGCTTTGAAGAGGAACCCTAAAGATGGCGCTGTGGCGAGCAAAATCGGCAAGGCCCTCGTCAAGACCCACAACTACGCTAAGGTGAGGTGAGCTCTGGAAGAGACGACGCTAGCTCGCCGGAACATCATCTCCTGGAGCGTGTGCACAAACCGTACTCCGCTCTGAAAGCTGCTTCCACTGGACAGGCCAAAGGTTTATCTTCGTCATGTAGATCCTTGTCATTCCTTGTGAGAATATATTCAATACGGTCAATGACGTTTCCTGCGTCTGAACTCTCACTCGAAGAGGTGTGTAAAAAAAAAAAAAAAAAAAAAAAAAAACTAGGCACACAATACAGAAGAACTGAGTTTGTCCGTAGCCAATATGGCATCAAATGACCTTCAAGTGCAAGTAACACGACTCGCTATCAGTAGTTGTAGAACACTTTATCGGAACATTTGGGTTGCTCCACCGTGTGGGAGGGCACATATCACCCTCGGAATTAAATTTGAAAATAAAGAAATGAGCCAGCCCTTTCAGGAAGCAAGATGTTGATTTTGGCACCTGTCTGATGCCTGTAGCAATGAGAACGTGCAGAGAAATCTCTGGCACCCAGAAATTCTCTCTCTCTCTCTCTCCTGCTCAGGCCATAAACTACTACGAGGCGGCCCTGAAGAGCGGCCAGCAGAGTCTCCTGCGCTACGACCTGGCCGAGCTGCTCCTGAAGCTGGGGCGGTACGAGAGCTGCCGAGGAGTCCTGCTCGATGCGCTCGCGCACGACCCCGGTGAGAGCCCACCGTTGCCGCAGCCAGGCCTGACACTCGCAGACTTCGCACGGGTTGCAGTCATGGCGCTGTGGGGCTGTTAATTGTTGTAGCATCCGTCCACGTAGCCATTAGTAACGGGTCCGTTTCCTGGGGCGGTGGGGGGGTGGGGCGTACGGCTGCTGCCTCTCATGTGTGCTGGTAGTAATGGTCCATTTGCTGTTACGTGGTGTGTTTTAGTGAACGATCTGCCCTGGCTGATGGAGGACTGCCGTTACCTTGTGCTGCTGGCCAAGATTCAGAGCAAAATGAATAATGATGATGAAGCATTGCTTTCCTTACACCGTGTGAGTCTCCTGATTTTCCACTATACTCCAAATGCTTGGAGATTCATATTACTCGTATTTACTTGACTGGTGTGACAACTCGTGCTGGACAGTGCTGGACAGTGCTGCTGGATTTACATGCTGTGGACACATCAAACACAAATTCAGGACCGTTTCAAATTTTTATTGGCTGCATTCTGCATTCCCCAGAAGGTCCTCTGTGTGCCTTGTCAGTTGGATTGTAGCCAGCTGAAGTGTGTGTGTGTGTGTGTGTGTGTGTGTTGCGTGTACCCCCAGGCGAGAGACGTCCAGGCGAAGGTGCTGAAACGCGTCCAGCTGGAGCAGCCCGACGCGGTGCCCGCCCAGAAACAGCTCGCCGCCGACATCTGCGCCGAGATCGCCAAACACTGCAGCAGCCAGCGCGGCTATGAGCGCGCGGTCAAGTTCTACAAAGAGGCGCTTGTGTACAGCGAGAGTGACGGCAAGGTAGACATGGCAGGATCGGGGCACCCAGTGCATCCCATGGCCCCATGACCCCACCTCTTAGCCTGGGCCTTGTGGCGAGCCTAAAGCAGCACACGTTGTGTAATTTGTAAACATGAAAGGACTTAAAGATTTCAACGGACTGCTACCATTTAACATTTTGCCATTATCCTGCCCCATTTACGGATGGATTTCTGTACTTAACGGGCGATTCATTTTTTTTCTCACACGGTTTAGTTTGGTGAGACCAAAAATGCATCAAATAAATTTGGGAAGATATTTTTGTGCAAAGATCTTGAGATGCTTTGCTAAATAAAGCTAAGCTTTACGCTGAACTGTCCTTCTTTACACTGAACCTGTTCTTTCGTATCGCAAACCAGGTGATGTTGGAACTGGCCCAGCTGTATCTAACTCTAGACGACGTTGACGCCTGCCAGCAGCAGTGCAGCGTCATACTGAAGAACGACCCAGTCAACGAAGCCGCGACGCTGGTGAGCGCCTGCACTACGCGTTCCTCGTCAGGCCCGGACACTAGACGCGTTTCTCCTGCGAACATCGCCGCCTCTGTGTCTGCGCTCTTTGTCTGCAGATGATGGCTGATCTGATGTTCAGGAAGCAGGACTACGAGCAGGCTGTCTTCCACTTCCAGCAGCTGCTGGAGAAGAAGCCAGGTATGACCTCCTCCGCCTCCCCTTACGAACATCCTCCCCCTTTCCTGCCTTTCATCACCACCGCCCCAGATCTCTATCTGAGCTGCGATAATGAGGACATGTGTAGAGAAAGCTGAGACGCTGACACAAACGCACAGCTCTGGGCTGGTTCGCTGCGACTTCCCGCTAATGCCTTTCCCATGTCTCCTGTCTCAGACAACTACCCGACACTGTCCCGGCTAATCGACATGCTGCGAAGAGCAGGCAAACTGGAGGAGGTGCCCAAGTTCCTGGAGATGGCTGAGAAACACTTGCCCAGGGCCAAGTTTGAGCCCGGATACAATTACTGCAAGGGCCTTTACCTGTGGTAAGAACACCAAGTGGAATTCATCGAAGCAGATCGATGTTCACCGACAAAAGCGTTACACTCCGAGCGGCTGGTGCAGCTACCGCAGTTCGGGTCGTTTTGCTTCTCACCCATTTTAATTATCGTCGGTTGGCTGTCCAAAGTCTTGCACAGTGTACCACAAGACTTCCACTGGTGTGCTATTGCCAAACTGGAAGGTTGGAGGTTGCGCAAGCCTCTTCGGAGTTCTGCTGCCATCAGTTTTCAAGCCACTGGCCACACAGCATGGGGGAATCTTTCAGTGTGCTTGGAGAAAAGCCCTATTCTCATTTCTCACTGTAATCGGAGGAAAGAGAGCGACTTCTTCTCCATGGTTCCTCCTTCTGGTAATGTGGACTTGGTGATTGCTAGAAATCCTGCCACAAGCAGCAATTCAGCTCAATCTAAAAGTGCCACCTTTGCTTTGTTTTTGTATGGCTCTGTCGCTCCAGAGCACGTGTAGGTGTATTTGAAGTGTTGCAGATATTCGCTCCCTCTCTAGAGTTACTCAGAACATTCTTTAGCTGTAGTGAAGGAGCTACGCCAGGCCCCAAACCCAGGGTCTTCCAGGTTGAAGACGTGGGCTCTGACCATTACAGCAAAGCATCCTGGGATGACATCCAGAACACCTGAGAGAGGTCTTGGGAACATTGCCCCTGCTGTCAAAAGGCGACAGTCTCTGTCACATTGTTTGAAATGATGTCCCCAAAGAAAATGTGTCTTAGCATAACAGTAATGGGATGGGCCGCTACATTAAAAGAGAAGCCTTGAAGTTGTCCAAACGTTACTCAGTTTTCATGTTGGAGCTGCAGATGAAGCCACACAAAAACATTAAAGATGTTGATGATCAATCATGGTATAATAAAGTGCGGCGTTTTGTTCTCCTATATAATTGTCACATGATTAGTTGCATTTTTTTTATCAGGACTTTATTGGTTTTGGTTTAAAGATTCTTAGAGTGAAAATCAACAGTTACCATAATGACGACACATGTGCTTGTGTCTGTGACAGGTACACTGGGGAGCCTAACGAAGGTTTGCGTCACTTCAATAAGGCTCGTAAGGACAACGACTGGGGCCAGAACGCTGTGTATAACATGATTGAGATTTGCCTGAACCCAGACAATGAGACTATGGGGGGAGAGGTGTTTGAGAACCTGGATGGAGACATGGGGTAAGTTCTTCGGGACAGTCCCGATACAAGACAAACATAGCACAGTCACTACTGCCCCAAGAGCAGTGAAACAGGCTTAGCATTATGGAGACCATTTACACCACAGCAATGCTTTGGCAATCACACAAAAAGTGCCTTGCTCAGCAACTCTGAGAACCCAAGGTGCGCTCAATGTTAAAAATGGTCAGCGTCACTCTAATCAAGTAGATGTCCAAACACATAGCGGACGTGTGAAGCGTTAAGCCCTGGATTTCTCCCTGCCACCGTCAGGAACTCCACGGAGAAGCAGGAGTCGGAGCAGCTGGCGGTGCGGACGGCCGAGAAGCTCCTGAAGGAGCTGAAGCCCCAGACGGCGCAGGGCCACATCCAGCTGCGTGTCCTGGAGAACTACTGCTGCCTGGCCACCAAGCAGAAAGCCAGCGTGGAGAAAGCCCTCGCCGCCTTCACAGACATCGCAAACAACGAGGCGCGTAGAGCAGACACACAAACACCCGCCCACACCCGTGGGTGGAGGCTTCTGTACACAGACATCTTAGTGCAACCAGATTAAGTTCTGCGGCTTGAAATACACTGGTCTTCTTTTCTCTTTCTGAAACAAGAGGCTAACAGTATAATAGATTGGATTGTTTGCAATCTGGTTTAAATCTAAGTGGAATGTTGGTTTTACATTGAAAGATAATTGAAGTAGTACAAGCCAATTACATGCATAAGTTGTGTTATTGCAAGGATTGGCAGCAACATGCTTTTCAGAAACTCTTTAGGCAGCTCGGGTTTAGAGGTAATTGGAAGCAAGGACTATACATTCTTCCGTCATTCAGCCCCTTCCTTAGCCCTTTAAATTTGCTGACCTTACATCGACCGATGTTTTCATGTTGGAAATGGTGTGTTTAGTTTAGTTTAGTTTAGTTTATTTTTGAATAATGAAAATACACGGCCATATTATGTATTTCCATTCAGCAGAAATGATTCCGCCGCGGATTTTCAGTTTCGAATTTGAGCCGCTGTCTGATTTCCCGTGAAGCCCCACGTCCTAACAGAACTTTTCCACAGCTGTAACTCTGTCTGTCCTCTCCCACCCTGCAGAAAGATCACGTCCCTGCGCTGCTGGCTACGGCCACGGCCTACATGATCCTGAAGCAGACGCCGCGGGCCAGGAACCAGCTGAAGCGCGTTGCCAAGATGAACTGGAACATCGTCGACGCAGACGAGTTCGAGAAGAGCTGGCTCCTCCTGGCAGACATCTACATCCAGTCCGGCAAATACGACATGGCAGGGGAGCTCCTCAGACGCTGCCTGCGCCACAATAAGGTCCATTTCACCTCTGTGGAAACTGTCCTGCCTGGAACTGGCCGGCCGCTTCATGCCCCAGACCAGCAGGGACCCCTCCCGCCGCCTGTGTACTTCGGAACTTTCTGTGGAGAAATAGTTCTGTTTGCTTTTACAGCTCTCTTATGATTGTGGTCATTTCTGAGAAAGTGCAAATTGAATGGTGACTATTTAATTAGACATTGAACGTTTGAATTGTAGGTCGATTCTGAACAGTTTTTAATATGTCATTGTTTACTCTTGTTGGATAATTCTATCGCAAGACTGGTGAGTATGTGTCTGTTTATCTTTTTTTAGTCTTGCTGCAAGGCATATGAATACATGGGGTACATCATGGAGAAGGAACAAACATTTCGAGATGCAGCTATGAACTATGAACTGGCCTGGAAATACGGCAGTCAGACCAACCCAACCATTGGTATGCTTTACGCTAGCCCAGTTTCTATTGTTCCTGGTGTTCAATTGGGCTTCACTGATATCGCAGTATGTATATTACAGGGTACAAGCTTGCATTCAACTATCTGAAGGCAAAGAGATTTGTGGATGCTATAGACGTTTGTCACAAGGTAGGTAAAACAATCACCTGTTATTTGTTCTTCAGTATTTGCTCAAGACAAAACGTAATATTTGAATATTATAATTATCTTGACTTTTGTGCATTTCTGTGCTTCAGGTCCTGGATGCCCACCCAAACTACCCAAGGATAAGAAAAGACATTTTGGACAAAGCAAGAGCAGCTTTGAGATCATGAGTGTGTGTGCGTCTGTGTGTGTACACATGCTTATTATGCATGTGTTAATATTTGAAAAATTTATGTGTTAACCTACATTTCTTTAAATTTGTTTTAATAATTTGGTCTGCCAATTCATAATTAAACTCTGGAACAATGTCTGATTTTTCGATGTCTGAATAAATAAGCTGTCTGGAAAGATAATTGTTATATATTTTAAGTACTTTGCCCGCAACGTTATGTCTGTTCTGCTAACAAGGCTTTATAGTCATTGTTCTTTACAGAAAAACATTCCGCTTGTAATGTATTTTAATATATTAAGTTCTTCCACCGCCATCGTCTCTTCTCCGGGACTATTAGCTTTTTAATTGCATTTTATTGCCTATTCTACCATTAGGTCTAATGTGTGGACAAAACGATTAAACTGTATTTTTGCAGGACGTTTGCCATGTCAGAGAAAGGACAACAGCTCTGATGACATATTGTCCCAGAATGCCAACGCCATTAATGCTTTCTTAATTGTGCATTAGTTTCAACTTACCAGACCATAGGTAAGATGCCAATAAGGACAGAAGGGGGAAGTCACGGTAGATTGGAAACTAGTGCTCCTTCTTGGCAAGGATGTACGCCAAAAGCCGATGACTTGAAGCCACCCCGCTATTTCTTTCTCGGATGGCCACCGTGTCCGGTTTCTTCTCTTTGCCCCCGCAAACACTGAGCACTTCATGAATTCCATGTGCACGGTGACACGGCAAACACGAACATGGTGGATTAACACCGTTTCCAACTTTTACGCGCGAGACCGTAAGTTTATTTTTCTTTTTAAAAACGTTGAATATTAACGTTGGGTGCCAGAGTCCTGGCTGAGGTTTTGTTTCTTACTTCGTTGTCATCACGGTTGTCAGTCCGTTAATAGGTTCTGGATGAATCTCGGCGACAAAATAACGTCGGTGTTTAAAAGTGAAATGTTTGAACTGGCCTCACGTGTACGATTATTGGCTTGTGTACTGGTGCATATGTGATTACATTTTTTTTGTAAAGTGCTTTGCTAAACTACGAGTTACTAAGGTTTTTTTCTGGTGTTTTTAACACTGCCAGCTCGAGGTGCCGTGATTTGATGCGGTTCCTGCGCGTTCCTCCGCTATCTGTATCCCGGCAACAGTTGCACTGAGTGAGTGGCTGTGGAAAACGGATTTCTGTTCAGTAGCCCGACACTCCGCCGGATCAAACACATCCCGCTGAGTCCGGGTCATCTCCGAGAGGGACTCTGAAGAATTGAAATGTTTGACTTTAATTAAAGAAAAGGTCCAAATGATGATGGGTTTTGTCATTTTTTGCAAGTTTTTTTTTTAAAAGGAAACTTCAAGGCGATACTTTTCTTTTCTTCTTTTTACACAACCTCGCGTAGAATAATTTAAGATTTGGCGTCCGCCGCAATCTGTTCACGCGGACATATTGGGAAGGTAGCTTCTACGCACGCGTGACAGAAGTTCGTCTCCACCCTCTCTCTACCTGAAAGAAGCGCACCTGGATCCAACGAGACGGAAGTAGTGGGTTGAGATTTCTGAAACTGACTCGTTCGTATCTTGTGGAGATTTCATCGGGTACTGGATCAGTTGAAATTCTTCTTGGACTAATACTTTGCCGACCCGATGAAACCTAAGATAGTATCTGTTTTAATTGGAATATCATATTATATGGCATTTGTCAGGGTAAGATTATAATTTTCAACAGCATAAAATGTGAACGTCATGCCTGAGTATATTTTGCGACTCTTGAGTACATTTTGACGGGGTAAATGACATATTTTAAAGTCCATTCTACACTATCTATGGCTTTGTTCTGTTCCGAAGTACATCCATGATTGGATAGTTTATATAATTGCGAAAATGCACTTTGTATGGAACACTGATATCTAATATGTCTGATAATATGTATAAAATGACATATAATGTGACAGAAACACCGTAATCTACTGGAGAATAGTCTCCAGCTACAACAAGAAATTCTTAAATACCAATAAAAATATTTATTATGGATAACATAGATCATGTATCAGGAGTAAAATGACTTGATGACTTGTTTTTATCACGCAGGCTTGTTTTCAGAAATGTAGAATATAAAAAAGCAGTGTTCTTAAAACCTTAACTGAATGTTGTCATTAAGGTTGTGAAAATAGTAATTATTTGTTGCTGCCTTTCTTTCTCTTTTACAGGTTTAACAATCAGTGATGTTACTCATAGGGTGTGTGACAGGTGAAGCTTTGTCTCCGGTTTCCTAAACACACAAACACACACACACACACGCACACACTCCTCTATTCATTCCTTCCACAGAAGAATGACTGTATTCCGCCGACTGCTCTGCAGGCGATTGCACCCATGGAAGCTTGCCATTGTGGCCCTGGTGTTTGTGACATTTCTGTTCCTGATGCAGAGAGAGGTGGTCAGTCAGAGCCCCCAAGAGGAGCCCTGGCTG
Source organism: Brachyhypopomus occidentalis (assembly GCA_020368025.1). Taxonomy (NCBI): domain Eukaryota; kingdom Metazoa; phylum Chordata; class Actinopteri; order Gymnotiformes; family Hypopomidae; genus Brachyhypopomus; species Brachyhypopomus occidentalis. The sequence goes on from JAGXOD010001430.1 coordinate 3,048,286, forward strand.
AGGGGGATTGTGGGGAAGCGGGATGCCGTATTGGGAATGGTAATGGGGGCTGTGAATAACTTCAGGGATGCCATGCCAAAGATGCAGATCCGTGCCCCGGTGAGGCAGCAGGGTAGCGGGGCGAACCAGCCCTGCCTGCCTGGCTCCTACACGGCCGCGGAGCTGAGGCCAGCACTGGAGAGGCCGCCGCAGAACCCCAGCGCCCCCGGAGCGGCTGGGAAAGCCTTCCGCACGGAAAACCTCGGGCCGGCCGAGCAGAGGGAGAAGGAGCAGGGCGAGGAGAAGCACTGCTTCAACCTCTACGCCAGCGACCGCATCTCGCTCAGCCGGGACCTCGGCCCGGATACAAGACCTCCAGAGTACGTGGCCTGCCACAAGTGGGCTTCACACAGTTATTTGAACTTCAGTGCAGGAGCATTTTATCTGGAGTGATTTGGTAAAGCCCCCTTAAAGAATGCTGTCTTTTCTTTTGTTTCCATAAGTAGTATGAGCATTTTGGAACTAATCAGTAGGGCCCAAATATTTGTACTAAATGAAAAATACCTCACTTTATTTAGTTCAAAGTGAGACAACATTTTGTATGCTATCATACAGGATACTGCAAATGCTTTGTGATATGTTATTGAGTCTAACTGTATTACAGCATACGGTAGGTTGATTTGAAAGAGTAGTGACATCTAGTGGTTGAATAATGTAGTGGTTAAGACTCTTGTTATCATATCTCGTTCCGATCTTGTCAAAGCCTACAAGGAAAAAAGCACCTGAGAAAGCAGAAATGATAACATGCATATTTTCATTTCCAGCTGGCATAGAGGCTAAAGATACAAACATGATTTTTTTGTGTTTGGCTACTGCAGTTATGTAAGGCACCTCTGAAAAACCACAGACTGACTTTTCCTGAGACAATGTTTCAGCATGTCTGGCCAGTTAATGCGGCTGATTGAAGAGAGAAAGAGAATAGCCACAGCAGAGGAGGAAGAAGCCGAGTTTAGTTTGGCTAATTAGATGACAGTGTTCTTCTCCTCATTATTCTGACTGGGCAGTTTATACTGCACCAAGCCCAGTTTTATTGGGGGTGGGGGGTGGGGGATGGGGTTAGGGGGGGTTTCCGTTATAAAGTTTCTGTCATTCAGCATGAAACGGAGGTTTCATGGATGCATTCACCTTATGGTTGTCCACCTTTTTATGGTTTTGGAAGAATGTGACCGTCTCCCTTTCTCCCCCCGCCCCTTCAGATGTATAGAGCAGACATTCCGGCGCTGTCCGCCCCTGCCAACCACGAGCGTGATCATCGTGTTCCACAATGAGGCCTGGAGCACGTTACTGCGTACGGTCTACAGCGTGCTCCACACTTCTCCCGCTCTCCTGCTCAAGGAGATCATCCTGGTGGACGATGCCAGCACAGACGGTAACGAACCTGCCCGGGGGCCCAGGCGTGCCGGACCACCCGGCGTGTGTAAACTGGTCTCTGGTTTCAGCCAGAAGGGCCACTGCCTTCTGGTCAGGCAGGGCCCCTAGGCGGGTCTGTGACCCCTGGCTCACGACGGGCTGCAGAACAGGAAACGAGGCTGTTTGGGGAAAGCTCTCGTACGGGGGAGGGGCGGAGGGTGTGGGTAGCAGTGACCATAAGGGCAAATATGGTGGGTTCGCATAACATGCTTTGGGCTGAAAGGACGAAGGGAAAGTGAGTCCACAGGGGATAGAGCATGCCTTGCCCTCTAACCCCCTTCTCTCAGCCGAGTGAATGGAGCAGCCCCATTGCTGGGGTTCCCTTGCATGTGCACTGACAGACCACTCGGAGAGGGACTGGCAGATTGCCACATGGGAAATGTGAATTGGCTCCCCCTCTCCCCGTCTCTCTTTCTCTCTATCTCTGATTCTTTCCATTTCTCTCTCTCACCCTCTTTCTCTTTCTTGCTCACACTATTGGTTTGCCTGTCATTTGCGCCTTGTCTTTACCCATAGATTGATCCTTTTTCTCTCTCGGCGTCTTGGCCTTGCTTTCTATTTCTGAGTAAAGTGTCGTGTTTCACTAAGGAAGACCAGCTGTAGGCATGTGAGCTTATTTTCTCAAGTTCAGATAAGAATGTCTTGATGTATCCTATGGTAAAAATATTTTACGAGTATTACCGATAGATACCGAGACTTGTTATAAATCAAATTGTAATAAAACTTGAGGAAAAGCCATATTGGACCCAGACACATCCTGTACTTTGCACTTGAATAGTGTGTGCAACAGTCATCATCTATTACAGTCTATTAATGTGGCATTAATAGAGAGTAAATAATTAATTAACAGCAACGTTTACATTTTTTTTTATTGGGCTCTGTGCTCCTATGCATAAAATTTGAAATGTGAGGTTAAAGAGTCTAGAATGTCAGCTTGAACAGTAGGATATTTACATCTGCATTTAGTAAGTACAGAATGTCAGTTTTACTCTGGAATATTTGGCACTGAACTATATATATAATAGGAACCACAATCTCTTTTAATAGAGCTCCCACATACATTTTTTAAACGAGTTTTAGAGGAAGGAAAGTAAGTCAACAAATCGTTATCATTTTAAATGAAACTCGTGTTTGGCACTTGGTTGTATTTCCTTTGTAGTCATTGCCTGCCAGCTGTCTGTGATGCAGACATGAGCAGATGCCGGCTGTCTTCTCCAGTAATGCAGGCAGACCCATAATGCAGCCATTTCCACTTTCAGCTTGGTTCAGGGCCTTTTTGCCTTCTGTCCTGTCTTCAATTAGTGAAACGATTCCAAACCACTCTCTGTCCATAAAAATCTCCGCAGTTTCTTCGCAAGTATGTTTTGGGTCATTGTCCTGTCGCAAGGTGAAGTGCCACCGGGTTTCGAGGCATGAGAGGCGTTCCGATCAATTAAGATGTTTCCGTCTCTTTTTGCCCTGCTGTCGTCAGCAGGCCCATCAATACGAACACGTGGTCCCGGTCCAGTCGTCTCTGCACATGCCACCCTGCCTCACGGAGGAGGCGGTATGCTTTGCATCATGAGCAGTTTCTTTGTTCTCTCCACAGTTTTCCCATTTCATCACTATGCTGTACTTTAGTCTGTGTCTCCATGTTGTTCTGTGTATCCATACAACTACGTCCTAGGAATCTAGAGGCGTTTTTATATTTGTATGTCTCCTTTCCTGATTTTCCCTTTTTTTGTGTTGTTGCATTTCATGGTCTTGTCCTCCGAGGTCACACAACCTTCAGTTTGTTGTAGTCTTTGATTCATCCACGCCTACATGCTGTGTCCACGGAAACTGGCGGCTGTGAATTTAAACCGCTGTGATTCATTTATGGTTCGCCCCCCCCAAAATAGATGCAAATAGTCCCAAATGTGAGCTGAACATCTGGACCTCAACCTCATAGTTAGTCTCCCGTTTCAATACGGACAGGAGCTTAGAGCCAAACCGGCCAACGTGGTGTGTCGATGCGTGTCACGGGCCTTGGAAGGGAAGGTGCTGTTTGGCATCGTTCGGTATTCGGTACCCATAATGCACACATGAGCCGTGGTGCTGATGTCATTTCCTGTAGATGTTCTTTGCAAGCAGCCAGTGCCAATCGAGGCCGTGTCTCCCATGCAGAGCGGCTGAAGGGGGAGTTGGAGGAGTACCTGAAGCAGCTCCACGTCGTACGCGTGGTGCGGCAGCTGGAAAGGAAAGGCCTCATCACCGCGCGCCTGCTGGGAGCCTCGGTTGCCACCGGTGACACCCTCAGCTTCCTGGACGCCCACTGTGAGCACAGACCTTTAATGTTTGGTGGGGGGGGAGGGTTTTAGGGGAAAAAGCTGAGTCATCATTGGCTTGACAGTTTCTGGGCACTTTTACAATCCTACACTGTACTTTCCTTTGCTGTCACGCCATTGCGTGGACCTGTCCTCTGACGAAACAAACGCAGCTGTCTCCGCCGTGGTCGCCGCTGACCGCTCTCTCTGGGCTCGGCGTGACACTGATGTAGCCGGTGAAGGCTGCTTTTGTTAGGGAGTGTGGCCTCATCCATTGTTCGTGCTGTTTCGAGGACGGGCACGCGGCACCAGAGCCGGTCCAGGGCAGATCTCTCTGTCGATGGCGTCGTGCTGTTCTTGGCACGTCGTTTCAGTCAGAAATCACCCTTCCTTCGGTGCTTTTGCTAGACTGTCCCTCGAACACTGAAGTCATCCACGGTGTGTCGGGCTTTCTTTCCGCCTGCGTAGGCGAGTGCTTCCAAGGTTGGCTGGAGCCTCTGCTGGCCAGGATAGCGGAGAACTACACGGCGGTGGTCAGCCCTGACATCACCACAATCGACCTGAACACGTTTGAGTTCATGAAGCCCTCACCGTATGGCCAGAACCACAACCGGGGCAACTTTGACTGGGGACTATCGTTCGGATGGGAGATGCTGCCTGACCATGAGAAACAGAGACGCAAAGATGAGACATACCCTATTAAGTAAGACACCACACACACAAGCACACACACACACATACACACACACACACGCACGTGCATATATGCAACGTGTGTCTCAGTATTTATGGATTATGTATTACACACAAACTTATTTCACAAAATACTGTTGCCTGCAGTTCTAGCTTATCTTTAAATAAATAGTTTTTTGTTTATTTATTCATTCTTTTTTCTGTATTGTACAGAACACCAACGTTTGCTGGAGGGCTGTTTTCCATCTCTAAAGATTATTTCTACCACATTGGGAGCTATGATGAGGAGATGGAGATCTGGGGAGGAGAGAACATCGAAATGTCCTTCAGGGTACGAAAGAGTCCACACTGTGCATCTTGTGTTCAGCCCCTCTGTAGTGCGCACTTCACCGATCAGCTTCTCCTTTGTAAAGGAGCGATGACTGCATTTATTAGACAGTTGTTTTTAGCGCACCTGAATCAGTATCCTAATTATGGTATGGTATATGATTAAATATGTAGGTCATTTATTGCAGTGTCATGCACAGGGGGAATATTAACACATAAACTTGGTGAATCATGGCTTTGTGGCAGCAGGCAGTAGACATAAAATGTTATTGCTCTGAGGGTAAAAAAGCAACATTCCTGCCAAATATTTGTTATTTTATTCAAATCCCGAAAGTCCTGTAAACCCTTCAAGAGATTCATTGCCCTTTTTCCTCCATCCCCCCCCAAGAACTTTGTGGAAATCTCTCGTGGGTGGTTTTCTCCCAGTTGTGAGGACTGTTTGTAGTGTTGTGGAATGTTCTACACGTGGAGCCTGTTTTGTGTCCTGTAGGTGTGGCAGTGTGGGGGACAGCTGGAGATCATTCCCTGCTCCGTCGTAGGCCACGTGTTTCGCACCAAGAGCCCTCACACCTTCCCCAAGGGCACACAGGTGATCGCCCGCAACCAGGTACGCCTGGCCGAGGTCTGGATGGACGGCTACAAGGAGATCTTCTATCGCAGGAACCAGCAGGCCGCCCAGATGGCCAGAGAGGTACGGCGGCGTTTCCACGGTGGACAGACCATCTCGGGGCGCAGTAAGACCTCGGCTTGGAACCTGCGACCCTGCTTTCTTCTAGATCTGACGAGGCAAATGCACTTTATACCTGCAATGCAGTGTTTGTTAGTGGTTTTGCGGATGTCCGTGTCATCGGCGGTGAATGCGCGTCTGTTGTGTCTTTTGTGATTGGAGGGCCCTCCTCCCCGTTCTGCGGATATAAGCTGTGGTTGTTGGCAATATTCTGACAGTAAGACTCCTGCTTATATAGCTATGTTATTTTTAGAGCTACTACAGACTGTAACTGGTTCTTGCAGGCTCATACTGAGCTCTTAGCCATATTCTAAATGTGTGGATTTAGGGCGAGTTTCCCAGACACAGTTTAAGCCAAATTCCAAACTAAAAACGATTCGCAATGAAGCATCATGAATAAAAAATAAATAATGAAAAAAGAAAACAGCAGCATTCATCATATGTCTAGAACGTGGCCCATAATGTCAGCCTGCGAATAGGGAATGAGGGAAAGACCTGCTTAAACTTCTACACTCACATGATCCAAGAGACCTCGCGTTTCCCATGGTCACACTTCGCCTGAGGGAGTCTGTGCATGTCTGAATGAAGAGCTTCCAGGTGAGCTTGTTCTGGGTCTCGCCTGGAGGGGGTGTGTCTGCCTGACCTGCACCGAGTAACCTGGAAAGTGAGTTGGGCCACACCGTGTGCTTAACATCATGTTCTGGCTATGGATCAAAGCCTCTTTGGAACGGTGTGGCAATGCTTGTTTGAAATAGCATGGGTGTAGGACATTCCCTCAGAAATGCTTTCATCTGACTGTCATTAACATGTCCCTCAGGCTAGAGAGAAGCAGGGCTAAAGGAGGGAGGGGGTGTGGTCATGGGTTTCCAGACCCTTCCTCTTTCTGTCTTTTAAAGGTCACCGTTGGACTATAATTATCCCGAGAGCCTTTTCTCAGTTTACAAAGTGAAAAATGATACTGTATGTGTCCAATATGTCATTTCACTATGGTGTGTTTATTTGTCTGCTCTCACATAACACAGAGAACTCCAGACATTCTAATTCTCAGACATTATTATTATTTTAGTAGTGGTACATCATAGGCACAGCACAGAATACAATATGATATGTAGTCTTGAAAATCTGCTATTGTTGGAATACTGTTCAGATTATAACACTGATCGATTATTAGATTTTATTTAGAAGGTCCGTAGTTTGTAGTGCTGTTTCCTTTTCGTCTCTTTGGTTCAGTCATATTCTAAAAAAAAAAATGTTCTGCCACATATTTGGTGTGGAAAAAAGGGCTTAGTCATTTAGCAGTGTTGAGTGGGTGTTTTACAGGCCCCTTGCCAGACTTTCAACCTAAATCCAGAACTTGCTCTTTCATGGGCTCTGACCACGGAAATCCCTCACCAGATATATACCTCGTAGCCAAGAACCGCCACTAGTCCGTAACCCAAGAGGAAAGACTGCTTCAAAAAAACCCTCCACAATCATACTGTGGGCAGCAGGAATGGACGATCTCCTACTGGTTCAAAGGCTGCTACAGAAACAAGACCCCCATACCTCAACACGTGCACACACACACACGTGCATGCCACCCCACGTCTAACGGCAGCCTCTGGCTGTTCCCGCAGAGATCGTTCGGCGATGTCTCCAAGCGCACGGACCTCCGGGAGAAGCTACAGTGCAAGAGCTTCTCTTGGTATTTAAAGAACGTGTATCCAGAGGCCTTCATGCCCGATCTCAACCCCCTGCACTTTGGTGCGGTAAGTGTGTGTGTGTGTGTGTGTGTGTGCATGTGTAGGCCTATATGTGCTGACAGAAATTCTGGTTTCACTCCTTGTACTCATCTCCCACAGTATTGCTCGTTTTCCATCTCTCTCTCTCTCTCTCTCTCTCTCTCCCTATTTCTTCCTTCAGCGTTTTTTCCCCCTTTCTCCGTTTCTCCTCCACCACACCACAGAATGTTGTGTCTGGCCACCGCGGTTTCCCGCCATGCCTCTCTCCCTGCAGTGGGGCTTGGAGAAAGTGCAGCCCCATGTTTTAACAGCTTGAGCTTAACTGCCTTCCTGCCCCTCTATCTCTCTCTCTCTCCTTTTCCCCCCCCTCCTCTTTCAATCTACGTTTTTGACCGCATTTTTTGACTGCGTTCGCCCCCTCCAGATAAAAAACACAGGAAAGGACTCGTGTCTGGATGCTGGTGAGAACAACGAAGGAGGCAAAGTGCTCATCATGTACCCGTGCCACGGGATGGGTGGCAACCAGGTAGCAACCACCAGCTTGGCTGAGTGCCATTAACACCCAACTGTACGAGCCTTTGCTGAGTACTGAGGGTTATGTCGATGACGGCGCCGTCGTACAGTGCAGTGTTATTATAATAGAGCGATCCGGTGGATAATAGCAGTCATTTACTGTGAATGTAGATTTTTTAACACTCTAGTTACTAGACTGTTTATTACATTGGTTGACTGTTAACAAATTACTGTGTGGAATCGGGCAAAACAGCCAAATATATTTTCAGTGAATTCCCTTACCCCTGTTCTTTTGTTTCGTGGGCATAGTCACCTCCTTGTGTCATGGCCTCTGCATTCAATGCTCTTGCTTTACCCTTTTTGTTTCATAAAAAAAAACCCTTTGCAGTATTTCGAGTATTCGACGCACCACGAAATCAGACACAACATTCAGAAGGAGCTCTGCCTGCACGGGACGGACGGCCCGGTGCGGCTGGAGGAATGTCGCTATAAAGGCCACGGCACTTTGACTGTAGCTGAGGAGAAATGGGCGCTGCAAAAGGTAGTGCAACTTTTAAGACCCGCCGCGTCTTCCGCTGTTTACTGACCCCTTCCCTGCGCTGGCCGGAGCTGCAGTCTAAGCTCTGATTACGCATCACCCTAATGAAATCTGAATGGCCTGAGACTCTGTAGCGGTGAGCTGCTCCCCCTCCTCAGAAGTGTCTCGCCTGGTCTGAATGCTGGTCTGAGCGCTGGTTTGACCGAAGCTTAATGATCCATTGAATTCAATAATGTGTGCCAGAGCTCGGCCACAGGAAGAGTTTAGTGTGTCTGAGGGGGTGGAGGAATGAATTGGGAACTGTTGGAATCTCGAGGGAGTCAAATCCTTCCCTCACCACTGTAATAGACTTGTAAGGCTAGCATATTAATCAATCAGTTCTCTTTGTAACCCTCGTTCCTATTTTCCTAGTAGTTGGGCAGGAGATAGATTTGTTTTGTATGCCTCTGTAGCTGTTTTCATAGCATGTGGTTTCATGGGTTTCCAGTGCGATGACGTTAACTGTTTCTTACTGTTTCGGGCCTACAGGATCGGCTGTTCTATAATGAGGGCTGGAAGTTGTGTCTGAGCGCCCGCTATGAAAACCCTTCCCTGGTCCCCTGCAACCCAGCAGACAAATACCAGCACTGGGTCTTCACCTGAGGGACCAGCTGAGCTACATCCAGATGTCTGCCCATACACACACACACACACACACACACACACGCACGTGCAATCTGCACTACACGCCACACGACCCTCAGTTCATTCACTGAACTTCTGTACAAGAGAACTTTTAATTTATTTTTATATGTGTAATTACTGCTGCTGGAAAGATTACAATATGTAAAGAAGTATGGATGAACGTGCACACTCACACAACAACAAGGCACCTTCCAGAAGGATACTGCAGATGTACAGCAAAAGACGACGTGAAGACATGAAGATTCCTGAACGCTCGGAGCACTTCCCAGCCTTTTCTCTTGATCTCCTTGTTGGAAGGGCTGTTGCAACCGGATGAAAAAAAAAACAAAACCTCTCAAACTAACTGAGGCCTTGCAAATGTTTGCCTTAAGTACCATCCACATTTTAATGCACCAAAGACTTTTTAAGAGTATTTATAATCCCTCATTTAAGTTCCATAATTCTTCTTTTCCCCCATTATGAACTAGTAATACATCAATTTCTGCCCTGTTAATAATCTTCATATGTTGGGTGATATTCAGAAACATCTTTCACTTCTGGTAAAATATTTTGCAATCAGATATTTTTGAAACATGGAGACCCACAGATGTTACTTGGTTTTATTTGAATGGAGTGATGTCATCAATCGATGCTATCTGTTGACCGCTCTAGTTTATGGAGAGTAATCTTACACCTCTTGTGCTCATGTCCAGTCGTTGCTCGTTTGTTATATTTGTTAGTTCATGTCACGTTCTGATGTTTTTATTGTGTTTTGAAGAAACCTAAGTATTTTATCAGAAAAGAAAATGAACAGTTCACATCCAGTTTTGGATAGTTTGGACCAGACAGGCGTTTTACTGGCAGGAGGTCATAGTGTAGGTTGTATTTTTCAACAGAAGAGGGTGCTATACACACAACCTTATGAGTGAATTTCATAGCAAGACTGGGGCAGCGATACAACACAAAAGATCAAAACTGCAGTGTCATTTCATGTGCTCATATTTGCCTGTAAGGAAATAAAAATCTTGCTTTTAGAAACTTGTGCTTTTACTTAATTGGCAGGGGTGAGGACTAGTTTATGACATCTTTACAAAAACTGCTACTGCAACTGTGAAACTGATGGAAAGGATTCAATTCATAGACTAATCTCTTGGCGCCATAACAAATATTCTTACTTGAGTGTTACACTACTATTGTAAACAGTAAAAACATAATGGGTTTATTTATCAGCTCATAATAAAATGTTGCCCTGACTCTGTTTGCTCACTGGAATCATAGCTTAAATTTCCTATATCTTAAAGTTTTTGTAAAGAAAACTCCTGTAAAAAGTCACATTGTGGCTTTTTACACTTTTAGGACCACCCTCCCCCCCAAGGCTCAGACTGTTGGACAAATCAATGGCCATATAGAAGAAAACTATTCAGTCTGTAGTTATTACAATCATAGCAGGACGCCTTTAGCAAAGAAAGTTTTTATTAAGTACATACTGTTTCAGGAAACCACAATAAATACACATTTCAATAGCTCATTCATAATAAATACCGCAAACAGAATGTCCTGGCAATTCTGACTGTGGAGCGATATGACGAAGGGCGTCTGTGGCCAGCAGCTTTGGCACGGCTATAGCACAGGCTCCGTCGGCTGTACATCGTATCGTAATCCATATTCCAACCGAGAATGAGGTTATACGAACACTCTCATTAAGTCAAGAGGTAAATGAAGGGAGACTGCGAAGAACACAAGACCGAAGAAACAACGTGACGATCTCGTCAAAGGCGATACTGAACAACAGCTCGTGACGCTGAAAGGATGAATGTTCATTAAGAAACAAAACACATCTCAAAAACAAAAGGCGCTTGCTGTTTTAGTAAGCCACAACAAAGCGACGTTCCGGTTTACCTCCCAAACTATTCTCCTCTCTCTTTAAGGAACATTCACGAATTCCTCATTTTTCAGTGATTTAGTCTGAAGTTCTGACTTTCTCTACAAGTTATTCATTTATGGCGTTATTTCCTCTAATAGGAAATTCTTGCTGAGGTCAGGCTTGTATATTTCTGGTCAGTGGAAAAATCACTATAGGAATATGATTGTCCTCTCTTCTGCTTTTCCCTTGAAAGTAGCCTACATTTCTTCTAAACACACTCAAGAGATATGTCACAATGTTTGTGCGTTAATTAAGACTTCAATTCAAGATCTGCCAGTAAATTAACTGAGGTTGGCAGATGAACGACTGACCTCTGGAAAAAAATAATACCCTCTGGAAATGAACAAATCTTTTGCTTGTAAGTTATCATCTAAGTTACACTATTGCACTTGATAAACTAATTAATTACTCTTTAAAATTAATTTGTTCACATATAAGGAATTTATAATTTGTTCATATATCGTCAATAGATGATCAGATGTCAATTCACTAAGCTCTACAGCTACTACCAAATTGTAAGCAATCCCTCCCTTACAAAATCCTTTTATTTTCTTTAACTGGATGACAGTGTTAAATAGGGGAATAACTTTGTTGCCATATGTGTGAGAAATCTTTAATCTTTAATCACCAAATCTCTGGTTATTCTCAATATGATCAGTTCTGTAATAATAACCTTTCTACAAATCTAATTTCAGAAATATCCATTCTACTCGTGTTTCTATAGACTTCACAGTTTTATCATTTAAATACTGTCATAAATCATAATTTAATTTCAAAGATCTGCAATGCCTCATTACAATGAACTCCATGCTCTTCAAAGTGCGTTTCATCAGACGTCCCTGTATAGCTCCAAAGTCAATAGCTGGAATTGATGAAATGAAGAACTTGATCTTTCTCTCACGCGTCAGAACCTGAATGTTGTTTTATGGAGTAAGTAATGGTACAGTAAGAGAAGGCCCACCTTGCCAGTGCTCTGCTATAAAGTCTATTTGCCATTTTCTGTGGCTTCAGCCCCTGAAAAAGTGCATCGTTTACATGAAATGTATTATATTCACAACTTAAAATTTGTGATTTTGGTATTGTAATCAAAGGCAAAAACAGCAAACATTTTAAGAGCTGGCTTCATGCTTTTACAAATGCTTTAAAAGCATGATATACATGTGTAACAACGAGAACTCAGTCTTTTTTTTTTTACAGTACATCAATGCAGATTCTTACAAAAAACATAAATTGCCAAACAAAGCTACAAAATAACATGCCTTTTTTATCAAAACAATTAAGTTTACACATTGTTTTCCCAACATATTGAACAGCAACATTTTTTCTCTTTTTTGCACAACTGACACATAGACATAAAAAAGTTCTATCCACAATTTCTGCTCAAAACTAGAACTTTTACTTCTGAAATACAAGATACATTGCACAGGCCTAAAGCTTACAGTTTATCTGATCTCAGTTTGCACTTTAAATTACTGACTTATTTTTTTGTGGCTCATTGAAAAATACATATGAATCCTTCTCTCAAATGGCATATGGATCAGCATGTTCAAATTAAACTGTCAAGTGAAGAAGAAAAGGCCATTCTTTCAGTCTGTGTGGTATCTAAATCAAACACTTAATACCTTACCAATTAAAAGAGACTGGAGACGTGTTTGCCCTCCTCATGGATGTAGAGCAGGTACTTAAACAGGGGTGGGCTCAGTGAAAGGCTCCAGTATTGCTGGTCCTTTCGAGGTGTCTGTTAGAGAGGAAACCTCAGAAAGGCTGTGCGACACCTCCTTTGGCTGCTCTACCACAAAACAGTTCCCGTTAGTTGTGTATCCATCTTGTGTGTTATTGTTCATATAGTTTTGGAACTCTATCTGGCTCAGCTCTCCTGGCTGGCTGTGGAAAGTCCCTTTCGATTGGACGCTTTTGTCCTGTTCTGGTTCACAGCAGCCAATCACGGCCGAGGACCCATTAGTGAGAGTAAAATGGTGATTGGTGTACTGTTCCTCGGGTTGTTGTGAGTAGTCAGTGTAATGCTCAGTGGTCAGGCTAAAGGGTCCCTGCGTCATCACTCCATTAGAGTTGTTAACCCTGTCTGGATACAAGGTCGAGTCTGCCACATAGCTCTCGCTAGCCTGATTAGCAGCAGCTAAAACAGAAGCCGCCGTGGCGTTCTCGATCTGGTAGTACTCGGCCGAGGAGCCGATGAAGTAAGAGTTGCCATTGGTTTGGTTCTCCTGCGTGCCCGTGTTCTCTGAGTAGCACATCACAGAAGCTGAAGGAACCACCTCGCCGTGTGACACGGGAGCAGTGCTCAGTCCATCCTCAAAGTCCTCAGTTTTGTCTTCATCGTCCGCATCATCCTCCTCCTCCTCCTCCTCCGAGTCACTGTTCGCCAGGCTCTGTGTGCTCGAATCCGACAAGCTACACAAGCTGCTGCTCTCATCTTCGTCGTCGTCCTCATCCTCGTTTTCGTCTTCCTCCTCCTCCTCATCCTCATCCTCCTCCTCCTCTTCTTCCTCTTCCTCTTCCAGAGCGTCGTCCATGTCATCCACGGCTTGTAGGTGCATGATGGCGCTCTGCTGTATGGGATCGGGGAGAGAATATTCCAGAGCATGCTGGCCAGACGCCAGCGGGCTGCAGTGGCCGTTAGCGTCACTGTGGTAACCGTTGCCGGTGGGGGCGGGAGCAGGGGCGGAGCTTTGCTGCTGCTCACGGCTCTTCTCCAGTTCCAGCTTCATGATGGTGTGCAGGAAGTGCGTGCGCACACGGATGGGGTTGAACTCGATTCGTCCGGCCGCGTTGCTGCAGCCCTCTTTAGTACAGCCACATGGAAATGACATGCGGTCTACCTGCCCAAAAAGATGGTTCTGCATTCAGCTTCTAGCGCTCAGCCTGAACCCTCACCAAACTAGGCCAGTGCTGTCGCCATGTGGTCTCTTAAGCTAAATTAACTCACTTAGTCAGCTCAATCTGTTTCTGCTGTTACATGCTTGATGTCTTCATCAGACCGTGTTTCGGCTAAACCTCCGTTACATCTTAATCAGTATTTTAACACCAGTACTATAACATCTACTCCTGCCATTCCTTATCGTCCTTGCTTATTTATAACTTACAACCAATACGCCTTACGTCATTCACAGCAAAAGACAACTTCATGTGTTCCATCATGTGGGAATTCATGCGTTACTTGGTAATTTTGAATTTTTTTTGTGTGTTTGTGTGTGTGCGTGAGGGCCTGAGACTTATCGGACTTGCGGATGTCCTCTAGTGTAACGGATGCCCAGAAGTGCCTACCTGGCACTTGATGCCTGCCAGGCTGCATGCGCAGGTCTCGGGGTCGCAGAACAGGCGGCAGTCGCAGCCGCAGTCCTCCCGCGACACGCGGATGGCGCGCAGCTCGTGCTTCTCCTCCACGTCAATCTTCTTAACGCCGGAGGCGCGGAGCAGGGCCCGGCGCTTCTTGGTAGTCAGCGGCTGCAGGAAGAAGTACTCGTCCACCTCCGTGTTGTCCAGGTCCAGGTCGTCGTCGGAAATGTCGTCCAGTGTCAGGACGTTGGCCTCCTCGGACTCGACAGAACCGTTCTTAGTCAGCTGGGAGAAGAAAAAAACGGTTGACCGGGTTGCTGTCAAGAGCTTACTGACCGACCTAATGATCTTCTTGGTCTTCGACTCTTATACTGGATATAGTGTTTGTGTCATAAGAGACCAGAACATATTGGATATTTGAATGAAGCATCTTGTACTGATCTTCAGGGCGACTGGAACCGCTACTAAAGGTGAACTAACGAGGTGTCTGTTGCTGAACTTGGTCCTACACTGCAAACACAAGATAAAATGCACAAGATAAAAGATAAAAACAAAATTGGGAGAATTACATCTAGAGGAATCGGAGACCGTCCCACATATTTGTAGACCCTCCTCTTTAGGTCCTCTCATGGGTTTTCAGTGGGGGTTATGGTCAGTGAACTACATGGCTATGGCAAAAGCTTGAAACTGTGAACAGTACACTATTATGTATGCAGACCTCTGTTTTGGATCATTGTCATGATAAAAGATCAAACCATGACCCAACATGAGTCTCCCAGAAGGGGGAGCAAGACTTTGATCTCTTGATATCTGATGAAGCCCAAGATGCCATGTATTCTAACCACATTCCCAATGCCTTTGGAACAGTCCCATGACATCACATGACTTCTCATGGTGCGAATCGCGTGCGTTCTGTGGGAAAGTATTTTTTTGTAATTATTATTATGAACTCACCTTTGCTGTTTTTGTCAAAAGCTCTATTTTTGTCTAATCTGATCATAAAACCTGGTTTCATCTACATTTCTAGTGATGTTTCACAAAACTCCAGGCACTTGCTTTGTAACTGATGACGGCAGATGCTTCTGGGAAGTCTTTAAAAATGCATGTTGGCATGGCAGCAGAGTTTAATTGTAGTTTTGGACAATTTGCGAGTCCCAGGGTGCACGCAACTCCTGCTGAACCAACCTCCTTGCTGTGTGGACACTAAATACACTTGAATCATTTTCTTGCAAGGTTTATCACAAGTTCAGTTGTGTGAAACTTCTTAATTAAAGTCCTAATAGCGGAATTGGTCACGTTTTCATGCATGAAGGTGAAAGCCATTACTTTCTAACAATTGCCTCTTTTTGAAGATCAGCAACGTTTTGACTCATTTCATTGGTCTTAATGGGTGACTCAGGGTGTGAGACCCAGGAATCACACACCAGTGGAGCCAATATTTGTGAGTTTTTTTTAAAGAGGTTATCTAATATTTTCAGTGCAAGATCAGAACAATTATTCGACTACAACTCAAACATTGAGTCGCTGGCCCCCGTGTCCCTACCCTGAGCTTGATGGAGTTGAGCTTCTCCTCCTTCAGGTGGTCTCTCAGCATGTCCCTGTGCAGGCGCTCCTGCTCCTTGGCGAACTCGCCCAGTGTGTAGTGGCGGACGGAGCTGTGGCGGCTGGACATGCCCAGGGTGCTGCCGCCCTGGCTGGGGACGCTGGTGAAGCCCTGTCTCCGGCTGAAGTAGAACACCGTCACCTTCTCAAAGTGCACTCGCCGCGTCCTCATCCGCTTCTCGCGCTTCAGGATGGACGAGGCTGGTGGGAGGAACAGATTCAAAGACTGAGGTGTGTGTGTGTGTAAGTGTGTGTGTGTGTGAGTGAGTGAGTGTGTGTGTGAGTTCTCTCAAAATGTCGTTTCTTCATGGCATGGATTCTTCAAGGTGTTGAAGATCCACTGAAGATCACTGATCACTGTTGAAGATCATTTTTGGATTCAGATCTGGTAACTGTGGAGGCCACTGAAGTAAACTGAACTCATTATCATGGTTTGACTGAATGACCTGGTGATAGCTGGATACACTGAATACACTGGATACATTTATATGTACTTTTACATACATACATAAATACATACATACATTTTACACACACACACTATACACCTACCCTATATAATATACCTGCCCTTAAGAAAAGTCCTCTGTAAAATATGCAAATAAGCACCACTGTGCAGACTATATAATAGTCTAATGCAAAAGGACTTTTACTTGCCAAGTGATTCAGTACAGTTATATGAATAAACATGTACTAGCTGTGCTGGAGAGCTAGATCCTGGATATGGTTCTGAATGGTTGAACAGAGACTGAACTGAGCGCTTAACGCATCCGCTGTGGCTTTGGGGCAGATTCACTCTTGGCTTTTCCTCTCACAGCATTTCTGCCTTCCTCGGACTACCTAAAACAACCCGCACAAACCATCAACCCCACACCCACATCTGACTAGCGGCTCAGCCTGTTAGCATGCGACCCTGCCCTCGCGCAAGCCGGCTCCATTAACAACCTGCATGCCTGTGGTTCCCACTGTTTGCCGTTTGAGAGGGGGGGGTCACCGGCATAAATATACCCGGCATAAATATCTCTCATCCTGGCCTTAATATCCGCAGAGCTTCCCGCCGCCTCTCCCTGTCCTCTCCTCATGTCAGACACACGGGACAAATAGAAACCATCTGCTCCTGCAGCAAACCCCCCACCCCCACCCCCCACCCCCGCCTACGAGCAGGAGGACAATACATTTCATTACAGACACTGGCCCACCATACCAGCCTCTTCTCACGGCACGGGGAGGCTACGGGCTGCAGTGTATCATCCCTGGCTGGAGTCCAGCACGTGTTCTCCACAAATGCAAACAAAACTTCCGTGATTGCATTAAAGGAATAAGACGGGTGATGATTAAACAGTTTTCCTGTCATTAACACATGAATCGTTTTGTTTAAATGGCCGTACTTCATCGGCTCTTCTGATCGCGCTTGTGACTAGTGGCGTGATTAATGGGCATCTGCATTTTTTCCAGTAGTGGGAGCTGTAGGTGTTGCGGCGCATATAAACTTACAATAATTTTTAATGAGGGTCTCTGTAAGTGGATGAGAGCAAACAAAACATTAAACAGCATGGAAGTGTGAGGCAGCTCTTAAAATTAAGTGCCTCTCCAGATGGTGGAGAGAGGAGTGTAAGAGCAGAGATGTGTAGAGATGCATGAATGACCCACCGTCCTGAGGCAAAGGTCCTATAACGTAGGGGGGGGGGGGTTTGTTAGGTTTTTTTTTTGTTTGTTTTTGTTTTTTTTTAAATCCTGGTTTAATGTGTGCTGTGTTCATAAGATAGAATATACTGATTGGTTTTGAGTGACCACCGTCACTGTCATTTTACATTTCACAAAGCAATAATCGATAGGAAAATCGAGCCGAAATGAACACGCCATCCGAAAACACAACGGCTACAAACACAGTGACTACAATGCGATCCATTATAAAGCGAGGACAGTCAAATCACAGTGCCCACTTGTTTGACCAGCATGAATGGGAATCACACTGCATTGGAGAACCACTGCCACCTGCGCGCTCCCTCTGAAGAAAGAGGGAAAAAAAGCCTCTTTTCCCAGCTTTGTACCTGCATATAACAAAGGCGAAATGAGCCAGTTAGGACAAGGCTGACAACCTGAGCCATGCCGACTGCTTTTGGACGTATTAATCATTAATGATTCCTACCGTCGGGCGGCTAGCAGGCGTCAGACACGCGATGTGAGCAGCTACCTGTGGGCGCAGTGAGCAACTAGCGTGCTAGGCTATGTGATGGACGGTTGTTGGGGGGGATGGGGGGAAATAGGTTTACTCAGCTGTAGCGCTTTCTTAGAAATCCACGCCACTTTCTCTGAACTCTGCGAGGGGTGAGGATCACAAATTCATTGCCTGCTGCATTTCTAAATCAGTAATTCATTGGTCTGGGCATTGCAGCTCTAGTTCTTTACTGCAGTAACAGGTTAGCTCATCTGAAAACTGATAATGTGATAATCTGATGTAATGTACAAGAGTGGCCCCTCTCGACCAAGTTAGATTTTCCAAGCCATCATAACCAGTGTGTTTTAGTGTGGAATGCCTTTGAATACTAGGGAGATCGTACTCTCGTTTTATGAAGTCAAATACCAGTAAACAAAAATTAAGCAGAGAGTGTATCCACTTGACACTCATACTCATTCGCTATGGTAGTTTATTGTGTATTTTTTTATTCCAAGTTTATTGTGATAATGGATATTTTATGGGCCTACTAGAGACCCGGATAAAAAATCAATATTAAGTCCCAGTGCTAAATTCAGTTCTCTGAGGATCTCAAAGCAATTCTCTGTTGCCAAGTCTGTAAACATATTAATGTTTCTCATTGTTTTGTTTGCCTTTGAGTTACTCTTGTATCAATCTGCCCTTGGTGAATGAAAAGATACTGGGTAAGAAGCTCATTTAAGCAAAAAAAAAGTAACAAAAGGTATTATCAAGGCCTTTTTTCTTTCAGACCACTGTGTTCTGTTGCTGGGCTAAATGTCACTGCTGAATCATTGGTCAATGTGCAAACCAATCTTGGTAAGCATGTTTTGCAGTACACCACCTTTAACACATATATGGACACACAAACACACTCACAGACGCACGCACGGGAGCACACGTGCGTTTGTGCGCCGGCGGTGATGACGGCGGCGACGGCGATGACTCACGGGTGAGGTGCGAGGCAGAGGGGTTGACGCTGTCACTGCTGTCTCCGCTCTCGCTGCTCAATATCTCCTCCTCCTCCTCCGACTCCCTCAGCGACGAGCACGGCGACGCCCCCTCCACCTCCTCAAACTTCCTCTTCAGTATTCCACTCATGGTTGCCGGCGGACCGAACCTACGCGCGGAAGAAGTGGTAGAGGGGGAAAGAGCGAGACGCTTTAATATCTCGCTTATGTCTGCTCCGATCCTCAAAGCACTCAATTAGCGACGAGCAGCGCTATACACACACACACTCTCCTGTCTGTCTCCAACCAACCACCCCCCCCACACACGCACCCCACTGCTGCGCCAATCCCGGGGCGATTGATCACCTTGCCACAGAGGCCCTCAGATGGAAGAGAGAGAGAGAGAGGGAGAGAAAAAACACAACATGTACTAATTGAATGCTCCCTCTAACTTCCAGGAAGTGCGTTTAGTCTTTGATTAAGGGGCTGCTTGATTTGAGCTTCCATGGCTTCTCCCCCCATGTAGTGCTGAAAAGCAGCAACTCAAAGAATTTATTAATCACAGGAGTACAATGCAGCGAGGCTGAAAACAAAACGAAGTCGGTCTTAACGGCTTAAGGCTGCGTTTTTAAAAACACACCTCAGACGCAGGAAACCAGGAAAAGCACAGTAAGCTGCAGTAAGTAATTAGTTGCATCTCAGAGACGTAAGCCGCCGACATGCTGGAGGTTTGCGATTGCTTATTTTTTAGACAAACCAAAAGCAGAAGAAAGATCACAGGGAAAATCTGCAATAAAAACACAGGAAAGAAAATCAGTAAAAAAAAAAGCCCCATTCCAAGCATAGTGCATATACAGGAAGGCCATCTTACATCTCATATATGCACGCGCGTTATTGAAACAAATGGAGCCAGGACTGCACCATGTGTGTATGCCACTATGTAAATGTTCATATGTGGCCCATGTTTATGAGCGCAATGTTCATATTGTGGAGGTTAATTTCGAGGAGTGATATTTCTG
This sequence comes from Brachyhypopomus occidentalis, assembly GCA_020368025.1. Lineage (NCBI taxonomy): Eukaryota > Metazoa > Chordata > Actinopteri > Gymnotiformes > Hypopomidae > Brachyhypopomus > Brachyhypopomus occidentalis. Next base: position 3,068,188 of record JAGXOD010001430.1, read on the forward strand.
CTATGAGCACGGCTTCCACGCAAGTCAAAACAAAAGATCAATCAGCCATGCGGTAAATCAGTCACCGATCAGTCACTCCACGCTGCCACAGGAGTGTACCGACAACGGCACGGCACCACGCCGGCTTGTCTAACTCACAACACACGTGCTTTTTGGCCGTTCTGCTAACAGCAGGTTCGGTTTCGCGAAAGTATTGTTGTGCAAAGAACAATGTCCAAACCCTGATTGACATCAAGGTATTTCCAAACACAGTCTGAAGCAGCTCGTGTTTACTATCTTCACACGTTGCCCCATAAAACGCTTGTTTTTTGAGATCCTGGGCCGCAGCCAACTCTGAAAGGTAATCGCACCCACATTATTTAGGGTTTTATAAAAAGCACTGATGAATAAATGAGGTGAAATTACCAAGCCTTATAAATCAATGGATGTATCAAGTATTAATCAGCTCATAATTATGTTCACAGCACACCATTACTAATCATGGCTGAAATCTCCTGAGTGTTTTGTCAAACCTTTTGTTATGTAGATGAGACAGATTCTACACTGATTTCCAAAACCTGCACCAGAGTACTGTGAAAACATGGACACTCTCTCTCTCTCTGTCTACCCCACTCTCTCAATTCCAAACCTAAAATAACCACTAAGACAGTCGAAACGACACAAATCCCAACACAGATTAGCAGCGTGCGGCTACGCGGCGTGGGGGAAGCTGGGCCGGCAGCACCACTCGCTGTGGCCGCTGAACTGGAGCCCATCACATCAGCCCAGGCAGAGGGGGAGAGAGAGGGAGAGAGAGAGAGAGATAGAGAGAGAGAGGGAGAGATAGAGAGAGAGAGGGGGAGAGAGAGAAAGAGAGATAGATAGGGAGAGAGAGAGGGAGAGAGAGATAGAGGGAGATAGAGAGAGAGAGGGAGAGAGAGAGGGAGAGAGAGAAAGAGACAGATAGAGAGAGGGAGAGAGAGGGAGAGAAAGAGAGAGAGAGAGAGAGGGAGAGAGAGAGAAAGAGAGAGGGAGAGAGAGAGATAGAGAGAGGGAAAGAGAGAGGGAGAGAGTGGGTGAGCAGCAGGAGGAGGAGCTCCAAACCACAGTATACAGTGTTGCTGTGGAATGTCTGGTACTTTCCCTGCATTACTGAAGTCACTTTTTGTATATCCTGAATTCTACAGTCAAACTGAAATACCAGAGGAGCCCCTTTCCAAGAGGTGCAGACCCTCCATCGCTCCTAGAGATGACAGTCCAGGCCCTTGGACTGGATACAGTTGTATAATAGAGTCCAGATGTCACGAAAACAGAGGGACATCTTGTGCTTCCATTAAACAAGTTTTTCTTGATCTATCAGTCAGTTCTGCGAGGCCTGTCACTCTGTCTCATCTCCCAGACAGGCAAAGGGGTGTGAGATAATTGAAAATGGCTCTTCTAGTTTTTTTGGATACAATATAAGTCTATTTCCTTGTAATCATCATAATTAGTTCCCCCTTGTTGAAAATCCATTCGCATTCTTTGCCCTCAGCGGATGCCGCACTGCTCTTTCATACCAAAAGTGGTTGCCATGGCAATACTAATATACTTGCACAAATAGTGATTTCACATCAGTCATTTCGATTTTTTCCCCCCCCTATATTTCAGGCATCTACCAGACCCCCCTCCCCCCATCACCACCCCCCCTCTCCACACACACACACACACACACACATCTGAAAATACAAGCACTGTGCAGCATCCATATATAATCATGGTGCATTCACAAAATAACTGCAGAAGAAAATAGAAGCTCTGAGCAAATAGAGCCTCCATCAGGTTACATGGGGATATTCTGATGTGCACTTCCACAGCAAAACTAAATATACATTTTTAAAGACATATAAGTTAACTATGTTTATACCACACTATGCAAATGCGTTCATTCAAAGACTTACAAAACAATAAGTAGGCTTTAGTGATAACGCAATAATATACTGTATGACAAAAGAACGCCATGATAAAACTAAAGGTAGCTAATGCTAATGCTAACGTGCCCGTGCTGGCAGCATCTGCCACCCAACCAGGAGCAGCAACAATTCATTCCACGACACAATGAATTGGCATGACATCATGGGGAGCCCAGAGGTAACAAGAGCTGACTGCTGTAGTGTGGAGAGAGGGAGAGAGATGAGGAGAGCAGCAGACCCCCCCCTCTCTTTCCCTCTCTCTGCCTCCCTCTCTTTCTTTCTCTCCCTCTCTGCCTCCCTCTCTCTCCCTCTCTCCTTTGCTCTCTCTCTCTTTCCCTCTCTCTGCCTCTCTCTCTTTCTTTCTCTCTCTCTCTCTTTCCCTCTCTCCTTTGCTCTCTCTCTCTCTCTCTCTCTCTCCCTCTCTACCCTTTGTCTCTCCTGACTAGGCTTGCTGTAGTTTTCCACAGCACACCACACAGTACGTTACAACCGAGACCTTTGCAGCAAAGGGCCGTGCAGGAAAGCCACTCCCCCGGAACGGCTCCGCGACATGCAGACGCGTATGTGGACCAGCGCCGCGGGTCGCCGCGGTGCCACAGCGTCTACAGCATCAAACGTTCAGAGGGCTCCCCCAGCCTGCGCTGTAGCACGAGAAGCCCGGAGACGACACTTCCCCGGTCCCGAGCCCGGCCCCAAGTCCCGGTCTGTCCCGGCGGTGGACCGGCGCTGGCCTTAAAGGAGCCCACTGACCTGTGAGACCCTCCCTCCACACTCCCTCATCAGCAGTGAGCCAATGGAGGCACTCAAGCCTGGATGAGTGGCAGTGAATGAAGGCCTCCCATTTTCAGGAAGCCACACCTCCTTTTACACAAACACACACTACAATGCAGTATGAGAGAGAGAGAGAGATAGACAGAGAGAGAGAGAGAGAGAGAAGGTCAGGAAGTGCAGGAGAGGTGACAGTAGAGTGCTGGAGGGAGGAATTCAGGAGCTGAGTTCTGTCCTTACCATTCGTCTCTGTAAAAAAGAAGAAGCAGAGACTTTATTTCTTCCCTCTCCTCTGCCCCTTTTACCTGTGCCTCTGTGCCTCTCTTATTCGCTCCAGCCACACAAAGACTCATTAGATGTAGCCAGCTGAGCACTGGGAACCTGAGTGCAGCCTGCCTTGGAGATCACATGGGTAGGATGTCTGGGAGAGCGAGAGATGCAGACAGAGAGTGAGAGATGCAGAGGGAGAGAGAGAGAGGGAGAGAGAGAGAGAGAATGCACCCTTGCCTGTGTTCCTGCTGTCTGTAGATATTTTTATCAGCTTGAGAAAAGGAGGGAGATGGTGAGAGAGAGGGGGAAGAGAGAGAGAGAGGGAGAGAGAGGAGGAGAGAGAGGGAGAGGTGCAGAGATTGCAGGAGGAGGAATGTAGGAAGAAGAAGAAGGTGAGAGTCAATACCCTGCACAGCAACGTAATCTAAGGAGATTAATGGGTACACTAACAAATTAGCCAAACACGCGCACACACACACACACACTGGGATTTGTGGTAAAAGCGTGTGTGGCTACAGTTAAAACGAGTTTTCACATTATTCATCAGTGCCACTAGTCTGCAGATTAATGAAATTTTACTGAATAGATATCCTAAAAGATTGGCATGTTTAATTTAAATGAAATAATGTATTTATTTGGATTTGTTTGCAAATTGTGTTCATGTGATGACTATGGATATCTTTATCTCTAGAGATTTTAAGTAACAATACTTTCATAAGAATATGCTACTACTGACCTCTGCCAAGGTATTTCTTGTCAAATGTATTTATATAGCACTTTCTACAACACCCATCATCACAAAGCAGCCTTGCATCTGTAGTCCAGATCCCTAATGAGTAAAAGCCAAAGGTGACAGTAACAACGGAAACGTCTCTAGGTGGGAAGTAGGAAGAAACCATGGGAGATCCCATCCTCCATTGGGCACCACGTTTCAGGTGATTCTAACACCAGTGCCATAACACCTGGAAGAAGCACTGCTTAGCAATGCAAAGGTGAACCCTACTGCTCACCTATAGTTGTTCTTGATTAAACCCCTTCTGGGCAATGGCACCCAATTACACAACCGATGCAGCTCTCAGGATGGACAGCATCCTCCTCCTGTTGCTAAGTAATGAGCCTGCCTATCAGTAGTCTGCAGGGTCACAAGGCAAAGTTGAATCTGTAGTGAGTATTCAGAGGATGAATGTATTTACAATAATCACTCACTGAGGATATAGCATCATTTTTAATCATATGTGTGGATGTTACTATGTTAAACCCTAATGAGGATGTGTATCTCATTCACAAATGCACTTATTTAAACAGAAACAAACTGGCAGTAAGTATTCACTGATATGAATCTTTGGAACAGATGAAAGAAAATTAATATCTTCCTGCCTATATTTACCAATGCTGACGCTAATACTGATTTATCAGGTAAGGTTATCAAGTGGATTCAGTTGTGCATGAATTAACTACACAATTAATTAGTTTCAGTTTTGCTTGAATTCAAAACACGCCTTCTGTTGAAATTAATATGTTGTAATTAATACTTTCACAAAATATTGATTAAAGTGTTGTAGTGTTCTTTCACAAATTTAGATGTTGTGATTTAATTAAATAAATTTTATTATGCTAAACTATAAAACGTCATAAATTCTTCGCATTTGTTGTTATCGTCATTTACAATTTAATTGGTGCCTCATAACGCAGGGAAAATATCTGTATGTAGACAAAAACCAGAGCCCGCTTATAAAAGGTCTTGCAATGCTGTAACCGTGTAAAGCATCAGAGGCTTTAGATACGCCTGGCTGAAGAGCGACCTGCTCCATAAAGCCTCTGTATGTTCTGGGTTTAATAGCGGCATGACTACAGACTCTGGTTGCTGCCGCCGGCGCACTGTTTGATTGAACCTGGGCGCAGTTCTCTATACAAGGCCACTGCTACATAGACAACACGGAACGGCCGCTTAGAACCAGCCTACAGGTATAACATATCGATCTCCGAACGGATGAGGCTAAATGAAAAATCATTTGACAAAACGGTCGCATGCTATTTCCTCATATTACTTGTATGACCTAATATCATTCCGTACAAAATGCTTTTGGTTTTATCCACGGGCCAATCAATGGGGACAAAGCCACGCCACCCTTTCCATGAGAGGCCGGTATAAACGCTCGCGTGAGGGCATATGCATTGTGGAACCTGATTTCACCACAAGATTTAATTATTCCCCTCATTTCCTCTCCGTCTTGGAAACTCATCCATTGTATAACAGCAATATCTAATTTGCATCGCCTTCCTTTCCCTCCCTTATGGAGTATCATACTCGCAGCTCCATTACATAAAAATAAGTCTGGCACAAGCAGTCTGTCACACTGACTCGAGGTGCCATCGCGCCAGTGACGATGACCCATTTCGTGAAGCGCTGCATGCGAATTTTTGAGTCCGTCACATCGTGAGATCCGGCCAACTGGAAGGCAGACTTGCGCGTTTACTGGACTTCATTTGCATAATGTTTAGTTGAATTTAGGTCATATGCAAATTTAGTGTCCGGTTTCAAATCAGATAACTGGGTTTGTCACAGTCTGAATAAAGAATAATTATAAGTTATAAAAAGAGTGGTCCTTATACTCTGGAAAAGTACTTATTACTAACTTTTTGAGATAGTGGTAATAATTAGTGCTTATAATAATCAATGCTTAAATATTTTTAGCAAAGAACAACACTTTTGAGGGACAGTGGGTTCATCAAGGAACCCTGAGTCTGAAAATAGGGAAACCTCATATGCAGTATTCTTTCTCCAGGAAGCAACACAAACGAAGCCAGAAAATAGAACCTCACACACACCGCAAAAGACGGAGGTGAATTAGAGGACCAAGGATGCCCAGACAACAGATGCAATGTACATGAACAAAACCTATTTCCCCTATTTCATCTTCAGTGATTCACCCCCGACGCATATGTTGACCTGCCGCCGCTTGCTTGACCCCTATAGATGGTGACCCGTCAGACTATTCAATAATTCTGTGGTGCCTTTGACCCTTCCTAAGTGAGTGGATTTGAGCAGGTAATAACTCGAGTAGATCAAAGTCTCGTATTGCAAATACCTCCCGCAGACTGCTAGATCCTGGATTTCTCCCTCGGCACATGTTAGAACTCGGGTTAGTGAGCAGCGGGGAAAAAACCCGCTCTCCGCTTTGATACTGTGATGTCAGCCCTTTCTCAGCCACGAGGCATGCCCCCTCTGTCACCTTCGCTTAACTCCCTTTGCTTTCTGCTGTCTCCCCATCTGTTCGTCCGCTATCCCAACCCGCGCTTTCTCCTAAATGTTTTATACTACGCCTACGTCCGGAGCGCCGAGGCTGTTCCGTTGCCTTTAATTAGCGGCATGCTAACCTCTGCGTGGCAAAAAAGGGTTTGGCAGTCAGACCGGAGAAAGCCGAGCGCAGCCGCACCGTAGAGTAAACGCAGGTCAGTCTGACACCTCGTTTCCTGGCCCTGGAGCTCACGTTTAGCAAACAAATATGCGCGTGACCACTGGTGCAAATTACACAGGGCAATAAAATCATAACCAGGAAGCAATGTAAGCGAATCGCCACTGACAGCCCTGGTCTGCGCAGTGAAAGTCTAGATGCGCTGTAGTGAAGCCTCATCTGTGCTCATCCTGTACTGCAACATCACGTGGTCTTACATTTAACATTCAAGTCATGTTCGTTTCTAAAAATGAATGACGGCAAGCTCGGGTCACTTTACGTGATGCACCAGACAGATATTTTAGGACAAAATGTAAAGAAAGAAATAACAACAATAATGTGTTGTTATTATTATTATTATTATTATTATTATTATTATTATTATTATTATATATGTTAATACTAATAACAGATTTTCTTTCCTGAGATAAATGAGGAAATATTTTGCTGAACATCCCTGTAATTGCAGTTGGCTAGCTGGAACATTTGTTCAAATGTGATGTTTTAATCTACCTTAAGATATTTCAAAAACGCCATGTGTTTGAAGTTAACGAACTATACGCTATTATTGAAGGGATACGGAGTAATTGCAGCCAGACGCTGTGCAGTCTCTCAGACAGAAGAGGAGGGGTCAGACCAGTGCAAGAGGAGTGGGAGAGCAGGATCGCTCCTTCACTCCATCTCCCTCTCACTGCTGTCTACAGAGTTCAGTACGCACACAGTCTCTCTGGTGCCAGAGAGAGAGAGAGAGAGAGAGAGAGAGAGAGAGAGAGAAAGATAGAGAGAGAGAGAGAGAGAGAAAGATAGAGAGAGAGTGAGAGAGAGAGATAGAGAGAGAGAGAGAGCAAACTTGATTGGGAGCAGAGCAAGCAGGCCAAAAACAATGAGAATATAGGAGCATTTGCCCGGCCATCTTTAGCCAAAGTTCAATATGGCCTGGCTCGTTTCCACGGCGTCAGTGCTTTTACTGTTGTGAGGCACAACAAAAACATTTTGGCTTCCCAGGTGACGGTGCGGTTTTGTTTGGTTGGTTGTTTGTTTTTGTTTGTTTTTTAATATGCAAACGCAGAGGATGTCTCGGGCCGTCTGAAATGCACACAGAGGAAGGCGGAGGAGGAAGAGGGAGGAATCAAGGGCCACCGCATCTCAGGAGGGGGGTGTGCTCCGGACGCTGAGGTTACATTTAACCTCATAAATCACATACATCTCCACCAGCCGTAAACTGCAACCTTGAGAGAGCCAGGACTCATCTAAGGGCTCCCAGGGATGTGCTATACACTGGAGCGATTATATATCTAAAGATGTCGCTCTGCTAATTCCTGCACACCAGCCAGAGTGCTCCGAAAGTCTAAAAACACTGCTGACATATTACATATTACACACTGGAGTGGGAAAGGGTCACGTGTGTGCCTCTTTACTCAGTTCTGCTACGTGAAATAAAGGAGAGTTGGTTTTGAAAAGGTCACGGTTCACTCCTGCTGTAATAGTGCTCATGTGCTCCTGTGTTCCAGAATGCGGAGATGGTATGTTAATGAATGGCACCGGAACTTACATGGCAGTGTCTTTCAATGGGCCTTCTCTGCAGCACAATTAATGCAAAAACGGCCCTGTTCATCAGACATACCACACAGTGATTTTCCCGTGCTTGGACATTTGGAAACTGTAATGTAGTGTGAAATAAATGATAGGATGAGAGGAAAAGCTGCACTTGAATGTATTTTTGTGAAAAAAAACCTGTGCAAGTCAGTCATGGAATGAAGGTTTGAGCATCTATAGTGGCTGATTAAAAAATCAGAGGCAACATAAGGGATAGTGAGCGATGGCCATTAGCCTTAATAAATACACAGACATCACTGTATTGTTACTCAGACTAGCTGATCACGAATGCTCCATTAATCTGCATGCTTGTGTACATGTAAATTATTACCAAAAGCGTTTTTAAAAAAAGAAAAAACATGTCGTTCCGTTAACTAGCTCATTGTTTAAAAAGACCAGCATGGTTCAGACGCCATTAGTCATCACCCTGTACTAGAAATGACACAGATGATGCCTAAGCAAAGCATTTATTAAACACAGGCCATAGACCACATATAAAAATAAGGGTTGTGCACAAAAACACTGGAACCTGCATGAGGGACACAACTGCACTTGTCCTAAAAGGCTTTTTTTTGGGAAGCAACAAGCAAGGATGCATGAGGCAATTAAAGACAAAGGAGCTCGTTTAAGCAAATGTACTACACTCAGTGCTTTATGGAAATGAGGCTTCACTCCAGCACCCTACATTTGTTAACTTGCCTGTTGCCCGAGGCAAGGCATTACACACTCACACACACACTCACACACACACACACACACACACACACACACACACATGAAAGGAGTGAGACAGAGTTGGCTGCTGCTCAGTACCCTGCACACGGAGCAGACTGCTGCATCTAGCACCCAGCATTGATCTCCTCATTCTCCTCCCAGAACAATGGAGGTGGGGGGTGGACTGTTCCTCTATCAGCCTGCCTATACGGACGCAGGTTCAGCTTTACAGTGATTGACACAATGAATCTGATCCTGGTTCTCTAATGGTTTTTTGTTCATTAAAGTGGCATGTTACAGTCTTGTTAAACAGTGACTTGAACTGTTAATAGCAAAGAATGCCAGGCTCAGAGTCTGCTCCTCTCATCAAGGCTTGTGTAAATGCATAAATTAAAAAGGACATTAAAATGTGCTCTGTGAGTGAAACACAAGCATCTAGTGTTATCAAGTGCTAACGCGGTAATGGAGAATGGAGAAGACATTAAGAGAACTGTTATTTCATAAATTAAAGTCTATTTAAAGCCTCTTAAGCAAATCTTGTGTGATTCACTTGGGTGCTCAAAGCTCCTGGAATGTTCTAGAGCTAGAAAACATTAACTGCTCCTTTACATCATTTGTTTACAATAGTTAAGGGTAAATGTCATTTGCAAACAATAATCAGCCGCTTCAGAATGAGAAAAAAGTTCATTTTTGAATACAGCACTGGCAAAGTTTAACAGGCAGACAGGAAAACAATGAAACTCGCAGGAAAAAGAAACGAAACCACATTCCCACACTGGAAGGCTGGTTTGATTGCTTCCGAAAGCTGAAGTCTGATATGCAGGAAATGCAGAAGAAGCTTCCAACTTAGCAAGCGCGTCTGCTCCACTGCGAGCCTCATTCCACACGCGTACCTCTGTGGCATAATCACACACTTTCAGCCCCATGTCAATCACAATGCACATATGAATAATTCATAAACTCTATTTTATTTATGTCTGTATTTCTCCCATGCCACCTAAAAAAATGTTAGAAGAAGGTGAAGCTCTGACGGGGTGCGCGGGAGAGACGGAGAACACCTCACAGAGCGAACAATGCTTTCATCTTTAATACAAGCACTGGGAGGCCAGGGTTGTACGCGCACACACACACACACACACACACACACACACACACACACACACACACACACACACACACACACACACACACACACATGCACACACACACACACACACCCCCCCACACACACACACACACATGCGCAATCATTATTAATTCACTTTCTCACTGAAATCTGATGGCATTTTCATCTGTAAAAGAAATATCACTGACATCAGAAGATCTATGAAGCCAATCTTGTTTGTGTTTACTGTAAAAAAAAATCCCCCATAAAAATGGCTCATGCATGAAATGCAGAAATGCTATTAAAATGTTGACACGCCTCTGTTCTGCATGGAATCAGCAACACATTATTCAAAGCTGGATCATTTATTCAATGACACAAAACCCCTACTTCACTCCAGAGCACCTGGTTATACACAGGCCCCACGCTGCAATCCGTCTTTGTTTTCCACCGAAAAGCGACAATTCTCTTAAAATCTTTGAGATCTCATCCGAATGAGGGACTGTGGTCGATCGCTTCAAATGGCGCGGTTGTAATCCGAAGCCGAGACGGACGACTTTTAAGCAGTACCGGGGCCTTATGATTCATACTTTCACACCTTTGTGCGATTGAAATAAGACACAGAGCGAAGCACGGCACAACAACACACAAAACAGCACACATCACTCACGCTAGACGCGCCGCGCCGTCTGACGTGTGCTGGGCCGAGCCGAAACTCGCGGCGCCCTCTTCTGATTGGCAGCTGCAGGACAGCCAGTGTGTACGCAGTCTAAATATAGACAAGTGGCCGCGTAGGCTGAGACAGTGAGTGGGTGTCACCAAAAGATGACTAAACTGCCATTCATGCCAAACAATCTCTGTGGGATAGAAGGATCAGACTGAGTGTTTACATGCAGAGGATTTTCAGCAGCATAATCCTTTGTTCATTTCCTCACTTGCTCATGCGTGAACCGCACATTATCGATTAGATGTGGAGCACAGCATCACTTTCTTATCAGGACTGCCGTGGTGACAAGTGATAGGAGTGGTACTGCTTCGTGGAAAGGAATCATGGGACATGTAGTTCAGTGAGCTGTATGTTCACTCACTCTTACCGTCACGTCTGGCCTGCTGTGACTCAAGCGGTCTTGACAACGGCAGCTGATTATCAGGTGTAAAGGTCACCGTTGTATACTGTTTCAGCATTCCTTTAGAGCAATGTCTATATGGACTGATAACAATATCGCATCCATACTGGCAGGTACAATCGCCATATTGCCATTGCCTATTTTGGATGTGACAGTCTGGTAGTGCTGGTATGATGCTCTATTAATTAGCCCAAATCCAGCTGAGCGTGCAGTCTTGCAGCTGTGCTGAATGCATCTTTCTTCACTAGTTAACCTTGAAACAAATATAAAGTCAGTATATTTCTGCTGGAAGTTCTGCTAACTCCACTAGTTGGGGACCTGGATTTGATGCCATTCAGTTGTAATGCTTGGAGCTTTTAAAAGGGCAGCAGCATGTCCTGTGTCATGTCCTGTGTCATGTCCTGTGTCATGTCCTGTGTCATGTCCCATGTCATGTCCCGTGTCATGTCCTGTGTCATGTCATGTCATGTCATGTCCTGTGTCATGTCCTGTGTCATGTCCTGTGTCATGTCCCGTGTCATGCCTGATGTCATGTCCTGTGTCATGCCTGATGTCATGTCCTGTGTCATGTCCTGTCCCGTGTTATGTTCTGTGTCATGTCCTGTGTCATGCCTGATGTCATGTCGTTCGTCATGTCTCGTGTCTTGGAACATCTGTTACAGAAATACCTGCATAGGCAAAAAAGAAAAAAAAAACCCATATGTCCCTGTATTGAGTGAGTTAACCTCAGGTAACCCCCAGCCCTATGTTCCTGCTCTGAGCACAAAGAGGAAGCCATTCACAGAGCCCCAGCCACACACAAACCCACACGCTACCTGACACTGCACCTGTTCACTGGGAATTTGCACAAGCTCCCACACTTCTCTGAGGACCTTGAGCCGGCACGCTTCCATAGTATTCACATCAGGAGTTTATTGGCAATATTGAATGAGGCATAAAATCAAATACAAAAAGTCAATAAATCATCTGTCAGATCCACATTACTGACACATCAAACGGGTTTTGGTAGACTGAACCAATTAGCACGACTGCCTAAAACATTTGAGTCCAACTTGTCTCTCCAGCTTTGAGATGGACTGGAATACACAAACATACGGCAACTGTCTCCCCAACGAGTTCTCCCCCCCCCCACATTAAAATTGGTTGCCATAGCAATATGTCAGAGAGAGAGAGAGAGAGAGAGGGAGAGGAAGATCAGAATGATCTGAAAGGAATAGTATAATATTATTTTAAGAAAACAGTTCATGTTACCAGAATAACATCTGAATGAAATCCTTCAATTGAAAACATTTCACGCAATGAATATAAATTATGGTTGTACACAAGGAGCACGGCTTAGTCAAAAGACATCAATCCCAAATGCATGTTCACGTTGCCTCATTGTCTGTTCACGTTTAAGCCTGATAGTGAAAGGCAAAACAGAATGGACTGTTCACCAGAGTCACCCCCCCCCCCACATGCACCTCCTGTTTCTATTCCTTTCATGTTGAAAATATGTCAGTGGAATAATATGGTGGCCCTGGAAATAGCGCTGTCGGTTACACGATATTTTGTGCATTATATCATTCCCACAAAACATGCTCCTCCTGTGCTTTCACCATTTTCACGGCTGCGTGAGTGAAAAATGTGCAGTTGGAGTAGTTCAGAGTGCATAAAGTTTTCATGCATTATATATATATATATGTGTGAATTTTTAATTAGTCTAACTGTTCATAGGAAAAAAAATTAAAAAATAAATGAAAAGCACAAAATGAAAAATGTCTTTGCAGTTCAGGTTTTCTCTGAGAAGGAATGCCAAATATATGTCAGTCCCAAACATTTGCACAGCAAAGGCAACACGTCAGAATCTTCCTTGCGAGGATTAGACGCCGCTTTCTGAGTGCATCTGCAAAATAATAGCAGACTTTTCCTCATGGGACAATGTGTACATTCAGAGAGCCAATTATTGGATTGGGATTATGTTACTGTGCTGCGTAACTCAGTAACAGTTACACAATAATAACACAATCACACAGTCATACTAACACAATAACAGTCAAGAAGTAAATAATTGCACCGTCACTCTATTAACATGCTTACTTACAAACCATGAGAAAAAATCCGCCATCTTTACATGACAAAAACACAAATCTTTTATTTGCATGTAGGTACATGTTTCATTGCTACCATCTTTGTTTAACTAACAAACCTCTTTGATAAGCTGCCATGTTTGACATCCAGTTAGTGAAAATCACCAGAGATGGCGTCCATGTACTGATCCCCAATTTCTGCTCAAAATGGAAACTCTTTAATAGCTCGAAATGAAAGCCCGGCTGTGTTATGACAGCTTCTGTGATGTGCTCCCAGTGGTCTGCCTTCTAAAGACACACTGTCACACCTTTAATGATGATGGCCTTCGTTGAAGCAGTATTGAATTTCAATGTGGTGAGTTAGAGTAGTGTAATTAACTCCAGACAGGGTGAGCGGGTGATGAGACATCGAGATGTTTCTTGCTTATGACAACATCTGTTTAGGAGTAAACCACCTTCTGTGACACTCATCGCAGGGAAAACGAAAGAATAACATCCAGTGCTTTGGCATTTTGTACCTCACGGTCAAAGAAAAAACGACACTAAACGCCAGCGCCACATGTCCAGTGCAGCAGTGATGTCCAGCTTCACTGTACTAGCAAAACGTACAACACTTCACACTGAATTAAATGCAGCGAATCTATTTAAAAACTACGAGCCTGTATTTACAGCCTCAACCAAACACGCAGCACTAAATTACATGGGAATAACGACACAAACCTTCAAATTCTTTCATAAAGCCACCTACTGATGAAATCACATCATATGTCAGATACTGAGATAACCTCATTAAGTTCTTTATGCATGGGGGAATACTCAGGAATTGTACAGCAAGGATCATTTTGCTGCTTACGATGTCAACATCATAGACTCCGCAACAAAGACCGTGAAGCCCATGTGCTTGCCTCTGTGCACATGTGAACGTTCCATAAACGCGTCGTAGCAACAGCGTCATAGCAACTGGTTCCACTGCCATGATAGCATGAATGACCGAGATGCAGAGACGAGATGGAGACGGAGTGCCACCAGGGCCCATCAAACCCCTGTAGTCCCTAATTGATCTCTAAGAGTCCTTCAGTTTCAGACTAAATAGGCACAGCGACTGTGGATTCTACTTTAAGACTGGATTTGACTGCAGTATTACATAAGCCGGGACATACATTACTACCTGGGCTATGTACAGTGCTATTCATGTTTCACTGTCTACGTGAAGGAGCTACAGAAAAGTAACACATCAGCATGTCATCAAAGTGTCACCATCCTGTGTAGCCAATGAATCACAGACGGCCAACGTGATACATGTGATTCACTAACAATGTAATGGCATCTAATAATTTGGCAAATGGTTAAACTGAGAGTCATAAAAAACACTGTGACCATTGTATTTCCTCAAGAATTTAGAAGTAAACACAACATGCGCCTTCCCAAACCACAGTCATGGCCAGACACCACAGCCACCCGCAGACCTCCCAAAAGTCCTTTTTCTTTTTTTTGCTTTTTTTTTTTACCCATGACCAAAATACAGCTGCTGTCAGTGCCGTGCGCTGCAGGCCAGCATGCATGATGGGGTGCAGGGCATCCTCAGAGATCACACGGCTCCCGCCTGCCGTCCAGCCACCAGCCTCTCGCTCTTTCTCTGGGACCCATCACAAACCCTGACCTTTAACAGCCCGCCGTACCACAGTACATGAAAGGAGCGCCAGGTCAGTGTTATAATCATGCACAAATCCCAGCCCCTGCAGCATAAAGAGGAGCCAAATTGATTTGGTTCTGCGTATGTGCCTGTGCGTGTGTGTGTGTGTGTGTGTGTGCATGCACATTGGGATGTCACAGTGAGAGAAACCGACTGCAGAGCTGTTATCAGTAAAAACGCCACGGCACCTTTCCTGCCTGAATATGAGGACTCCCCCCCCCCCCCCCCTCCCCCACCACCACCACCACTACCTCACCTGCCTCTGGACTCCCCCCTCCCCCCCACTACCTCACCTGCCTCTGGAACCCCCCCCCCCCCACTACCTCACCTCCCTCTCAGCCACACCACCAACACTTCCTCATACAGATGGAGAAATTCTAAACACATTAAAAGACATTAAGTATAGTGTCGTTCAAATGGCCTTAAAATAAACACAGATATAGCAATTCAAATCTTTTGGAAAATCTGGAGTCTGCAATATCAGGCAGTTTTCAGGCAGCTAATGTGATTATTTATATATATATATATATAAATGTATATAAAAAATAAATATATATGTGTGTGTGTGTGTGTGTGTTATGTGTATGTGTGTGTGTGTAGTGAGTATGTGTGTGTATGTGTATAGTGAGTATATGTGTGCCTGAGTGGGAAGTCTTGCAGCACTCCTGCTGACTCCTTCCTGAAGACAAAAGGGATTGGAGGAGCAGCAACAATGGAGGCTGATAATGAGGCACAGTGGCACATTCAGACCCAGCGTCTCCCCTCAGTGGCACTACGCCTCTCCCCTCCAGACAGCTGGCACCATGTGAAGCCATTTACGCTCAAGATCATTTACTTAAAGCTGCGCTAGGTACGATTTTAGCATTCTGATTAGCGCTGTATATTAGAGATGTGCTGCTGGTCTCCTGTGAGATTCAACGTCATAGCGCCCACAAGACTTGTGTTATATCTCTCAACCTTCTATTATGTGTAAAAATTATTTTTTGGGGGGAATACAGCTTTATTAGTTTTTGAACCCTTAGTAAAAAACGCATAGTAAAAAAAATACAGGTATGGAATCAAATTTACTACACACTGCCACTAGAAATCCAGGCAAATTTGAAATCAGAAACTACTGTGGACCACAGACTTTTTGCCTCTTCCCTCCTGAAGGAAGAGTAATTATTTTTAAAAGCTGCCCTAGTGCCTTACAGCAGATCAGAAGTGTACCATGAAAGCAAGCATCAAGCATTAAAAAACTACAGCGAGACAGAAAGCCAGAGTAGACAATCAACATTTAAAGCAGAGAGGAGGGGAGGCGATGCGAGCAGTGTCCACGGCGACGAGCATCACTTCCCAAAAGCCTCTCCGCTAAAACTATACATGGGCTTGTAGCAATTATTGCACTAATTATTAATTAATTAATTATTCCAGCCTGGGTATGAAAAATAGTAAACTACTATATATATTTTTTTGAATGGCCAAGTTGGTGCGGGAGAGATTCGGAAACACTGGAGTGAATGCATGAGAGAAAAGAAAGAAAACAGGCTCACACAAATCTTGGCCCAATGAAATTAAGCCGTGCATCTTTTTCATCTCATGCTTATAAATAAAACATGGGCAATTAGCCTAATGACTCTTTAGTCGTAGACAGGGAAAGGCTGATGCCTTGTGACTAACTTACTGCCAGCATGACAGAATAACAGTCAATAGTCACTTTTCACAAAAGTAGCTAGTATCACACCCAGGACTTCCTTTTAAACCTATTAATGGCAATTCATCACTTAGTAAAGTCACAAAGGACCCAGGCCAATCTCCTGAAGAGAGAGCAGTAATGCCCATTGGATCTGCTTTCTGCTTAATGACAAACTCAGTCTTCAGCTTAAGGAATGGCAAAAGAGTTCCCAGTTATATTAGGCACTTGATTCTGAAGCCAGGCAATTATCTGTATTGACAGATGATAAGCCACTTGGTTGAGTGATGAACACAAGGCAAAGAAATGTTGTGTCAGAAACAACAGACGCTAAAATGCAATTGTCTGTCTAAACACCACCAAGCTATCCCAGGAGGGTCTTCTGAGGACAGTGATGAGAGTTGTGAACAGTTTAATCGGAAAATCAAGGAAAGAATAAACAAACACAAGTCAACTCACATTAACAATAAGAGAAAAAGGAAAAAAAGAAAAGGAAAATAAATAGGAAAAGATCAAAAGCAGGAAGAACCAGATTCAGCTTCTTACCTTAAATGAAGGATAAGACCAGCTTCAACATTCTGTCAAAAAACACAAATATACACAATCATGAATGCAAGCTTCGTTTCAAATCTCATTTAGAAATGATAAGCTTGTTATTCATTTTTACATAGATCCATCACATTTGGTAAAAACCTACACCTATATATTGTGGCACGAAACCACATATTGATGTGAAGATATTGCATACTAAAGAAAAAAAAGTATCCTATATTCTTCATCACCAGAGCACAGTTGTGATTAAGTGTTGTGATGATGGGTAAAAGCAGTCATTAGAACGCTGGCTGCAGGCCCTGCGTGGGCTCTGAGTGCTCTCCCTCATTACTGGAGGGAAAACTCCCAGGGGAGGGGGGGAGAGAGGCAGAGCTCTGCCCGACACAGCTGCCTGTTCTCAGGAAAGATGTGACGGCTGCCTGGCTCCTCTCTGGATCTCTGAGGCAGGGGAGTAGGGTGGCCAGAGGGGCTTGTGCACTATTATGTACTTCTCTAAGCTTAGATTGATAGTCTTTGTATTTTTTAAATGCCATAAGTACATGCGTGTGCACACACACACAAACGCACGCGCACACACACATGCAAACGCGCGCACGCACGCACGCATGCACACACACACACACACACACACACTCACACAAAATCACAAAAACCCACATGCAGTCTACCCTCAAATAGAAAATACTAACAGAATACATTTATTAAGTTTATATGACAAACTTAAACCTACTCTTGTAGAATCTTGTACACATAAACTACATTTCTACATCCAAACCTTTGTAACATTGGCTATGTTTTTAAATATTTATTTGTTTAACATTTAGATCATTTAAAATGATCATGTCTTTGTGATCTCATAATAATCCAACATGAAAATGTAAAAAAGGCTATGAAAACATCTCTGGAATACATACTGCATCAGGTCTGAGAGTTCACCACAGCCCGATCAGTGATACATAATACTGCACCAGAACTGAACACACCTAGGCTAAACCGATTCACATCTGCTGTTATTTCAAACAAAAGCATTTGTGAAAATCCGGAGTCGTGTATTCCAAGACGTGTAACTGTGAACATGACAAAATATACATTTGCTGACGACGCTAACATGAATTAACAGATACACTTACCATTCATTGTGTTAGTTCACCAAGAAATCTTACAGCAGCGACGGTTCGAACAGCGCTGGTTTTCTTATTCATATACACGCTAAATGAAATATTGCATATGGATATCATATCATAAAGATCTTAGATATTTGCAGTGACAAGGCTGCGGAGCAATAAGAATCTGCCTAGCCGGCAATTGCCGTCTGTTCGCAATTGCATAGAGGCAAGACTGCTCTTCCGGCCGATCGGGGAAACAATGGTGCAGGGCCGGTCTGACAGCTTCACCGACAACGTGACTCCGCTGGGCCAATCATTCCGCATGGATTATGGACTCGGGAGTCGCTTACTAGGAACCACTGACTGTACATCACGTTGGAGGTGCACTGGAGGATTGAATCAGTCCGCGGTCACGAGAGAGGAAGCAAGGTGCATATCTAGAGGGAGACTGGGCTATTCCCACAAATCCTAACAAGCAATTTAATTATGCATGTTCGTAAAGCCCACGTTAGCACTTGTTTTTATTATTTCTGTTACATTTATGTACGTATTTGCATTATGTCATGAAAGAGAAATATCCCAGTATTTTCCCAGTGACATTAATTTGAGAGAGCAATTATGCATTGTATGGTTTTTTCGAAAGTATGCATTGTTCGGTTTTCGCCATAGCTCTGTTTATTCCATATAGTAGAGCCAACAGCTAGAAAGACGTTGTGTTTAATTACATGAAAATGTAAAAACAATATATTTATGAACTTGCGTATGACATATAAACTCTAAATACAACTCTCAAAATGGAGCTTTTGCACAACGTTATCAAATACTGACATCTGGTGGCACAAACTATGAATTTGAGTTCACTAGTTGAATCGACAATAACGTGTATCATCAGCAGCTATGGTTTTGGCTAAATTACTTCATGAATTGTCGTGAGTTGGCTATAATTTTAAACACCGATAAACATATAATTATACGTTTTGTCCGAAACGAGAATTTTCAAACAGACTGTATATGTTTTAACGATTTATTTTAGGCCAATTTTGTACAGTCAGGTTATTTCACTTGTCGTGTTGTTCATCCCATGGGCTACAATCTATATGGACCCTAATTTGCATGTAAGTGTGGCTATCTCGTCATAAAATATAGGAGTCAAGTTCAATAGTCAACAGATACAGCAAACATATTCATGGGATTTGTAAGTGATTCTGCCAAAAGTAAATATTTCCGTATGAACAAATGCAAAATAGTATGTGTTTAATTTTAAACCTCAATTGGCACTATAGAGTAAAATTGCATTTCTCTAAAATGTTTATGTTTGTGTACAAATGAAAATATTTGTGGGGTGTTAGATTATAGATAGCCAGTTATTGACTGGTTAGCCGGTTTCTGACTTGCTATGACTCATCACAACAAGTCTTGCTTTGAAAATGTGGGCTCATAAGTAACTTCAATCTCCCCTCCAGACGAACGTTTGAACTTGAACACAGGGCGGCGGCAACATCACAGGATTTTGCTCTAGCATCAAACATCTATTTGGCTTTTTTCGCTTTCCCGACCTGATCGTGGTACAGCTGATGAACTGCTTACCATCGTCCAGAGCAAAATTCGATGCATAAATGAGCAAGTACCGGTATATTTTTACGGTTTTAGTACCATAAGTAAAATATGATGAGTTTTAATGCAGGTTAATCGTGAACAAAGGTATCAATGTGCGCATGCGTGTCCGCATGCACGCGCGCAGATAGATACAAGTCACTTGCGGTTATGAATATGAACCGTCAGGATACACGATTCAGACCAAAATCCGATATGAGCAAAACATTGAACATTGTGATAATGCGAAGTTAATCCTTTAAATTATCAGTTCATGCAAGTTTTGGAATTTAAAAGGGGCATAGTCAAAATGAAATTATGCAGAGCGCACATCATTATGCTGCAAACTATGCTGTTTTTGAGACAAGGCGTGTAATGCAAAGCGATTATCATCTCATCGCTGTTTTCCACCTGCTGTGACGCTGCCTAATTATTAGGACAATATACAAATCGTTAAACCATCTGGTATTGTGTTTTGCTAAAGTTATACTGTTAAAAAACACAAACATTATGAAGTTATTATAACAGCATAATATGCACAGCCCCCTGAAAATACTACCCCTATATATGTATCTGTATTTTAAGGGCTTCAGTGTGCTGTATATATAATACATTATAGCCTTTTCTATAGTAACACCATAGAACACATCCATTATGCAGTTTTAAGTTGCCCATTCTAAGTTCTGGTAATTCACTGCTGATCTGAACATGTTCCTGCTGTGCCTCACATCTCACAGTAACAGTGGTTACACTCATAGCCATTGTAGAAGTTTCATACACCTGTCTTATGGAGAAACCAACAGCCATGCATGTAATAACTACCACACAGCATGCAACACTCTCAAATGCATTTGTTTAACACTGACATTCGGCTGGCATACTTAATTTACCAGGGCACTCGTGCATAAGGAACTCTCTTTCCTTTCATACCGGAGAGGCTAAAAATAATTTGTGAACATAGCTGCACCTGTGCATATCTTCCTATGATCATGACAATGCCTAGCAACAATGCCTGGCTACAGCTATTGTTGCTAGGCATTGTCTATCGTATGCGTTTTATAAGGATATGAAAGGTACTTTTGGTTGGTGCCTGGGTATTGTTCAGGAGACTTTGAGAGTAATATTCTTTCAATTGTTTCTACATTTAGCATGGCTTGACTGTGAAAATGTCTTTATGCTCTCTTTCTCTCACTCTCTCTCTCTCTCTCTCTCTCTCGGTGTTTTGTTTTGCAGATGAACAAACTTTGTTGTTGTTTCCTGATTGGTACTTTCTTCCCTCTGTCTCCATTCATACCTTGCACTGCCTGCACTAATCAGACACAGGTGTATCTCAGCCTCCCTAAATGAGCAGGGTGTTCGACTTAAATGGCATTTATTAACTAGAATGAGCTCCCCTGGGTGATCACTACAGTTTGTGTTTCTTCTTATTCTTGTCTAGAGCTGTTTTTAGCCAGCTCATTTGCACACATTTGCCTATTATGGTGTTGAAAACGGATGGTATCGCTAGAGCCCCAAGCATGTTAAAACTTTAGGATTATTACAAATCTGCATGTGCTTCCTAACATTGGGGCTTGTGTATTAAAAAGGCTTATAGGAGCTACGCATGCAACAATTTGGATTAATGGTTGAAGTATGGACTAAGGGGAAAAAACAGTTGGACTGTAGATTTACAGATACTGAAAGGTGTGAGTTTGCAAGAAAATTTTTTGAGCATTTTCATTTCCTGCACTGCACAAATATCTTAATAACTGAAAAAAATGTATTTAAAATACATTGTCATTATTGGTAATGGTTGTACAATTACTATCACACAGTATTCCCTGTTTCTTAATGATAACCAGGTCTCATAAACATGTCTAGTCACAGTATGATGATAATGGCCTTGTGAATACTTGCTTTGTCAGTTGGAGAATATTTTGCTCCATATTAATAATTAATAATATAATTAATAATTTTAATTATTGTGTGACACTCGCAACAGTGAAAGAGACTTTCATGAAAGCAGATTCATTAAACATTACATGTCCACTCAAAACAATGACTCTGTGGTTACACATGTAAACTAAAAAGGGAGGTCTCTTCACTTTTACCTTGAACAGAAGGGCTTCATTTAATCCTTTTGAGAATCATTCAGTCAGAAGAGAGACAGCAGCTTTTCCTGACTAGTGCTGAGTAATTGTTGGGTAATATGAGACTATTAGCAGACCTAGATTACATCCTCATGTTACCCAGGTCATAGTGAATTATGCATAGATGTCAGGTAGATCTTATGTCCCTCAATTAGCACCAGATCTACATGAAGTAGGAATCATTCGGATGGATGTATGACACACAAATAATCTGTGATATATGGATGGTTGGTGATGGGGTTGGATTGGGTGTCTCCTTCAGCTTGCTTCTCCTCTCTCGTCTTGCTGGGGTACTCCTGCCTCGCTCCACCCTGTTCTCTGCCTAACCTTTTGATGGTGTTCCCATGCCACAAGCCCAGTGTCCCATGAGGCTATGATTCGATTTCCTCAACAATGGAAATTCAATCAGGGTAATGGTGGAGCAGCGATAGGCCAAAATCTTCACCTCCCTTTCTCTCTCTCTCTCTCTCTCACTCTCTCTCTCTCTGTCTCTCCCTGGGTAACACTGAGATATAGGGATGGAACTACTCGAAGTGTCTGGCAGGCCTGCAAAGAGAGCTGGAGGGAGTTGAAGAGACTTTTGCCTGAATAACATCAACACAGTGGTAAGTTTGCTGATGGCTTTAAAGATTGCAATATCCATGTGCAATATCAAATTTATGCATCAAGGTGGGAACGGGCGCACTCTTAGCAAATGAATAGTTTGGGAAAGTAAAATAAATATATATTTACATATGCGGCAGTTCTGTGTTCATCTGGCTGCTTTGCTTTGCACAACTGCTGCAGGTCTTTGTTTGAATGGCAGCCCCTAAGGAAAGAGCTGATTTGAAAGTGCTATTTGGTGAGTGTTTAGTCCTTGGTCCTCGAATAGCAAGACTTTATGCTTTTTAGTAGTCCAGTGCACCCTGGTATAATTCTGCAGCATGCAGAGGCTATATAAGACGAGGCAGAGCTTAGCATCACTTTAGCGTGAATCCTGTCATCATATCCACCCGATGGGAACTAAGGAGCTCTTGCTGTTGAGCACAATGGGCAAGGCTAAGATTTTAGCTCCATAGAGAGGTGGGGAGCAAAGTCTTTAAAACCCACTTGCTTTCTTAATACAAAATCATGATGTAAATATGGAGAAGATGTGTATTGCTCCCATCTGCTCCCAGCAGGTTTAATTGAAATGCTCTGACGAAGTGCAGAGCAGCCGAAAAATTGGTAAATATTGTATTAATATCAGTGTGGCACAGAGAAACACTATGAACATTTATGGAAATGCGAAGTTTATATGCAGAGAGCACAGCTCTCTCTTCTGCCAGGGGAAAAGGAGTGTGTCTGCATACACAACACATCATTTAACATATTTTCATCTCACCTCTTTCACTCTGAATGGGGAAACAACCAGGTCACCTTCAATGATTGCTCAGTGCACTCGCAGTATACGTGCGGTACAGGGGCTCCATGACCCCGGCTATGACTGTCAGAGTGTTATTATCATGACAAGAGCACAGAGAAAAGGGTTAATTAAAGTTACAATGTCAGTGCATGAATGTTGCATCAGTTTACCAGTGCCATAAGAGCCACACAGGTTTATCCTTGTCATTTTGACTCAAATCAGTGTTGATGAGGTGTCAGAATGTAGAATAGAGTTTCTTTAATTCACATGGTGCATTCAAATGAGGAAGAAAGCGCCCAAGTCTTGGCTAAAGGATGAAAGGTTTAGTTCCTTGATGCAGCTACGAAAGCGCTACGTTTTGGATCTGAACATTACACAAGTACAACTCACATTTTGACTATTTCTTGCGGAAATGTAAAATTGGCACCACATCTACATTGTTCGTTTTGTTGATATGGCATTAGTAATAAAACGTGTGGAAGAATGACACTCTTTCTAATGTATTTCATACATTTTAAAATGTATTTTAGAATTTTCAGAATCTACCTGCCTTCTCTACCTCAGTAGCCACCAGAGAGTTGATAGTGACGGAAATCCTGGGAGTGGAGGTACGAAATCCATTATAAAACACAATTTGGCAGATTACATACCAAGTCATTCACTGAGTTTTACAGCACATTTCTGTATTTACTTTGCCAGTGCTACAATCAAAGAATAAAGGCCAGTGGCAAGACAATAACAGAACAGTTAGCAGAAGTTACATCACGTGTCAAATTCATCCCAGGGGATGCTGAAGAAAGCATAGTTTTAATATAAGATACCACTGTTTGTGCTTAGAAATACATGTATACACACAACTGAAACAAAACTCCCCTCCAATTTCTTGGATTTGATAATGTTTGAAGAATACAGTCAGCCTTTATGATCTAAAACAAATCAGACCATAAAGCTGATGCATAAACTCTATACATGTGCTTGGCTCTTTCAGAAGGCATGTTAACCTCCCTGAATAGTAAACTATGTAATCAATACATTTACAATCAGTAATTGCAGAAACTGCACCACTGTTGACCTACACAGCTATCTCTGTATTCATGATGGAGAACATGCTAAAGTGATGTAAATAATGCATTTCTGTAGGTGTTGTCTTGTGGCTTTTTTTTGTTGCTGTTTTAAAACCTCTATTGATGCAGTATTAAAAAAGCAGGCCTGCCAACTGCTTCTCATCAGAGCCTTTAAAGACCACTGTAAAATGTTTCACAGCGCACTTTGATTTAGACTAGCTGGAGCAGTACACCTGTTCAAACATAAACAGTTGCCTGATCTCGGTCCTGCCTGGGTTAGGATGGTTAGCCTTCCACGCTCTTAAATGATCAGTTCAGCTAGGGCACGTGGTCGTGAGAGGATTACACTGCTGTTATGGTTTTGACCCTTTTTATGGCGCAGGATTATAGGGGTCTTAACAGCAAACCTAATTACAAGCAAACTGTTTTCCAAGCCATCAAAGCCATGTCTATAACCTTTAAAGTTAGTCATCTAATGAAGGGATTTGTGGTGCAGGCAAAACGTATCAGGAAATATTGTTATTCCCTGCTGCTCTATTCCCTTCTAGAACTATACAACGGTGGTTGTAGGTGGGGGGGTGCAGGTTGGGGTCAGTGTCTGTCCTCATTTAGGAGGGCCGTGGGGAAGGCACCATTTGGTTCAATGGGCACTGAACAGCAGAGAACTGGTAAATTACTACAATCACGTATCGGAACATGTGTGAAAGATTTGAACATGAGATTATCACCACGTGGATTTCATAGATTATGCGTTTAAGTCTTAGATTCAAATGTAATATGCTTACATTTCATTTATACAAATCCCGTAAAATTGGTTGTAGTTCTCGTTCAGCCGCAGGACAGTTAGCCAGAAGTCGCTGTACTGCAATGTATTACATTTAGTCATGGTTCGTGACTAATTGATTTAACTTCTACATTACGTTCTCTAAGCGCATGCACTTGCTTATTCGCGAATCCCAACAAACTGCTCTTTATTAAATTCATTTTAGCCCTTTCGCTATTTCTCTTAGCTGCTGTATGTACTGTCTGCTTCCCCGTGTTTTACTCTGGGTTGGACGTCTGTAGTCTCTGTTGAGGGCAAAGTGAACAGAGGAAACGAGCAATGATAATTATACCTCACTGCTGCGACCAAACGAATGACATCCCATTAGCAGATATTTAGCGGTCACTCTGGACTCGGTTCTGATGACTATAATTTCTCCTGCAGTCCGCTGATTGAGGTGTCAACAGGGCTTTTGTGTAGGGTTACAGACATTTCAGGACAGCGCGCTGCACGGTTGCGGCACAAGTGAAATTCATCAGTCTTTATTATCTGTCTCTTCATCTTGCTCTGCTATTATCTGAGATTAATTACAATTTGTGAGCCATGTCAGAGAGATCGGGTTAGGCCTTCACCTCAGACTGATGGGCATCAAAAAACGAAAGAGATGCACAGACACACACACAATGTGTTGTAATGAAGACGAATGCTGAGTCTCAACTAATATACTCTAGGGAAGATAGATTAGTGTGATGGAGTATTACTAAGTGAATGGATTGCCCGATAATCACGAACACTAACGCTATTTTCAGTATCGGTCTGTTGAGGAACAAATCATCTCATTATTCTCTCATTAATCTGATTGCAAATGAGGAGAAAGTCTTATAATTCTGTGACGGTGTAAGGAGACGTTAGCTTTCGGGTTTTGGATATTTCTTACCAACCCATATGACAATAATGTAGACATCTTTGGCGAGCTATCCTCGATTGTCTATCGATGTTTGAAAAACATGCAATGATACCTTTCTGCCACATGGGAGCAGTGTGATGTCTGCGTTACACCTGACCTCGTAGTTCCTTAAGTTAATCATCGACCTGGCTCGTATCAGAGCCAGCGCAGGACAATCCTCTGGAGTAGAGGGGATTTGTTACGTTAAACTGTAAGGAGTGATTTATAAGATGGATGTGTAATGCAGTGCAGGGAAAATGTTTTTGAGATTAGGTTTTTGGTTGTGCATTTGCCTAGGTTTGTACATCGTAGTGTCACAAAAATTTAAACAGTGCATTTTTGCTCTGAGCAGAACTCTCTTCTATACTTTCTTCCCATAGTTTTTCTAAAAAGTGCGAACTACTTAGACAAAAGAGTTTTTTACTAGCCCCTAAACAAACAGTACCCGATTGTTTCAATTTAATTTTATGTTTTGCTTTACTGGTCCCCAAGGCTTTGTAAAAAGGGAAAACAGAAATATAAACTGCCAACGCTGGATTTGACGCTTTTTAGAGGGACGATTCTTCTTTGATAGGTGTTAGTCATACGCAGACCCGCGCTCTCAGCAGTCTGTATGCGACAGCAAAGCACCAAGTTTCTGCGTCTGGTTGTCATCTCAGGCCCGCGGTAGACGTCGCATTGTGTCCACTCTCTCACCTGTGCCGCATTAGTGATGTCCCTACTTCGCCTTGTGTAGACAAAAGGATATGGAAACCAATGTATTTAACATAATATTTTTTTTCTAGAAATGTGAGGATGTGGATGTTGAACCGTGAATGCGGGAGGTCATTATGGTCCTTGTACCTGCTCTTTCGTCACTTGAGACAGTTATATTTAGCTTCTCTTGGAGCTTTTGAGCACTGAGATTGGATGTCGGTCCTGAAAGTCTCTTAGGGCGAGCAAGGGCTAAATATACATACTGTTGCCACGAACGTCAGGTTATGCTCATCTCATCACGGCTCGTAGGCGCACGCACAGTTACAGACGATTGTGATATACCGCACCGCCGCGCCCCACGCCTGTTCACCTGTTCTGATGTTCTCCTTTTTGAGTGGTTTCCCCCGAAGTCGATGTTGCCCACAGGTGTGAAATTCTAACCACTGTGACAAGAAAAACCCCACTCCAATTTGTGTTTTGTAGACATTGTGTGCGTTGTTCTCTCACCTCTCTCTCTCTCTCTCTCTCTCTCTCTCTCTCTCTCTCACACACACACACACACACACACAGTATCATGTAAGGGGTTTTCAGTGTTCTATGTTCAAAGTGTCTGGAGCAGTGCCCAACAGAAATGAGATTTTTCCTGAGAAATTTTCAGGCACAATTGGGAAAGGTGGAAGATCATTATTTTATGGAGACATAAGTGCATGTTATGGACACCTCTGTATGTGTGTATGTATGAGTGGGAGAGAGACTAAGAGAGAGAGAGAGAGAGAGAGAGAGAGAGAACCCATGTTTCCCCAGCATGTAAGCATATTTGACAGTTGGTTGTAAGGTGGAATTACATGCTGACGTAACATCTCCAAACTCATCTAGGAAACTATTACATTTTTCTAGAATGTTTCTGCATTGATGTGTGTCTGTGTATATGTATACATGTATAAGGAATAGGGCCATTGTCTCCTGTAAATCTTTCTGACTCAATCTGTATGCTCCTTCAGAACAGCTCAAGGGCAGTGGGATTGAGAGAGATGGGCACTGGTTAACTGGTCTACCTTTCGCCTTCAGTGCTGCCTGCTCTTGTTCTCCCCCGTCTTAAATTAAAGATCAGCGTCATGCATTATTCCCAGTGCTCCAGTTGAGAATGTCTCTGCCAATTCCTTTCGCCTATCCCTCAGTTGGCATGGCGTGTCGTACTGGTAAATGTCCAGAGAGAATTTTTCATTTAGCACGTCGTTGAGGAGCCAAGACCATGCGTGTATTTTTTCCCTCCCCCTCACTCACTCTCTCTCTCTCTGTGTTTGTGTGTGCGTGTGTGTGTGTGCCCATGTGCACGTGTGTGTGTATGAGAGAGAGAGAGAGACAGCGAGAGTGTGATTGAGTGTGAGAGTGGAGAAGGTGCTCTATGTTCACTGACACTACATCAATTATGGAGCACAAAGGTTCTATCCTCTGGCAGAGTTTTACACAGTATGCCTAAACAATGTTTTCTCTTTGTCTGAAAATAATCACTATTTTAACTACTGGTTGAGGAATTGTCTGTATTATGAAGATTAGGTGGTAAAAATTCCTTCGGTGCAATGCACAGACAAGCAGCCAATCTTATACAGAGGCCAGAATCCAGGAGCAGGCGTGCTGTCTATAAAAGATGTGACTTCTATGTTGCAGTCTGTATACACCACATGAATATTTGGCTTTCACATTGCTGACAAAGGGTCAATTACCAGAAGTCAGCTGTGTGTTGTTTAGAGCACATAAAATGTATCAGCACTCTATCTATTCATATTGAGTTTCTGGGCAAACACCAGGTGTAAACATTAGTGTGCCTGACGGAAGCAGCAAGTATAAAACCAAGGACTTTTCATAAATAAAGGCCTGGTTGCCATAGTAAAGAGAAACGTCTTTGTGTGTGTGTGTGTGTGAGAGAGAGAGAGGGAGAGAGAGAGAGAGAGAGAGAAATGTGAGGGAGTGTGTCTGTGTGAGAATGAGCTTTAGTATGAGTGGTTGTGTGTGTGAGAGAGTGAAAGTGGCTGTAATGGGAAGTGTGAAGGTTATTTCAGCAGTGCGCATCTGAATTAAACATTAACAGCAGAGTAATCTAATTAAGACCTCCCCCTTTTTCTCATTCTATCTCTCTCTTCCTCTCCCTCCCTCATTCTCTCTCTCCCTCTCCATCTCCCTCCATCTCCTTCTCCCTTCCCTTTTGTCTCTTCCACATCAAAACATCACAACATCGCAACATCACTGAACAGAAGCCACTTAGCACCTCTCCGTCTCTTCCCTCCAACAGAAGAATGAAACCATCTCCGACCTTCGGACCAAGTGCGTGGGTGCTGCAAACCGTGCCTTCACCCACGCCAGATTTAACGTCAAGTGCTTGCTCGGACTTGCGCACGCGTGTGCGTGGGGACGGGCACGGGCTCCGTGAGGGGAGGGTTCAGAGTTCCTGGAGAATGGAGGAGAGATTTGCATTCATTTGGTCTCAGCCAAGTGTGTAGTGCCAAGGAGACAAGGGACAGGTTTTGGAGCTTAACAGGCATGGCTATATGTGCAGTGTATTGTTTGTGTATGCGTGTGAGTGCTCGCGTGTGTTTTTAGAGATTTCTGAACACTTTAGACATCATGTGCAGTCTCTGGATCGGGCTGCGATCACCACCGAGGGTCTGGAATGCAGTAGCTCGAGGGCACCTAACAATTTATGTGTGCTTTTGTAGGGAGCCCTATACGATGGCGTTTGTAAACAACTCGGCACACACAGATAAACAACACACGCAAACATGCACACATCATCAGAACCCTTTAATGCTTTTAAGTGCAGGTACAGGCCATTAGATTGACTCCACACACACACACACACACACACGTTTCACTCCCTCTGCTCTTCTCATCTCCTCTCCACCAGGATCAGACACAAAGCCTTGTTTCCCCCATATGTGCTGGGCAGCTGGGGTTTGCCTGTGTCATTTAGCTGACAGCATCTCCCAAGTGGACCTCACACAATTGGCTCCCCAGTATTCCCAAGGGCTCTTGGAGCATCAAAGCACTGGAAAGTTCCAGGTCGAACTGTACATTGCGGGCCAGACATGCCGTGTCATTTCAAAAGGGAAAGCGAAAGAGTGTCCGTGTCTCATAAATACTCCATACACACCTCAAGACAAACACAGGAAGGGATCCCTACTGCCCATGCACACAGGAGAGACAGGAGAAGTGACAGAGCCGACGTTTCAGATTGGTGTTACACATTCAGCAAAGTGCAGCGCGCCCGGCGCTACATCAATGTGCAGACTTCTCGTGCACATGGTTCAGATGTGATCGAAACGTCATTCCATTCGTCTGGCCTCTGGGTGCGGAGTCTGAGCTCCGGGCTGTGGTTTGATGCTGAGTTTTAACAGCCGCTATCCTCCGTCAAGCTCAGTCAGTCGGCGCAGACCACCACGGGCCAGCCGACGTGCCTCTACAGAGAAAGACCTGCCATTTAAATTTCCTCCAAATGAAGATTTACACCAGGGCGGATTCTCCCCTGCTGGCTCTCTCTGTTTCTCCCTCCCCTTCTCTCTCTCTCTCTCTCTCTCTCTCTCTCTCTCTCTCTCTCTCTGCTCCCCTCTCAAGGGCAAACCCCAGTAAAGCTAGGAGGAAGAGATAGAGTGTGGGGCCTAAGCCCCTTCAGCACACCCACAGTACTGCAGCCCACCTCTGGCTATGAACATCTCCATCTCTCTCTCTCATCTGCCTTATCTCCACTGGTGAAGCAGAGCTCCAGGGCCACGCTGAAGCCAAGCAGACTCCTGCCTCTTACCTCACAGACCAATAACTGCCCACCAAGTCTTTTGTTGAAGAAATGCTCCATTACTTATAAAAGAGGGAAGGGCTGCTAATACATCTTTTGCATGTCAGCCAAGTACTAAATTATTTTTCGGGGTTTAATGCTGTAGTGCTATTTTTGTAGCTGGAGCCTCTTCATGTATAAGCCTGGTTGTCACAGTGTTTGGTTATTAGGTGATTCACAGATGTGAAGATGGCATTTGTGTGTGTGTGTGTGTGTCTGTGTCGTATGTGTTTGTGTGAAATATAGTATGTTGGAATATGGTGAGTCTGGAGGCTCTGCCGAAGGTATTATTACCCAGAGGAGGGAGATGTCGGTTTGCTGCAGGAGCATGTTGCTTGACCACAGCCGGGTTCCATTTTCAGCCTCTGCTGGAAAGCCCCTCTCAATAACTCCACACTAAATATATCACCCCCAGACAGAAATGAACTCCCTCCTTAAGCCAAGCAGCTCCGCAAGCCTGTTGGATACACGGGAAGATCAGGGCCGGCCTGAACTAGCACTCCCTTTCAGAGTGAGACACCCAGGGGAAGATAGTTTATGGCCAGTTTCTAGTTAAAGGTAGTTTATGCCTAGGTTATAGCTACGGTAGTTTATGGCTAGTTTAAAGCTAAGGTAGTTTATGACTAGTTCATAGCTACGGTAGTATAAGTCTAGTCCTGTGTTACTCTCAGGCCCTCTGCCAGAGCAAATCTACCACGACGATTACGAACATTAATAACGTAGGATATCCTGTAGTCTGTTTGTGCTGGAGCTAAAGGCATTGAACTTCGTGGCAAAGAATTTTCTTAAGTGCAGAAAGAATTTTGCACAGAAGGAGACACTGAAGGAGGGAAACGAGTCAGTGAAAGGCGATAATTTGATCCAGGGGGAGATTATTCCTGAAAACAGCCACTTTGAATTTTGTGCTGTTCATCCTTTTGTTATGGCGGTTTCGCTCAGACATGGTTTTTCAAAGAAAGTGACGCAGAGAGAGAGAGAGAGAGTTGCGTGTGCCAGTGATTACACGGGAGTGCTTTCTCTTCCCCACACAACCTCTCCGCGATCTCTCCCAGGATCCCATACAGGAGCACTGCCGAGGGAGCGTTTGGTTCGAAAAGAGATTTTTCAGACTAAAACGGGATGGTTGTGCGGCCTGAAGGCCCGATAAATGTGCAGAAAATGACTTTTTAGCATTTTCGCTTCCTGAGGATGAAAAAGCAGACCTAAGCTTTTAGGAGATCTAAGCTTTTTTTCTTTCTTTCTTTTTTTTTTGTGATATGGCTGTGACTTGCAGTTGCCATAGCAGCAGGATTGCACCCAGCAAAAGTAGCACTGGTTTGATGTTTTTAGATGAAAGGCAGAATTTTGTGCCATTACTGTACATTAAAGCTTGTGTGAATCAAACAGGGTTGTTTTTCCTGATAACCTCATTTTTGCTGTTTATCCTCTTTTAAGAAAGTTTTTTTTTGGCAGGGGGGTGTTATTTGTTCAAACATGATCAAGGGAATAAACTTGTCTTGCGACTTTACATATTTTGGGGGGTTGTGGTGCCAATAATATCAAAACATTTTTTAAAGAGCGATCATTTGGGTTAAAAAGATGAGCCCTGGTGGCTGCTCACACTCCCCCCTCTGCCCCTCTTTTTGGGATGTGTTAGAGGGCTTTTGGAGGGTTGCTGTGCAGTACACCGCTGCCCCCTGTAGGAGGACCCCATTCCAGACATGCACGTTTCTGCACCAATGGCAGCAGCTCGTTCACAGAGGAGGAGGAGCCCTGTAACCGTAAAGGTTGCTATCATTAGAAAGAGTTTAACTAGAGACCTGGTCTGCAGGCTTTCTAGAAGAATTCCGTTCAGTCTAGTTCCTCTCATCTCCGTCCTGAAGTCCGTAATCATTTCAGATTGGTAAAACATCAGTACGATATTAACTACATAAAATTTTAAAATAGACTTCTACATCATCCAGGAACAAATGCTTCTTAAAACTTCTTAAGACTAAGACTGTGGTTTAGTGAGGGTTTTCATGAAGATATACGCTGAATGTACAACGTTGTACTCAAAGTGTTGGGTGGTGTAGTGGCAGAATGTTATAGAGCAGAATGTCAGCTATAATTTCAGAGTGTTCACATCATTACACATCAGTGCTCGGTGAAGCGTGGGTGAACTTTGTAGAAACAGTCCCCTTTTGGTCAAGGGACCAAAAGTTACAAAAATAAATCTAAAATAAAACTGTCGTGTTTGGTACTTGTTACACGTTTCTGCACTCGATGACATCCTCCAGCCTGTCATGCTTGTGGATGCCCTGTCAGACCTGTAATTCAGTCATTTTCACTTCTTGTTGTGGGAGGAGTTTGCTCCTCAGCCTGCACCTCAGTCAGTGACTCATGCTAAAGATGCCAGCCAGGTCACGTGAGCAGCTCGACCAGCCGAGAACACTGATAGACACTTGAGCGGCAGGTTTGCTTCCATCGTCCGTCTGGGATGCCGAGCGCCGTCTGCCGGGTTTTGCTGCGTGACGCTGGACGTGAGCTCCTGTTTCACACGTGAGGCGGCGTGAATGCATTTCAGCTGATGACTTTGCTCAGTATCAGCCCTTCCTCAGTCCTCGTGGCATGCTGGTCTGTCATCAGTTTTTTTCATTCCTTCATTCCTCTTTCTGTCCCTCTGGTGCAGATTATTCTTCATCTTTTAAAACTCTCCCCCAGGCTTTTCATGCACTTTTTAGCAAACTGTAACCTGGTCCTTTTGCTCTTTTCTCGTTTTTTTGAAGACAAAAACTAGTGTTCCACAGCGTGTGCTGAAGCCCACGGAGGTCTTACAGATATACGCTTCTGTGCGTGGTAATGTCTCCGACCCCTCAGTGCCTGCATGTTGGACAGTGCTGCTGAGGTGTTCAGCAGTTTGTCTTCATGGCCAGGTATTGTTCAGTCACTCATGTGTTGTTTGATTGTGGCCTGCTGGTTGTTTTGCTATTGCTAAGCTCAGCAGTTCTTGCTCTTGTTTCTCAACAACATACAGAAGATGTCCTGTCTCTGGCTGATTTACTACCATCCCAGTGCCTCGTGTGAGGTCCACCCTCCAGATGTAACACCCTCCAGATGTAACACTGCTTCCTGTCTTGCGCCATCACTTACGGTCATATATGTAGGTCAAGGTTTCTCACACCCATGTGTCCCTCTTTCCTGGGATAGTGTTGGACACTGCCACACTGTTTGTGGACCATAGTCTTGTGTCTCTCACGATTTGCTACAGATGGCTTCACTTCTTTTCTTTTTTTTCAATGTTTTTTTTCTTGTTGCCAGAAACGGGCGTCATCTTTCTGTCATCTGTGGACGCCTGCGTCCACACAAGTGTGTCAGGGTGGCCCGGCCTCTTCGCCATGACAGGTTTTTGATTAAAAATGAATTGTGACACATTTCTTCATTGATGTCTTATGATAAATGTGCATGTGCGTTCCATCTCACTAAGCAAAGTAGTGCAGTGCATCCCTCTGTTTCATCTCGGTTTGAATTTGTCATGCCGTACATTAACTTAAAAATAAAATATTTCATTGCAAATGGTTCAGGATGAATTGCACCTTTTCCCCTTGCCTTCAACAATTTTGATATGGATCTGCGTTTGTACACATGCACAGACCCACACACACACACATTCAGAAGTAACCACACACACTCACTCTGTGACTGTTCCTTGCATGACCAACAGACCCGGCATAATGTGGTATTATATTTTGGGCCTGCCTCCTGCCATGTCTGGGTGCTCCTTAAGCAGGGTTGCAGCATAGGTGGGAGAGTAGTGCACACTTTTTGGAAGAGCAGTGCGCACGAGCGATGAATGGTGAGCCGCACTTGTCTGGGTGTGACACATGGGGCGCTCACGCTCGAGTGCAGCCCAGACCTGGCGACCCTGTGTCAAATCTCACTCACAGCCTTGTGGCTAGTCTACGAATGTACTGCAGTGATAGTGGATGGTACAGCTCGGCAACAATCCTGAGAACCCCTTAAAATGGCCCGTCCTGTATATATGCAGAGAGAGCTGGGTCTTTGTTTGAGCGATCTAATCAAAATATTAAGTCTAGGACTAGAGAGGCTATGGTTTTGTTGCACTAATGTGTAACATTAGCCAATCTTAAATTCAGCCTTAAACTTATTACATATCATAAACAACCATTATCTTCTAAACGTAACCTTATTTGTACCTTTTCCCCTTCGGGCAACCCTTCATCCCAAAGTGTTAGATAACTGGAGCAGTCATGGTCCCTACAGTCGCAGTCAAGCCTATAGGCCTAGCTTTATTATCATATATCGTCACCCTCCCCCATGACTGATGGGTGAAGACGTTCTGGTGCACATCACTGTCACTAATAGCTTTGTGATTGAGAATTTAGCAGGCTGAGGAGAGAGGGGGTTGTTGACACAATGCCAGGACTGCAGAATAGAACATAATGAGTCCAGCACTCTTTGACAGGCTGGACTCAATGTGTCAGAGCAGCAGTGGGATTGAGCACATGTCTGCTGCAGGATACGTATGGGTGTGCGGTGGTTTCGCCCGCCATGTTCCAGGAGATCCACTCCAGCCTTCCCATTAGTGCTCCAGCAAAACTTGATGCTCTTTTACTTATGCACTTTTAAACGATTCAGGCAAGCGTGCCGGGGCTGAGAATGAAACCAGCCCTTAAACAGCAATTCATTTCGCTGGAATTAATGGAATCTCATTCTGTAAAACTTTCCCGGTCTGATTTTCCTTTTTTTTCTGCAGAATGCAGTGAGCTGAAACCCCATTGGCAGAGACAGACGTCTCCTTTATTAGCGGCTGTATCAGAGGAATCCAGCAGCTGAGCTGGCGGCGAAGTGTCGCCATGCATGTGAAATACGGCTCCTTTCTGGGTAGGAGACGGGCCATGAGAGGACACTCGAGTCCTCTGGAGAAGAGACGAGAGACGGTGTGAATCCAGGCCAAAGGTAGCAGTGACATTAAGGGAACTGTTAATAGAGCCCTTAGTCCAAACTCTCCTCCCCCGTAGCTTATTAGCACCGCGGCCGGAGTGGTACATTTCACGGATCTGATTAAAGATAAGCCGAAAGTAACAATCTAACTCGAGCCAAATCCCTGCCCTCTGACACTGACACTTGTGTCTCCCCATTAATCTGTCCATCAAGGCATTGCCTGCCGCTCTTGTTTTCCGATTGTAGCGGATTTTGCGGTCGTGCTGTGCTTTCAGACAGCAACAAAGCTCAGGTGCGGCCAACGGTGAAGCGAATCACGTTGTGTCGTGCAAAGGTCAAACACCCTATGGTCTTTGTGGCACAAACCAATGCGGCTCATGTCGAAGACGTTCACTCTAACACAAAATGTTATTTTGTGCCTGGTCTGTGTACAATGACAAATACCTTCAAACTGTCTTTTCATTTTGAAAATTGCAGAAACATGCAAGAAAACCCATTTAGTCTTTCGTTTTATTTTCCTTTTGGTATAACCGTAGCTTTTTTGTGTGGTGATAAGAGGTTGGAAGCTGAAGAAATTTAGCCTTCTTCTTCCACTAATAACAGGATATAGAAAATCCTCGATGCTTGTCTCTCAGCATTGAAGTTCAGTAAGTCTGTATAGTGTCTATCTGTCTCTAAAGGCTGTAAATAATTCTGCAATCTTTATTGTTTTACAATGATAAACTTTGTCATTACAGGGATAATGGAAAAAAAAACATTTGAGGGGAATTTTAATGTCAGGATGCTATTAGCTTTCAGTGTAAAACAATTCATATTTACTTGCATATATTAGGCTGACAAATGTGTTTGTATTAGTGCAAGTCTAATTATGCTACACAGCCATAAGAGAGTCATTACAAAAGTGAGGAAATGTCTCATTTGATTTGCTCTGCGTTTTTCATTCCCTTGATGTGAAAATGACAGTATAAAATGTTTAAGTCGATTTTAAATTACTTTCCTTTGCACTTTGGTCTAGAAGGTGAAACGGTTATTTGTGCTTTGAAGTGCTTTTGATTCCCACCTAAGTTGGCTGATGAAGCTCATATGAAAGGCATTCATGTTTGTATTCCGTGATAAAAAAGCAGGGTATTTACTGTTTATCTGAACGTGTGAAAATGTGACTTTTATTGTGAAAGGCTTCTATCGTCTGGTAGTCTTGACACTGACTTGCAATGACTTGTTGTAGCAGCTGATGTCACCTGATTAGACATCCCTTGTAATTCTGTGAGCACATTTGATGATAGGCTGAATGCGTTTAATGTAGATTGATAAGCATATAAGCACTGCGTAAGACTTATATAAGACTAAATCAATCACAAGTAATACACAGATACATGCGATTACTATCAGTTTGGTCGCTGTCCCCTCGACATCAGCTTATGCAGCTTACAAGGTGCTGATCCTGATACTCGTCACTCTAACACATAAGCGCCAGGGGTGGTTGGATGTAAATGTCTCATAATTTTATTTGAGCAATTGCAGCAATCAAAGGCAGAAACAGGGGGTTAAAACCCAGGCTGTCAAGGCTAATGTGGGCAAATCCATTCTCAGCACATCGAGACACAAACTAACAAGGCAGAAATGCAGAAAACACTCAGCATGGCGAAAACAAAAGCATGAAGAGCAGGGCTTTAAACCCACAGCGGTAACGAGGGCAAATGGAGGCGGGGCTTCACAGAAGCCGCTGGCCCCACACAGGGATGACATCACAAACGAGTTCTTTGTGAGGCGACCTTGGATGTGTAAGTCATTAGAACTAGCTACAAATGTAAGAAATAAATCAAGAATTGGTAACTTAACTTAAGAACTGATGAATAAATAAGATGATCGATGCCGGGGTCATAGCCAAAGCCAGGGCAAGGTGGAGTCAGGGCAGGTGATTTCTAGGAAAGGGACGTCCCAAGCCGCCCCAAGCTGTCCCAAGCTGTCCCTCCCACCTGTCTGTTTTGTTTCATTCACCTGCAGAGGATTTGTGATGACAGTTGACAAATCACGGGCTTCTGAAAATAAGGTGTGAGATTATGCTGGTGACACCTCACTGCGTTTGTCACTCACCAGTAGTTGCCCTGTGCTCCTGGTGAGAAATACTAAAACACAAATATATATGTGGTGCACTGCGGCTCCAGAGCTCTGGGAGCGTGAATTATGAGGGGGATTAGGTCAAAGTGACAAAGTGGGGTGTAAGGTCCTGACTACCGATTCATCTGTGGTAA
This sequence comes from Brachyhypopomus occidentalis, assembly GCA_020368025.1. Classification (NCBI taxonomy): domain Eukaryota; kingdom Metazoa; phylum Chordata; class Actinopteri; order Gymnotiformes; family Hypopomidae; genus Brachyhypopomus; species Brachyhypopomus occidentalis. Next base: position 3,105,819 of record JAGXOD010001430.1, read on the forward strand.
AAGTACAGGCAACCTTGACCTGCAGTAAGGGACACAGTGTGCACTGTCTGTATGATTTGTATGTGTGTGTGTGTGTGTGTGTGTGTGTGTGTGTGTGTGTGTGTGTGTGTTTGTAAGAAATAACCCTGTTAGAGATCAAAGAAACCTCAAATACTCTTAAAGCAAACTACAGTGCTTAAATGAACAGGTAGCTCAATATTCTGTGAGTGGTGGTTCTGTTCTTGCTCTTTCTTCTTCTTCTATCTGTCTCCCTTTTTCTCCTGCATGGAAATCTCGGCATGTCTTTAGTCAATGACCGGGGGGCTGCGGTGGACCCGGCTACTTAACTCTCGTGAAGGAGATGGAGGGAGAGATACAGGGGGAGTCTGGCGCAGGGAGACGCAGCGGCGGGGAGGAACGCGATAAGTGGGTTAAAGAGAGACGGCTGTTTGGAGGGAGGGGGGGGAGGGAGGGAGGGAGGGGACGCTGACAGGCCTGCCTGATGGCAGGTTTCTGAGCCTCCCCCGTGCCTCTGCTTCACTGTTCAACCATGAAAGCACAGTGACGAGCAGAAACCACAGCACCCAAAGAGAGGTGACAGAGCAGAGTGTGTTAAGCATTGCGCCTTGTTACATAAACAGTGGCTGGGCCCTATAAATACGGCTCGAGTTTTAAATGGCTACTGAATGGCATATCGAACGGCGATATTGTTGTGACATGAGCAGGTGTAAATATGCTTGTCCTGGATAAACCTTTATTATTTGAACGCTAGTGTATCGAGTCATACAGCGAGGTTCAGTATGTAAACAGGGACAAAGTCATTGGTTTAGTTCTGTACTACGGTAGGAAGGTTTCAAATTGAAACACGTCACTGTAGGATGAACCATCCAATGATATTTGACTGGCCAAGTCAGTCACCTGTTCTGAACCTCATCGAGCAATCCCTGACACAGCGCAGCCAAGCGGAAACGCGAGAAGTCCCTACCAGGAGCAGCGTTACAGGCCTGACAGAGGGTGATTTCTGTGCGTTGCACACTTCAGGCAGTCGTTGACAGCAGGAAAAAAAACCTTCTCTTCCAGGACAGTTTGATTTATACTCATTTGTCCAATTAAAGGCAGGGGAGACGTATGAGGATGGACGATTCATACGCGGCCCTCCCAATCTAGATGTAAATACCCTCACATTTAGGCTTCCGTGGTGCACTTTACCCACAAAGTCATTGTTTCATTTCTCATCTAGTGTGTTGGAGCACGGAGCCACAACAACAAATAATTCACTGTCGGATTCCAATTACCTCCTAACTGCGCCGTGTGTCTAACGCGCTCCTTCTCCTGCGTCTCCTCGTCTTCCCTTGGCAGCAGTGTGCTCCGTGTTCCAGGGCTCCGTTTCTCGCCTCCGTCTACCCCCCCCCCACCTCGCTCCAGTCTCCTGCTGTTGTACCTGGGGGGGGCGGCTGTGGGAGGCACTCAGGCGGTTTTGGATCTTGCTCTGAGACATGCCTTGTATTGCTGTTGATGTGGAGTGGGAACATGGCTGGATTTTTTTTCTTTTTCTTTTTTTTTTTTGTTTCCCTGAGCACAAACGGACAGAAATCCAGAGGAGCAAGGAGGAGGTGCCGTTTAGCGACACGGATCCCGCTTCGTTACTGAAGCCCCTCTTTCAGAGGCTGATGGTCCAGGGCCCCCTGACCTCCTGCTGAAGTGAGTGGGACAAGCAGTGAGCTCTCTGTCCCTCTGCCCGTCTCCCTCTCTTTCTCCCTGGGCCTCAAGTGCCCCAGCTGCACCGTGTGAACCGCCTCGGGCCCTCTGTTGCTACGGTGACCCAGTTTAAAGGGCATGAAGCATCGGCATCCCTCAGGCCGGTGGCAGCCTGCCACCCCGTGCCCTGCATTCCAGCTGGTTAACCTCTGAGCCATGTTTGGAGCTGTCCGGCTTTATGGGAGTTTTGGTGCTACACCAGAGAGCTACTGCTGACAGCAGATATGAGGGAAGCCTACTACAGCAGAAGACTCTCTGCTGTGTTAAAGGCACGAGCAACGTGATAACACATGCAAACTAATTGCAATTTGTCGGGTATAATTTAGAGACTTGAATAAAAGTAAGTTGGAGCTGGTGAAGCAACTCGTTACTTGTACTGCATCTCTTGTAGTAGCAGAATCATGATCAGAACACTGCCCTGAAGCTTTATGATTCATAGTTTTTGGCTTCATTTAAAGTGCAAAAAACTAAAGCCAGAGTCCTCAGTAAAACTGCACCGCAATGACACTAGAGTCAGGGTCCTTAGTAAAGGACTGACCCGCAATGACACTAGAGTCAGGGTCCTTAGTAAAACTGACCCGCAATGACACTAGAGTCAGGGTCCTCAGTAAAACTGACCCACATTGAAACTGGAGTAAATGTCCTCAGTAAAACTGACCCATATTTTGTCTCATTCTCCCACATAGCCCCCAGCATGATATCATCTCTAATGATGAAATGCAGGAGGGTGATTTATTACAGAAAGGGGGGGGGGGGGCACCAGAAGCCTGAGGAAGTCTGGGGAAGAGGATTTCTGGGATTCAACAAGGAAGGCATGAAGGCCTCTAAAAAAAGCCCTGGTGCTGATACGTGGCTCTGGGAGGGCAGGAGAGCCTTGGGAAATAAAGCCCCCCGTCCCTAAGCCCTCCGCAGAGAGAGCTGACGTAGCAAAGCTACAGGAGGAGCTGGTCTCCACCACCACTGGAGGATTGGCAGGACCGCTGACCCGCCAGGCGACCTGCAGGACAGGACCAGCACTATCCGCCCAATTTGTGGAGTTCTACCACAGGTCCTTCTCCTCCGAACCAACCTAGAGCCACTCGCCGTCGGTGAGTGGAGCTGAAAGATCCTTCTAAATTTGGCCTTAATTGGTGTAATAGGCAATTTGAACAGATTATTTTATTTTCAGGGTGGCAATACAGGTCAGGAAAGGTAATAGGAATCGTGCATTGCTCTGGTTCTCTGGGAGAGTCAGAACATTTATGGGTGACAAATGACATGCAGGAGTTGAGGATGCATTTTTCAAACCTGCAGAACATACATATATATATATATATGGAAGCTTCCCTTATTGAACCATGTGCAGAATGCTGTAAAGAGAAACCCCTCTTTACAACCTTGAGAATGGTCAGAACATATCAGGTCTTGGATTCAATTAAAATGTTAGAGGGGATTTTGCATTGAAAAGAGCTTTTTAGTCTTGTAGGCCTAGGGCTGTGCATGAATTTGTATGTGGGGATCTAGCTCATTGTGTTTCTTCTCCTTATGCTTAAGATTATTACTTTATTAAGATTATTTCAGGAGTATTGAATTGTGCAGTGTTGTGAAAGCGAATATAGGGGTTTGTGGGTCATGTAGTGTGAATGTGCTTTGAGATGACTCAGGAGTCAACAGTTACATTGATGCTGAGAATATTTATGCCCATCTATGCTTTGGGTATCACTTTCTTCATTTTGTCATTGTCATTTTGTCCTTTAAGTGCTTCTCTTTAGCAATATTGTAACTTTTACTTTGGCAGTAATGCGCCAGCTGGATCTTTTCAGCAGACCATTGTACAAAGTCTGGATGGCAACGTTTGAACAATAGCCTGTCTCGGTGTGGAAACCATTACGGCTGTAGTCCGCTCTTCTTCTTTAAAAATTAGTATATTTTTTGCAGTGATATTTGGAGTTTCCATCGTGGTTTAAAAATGCTTTCCACTTAGTGAGGCTGTACTTAATCAGAGGTCTTTAAAAACCGAACTGACCCAGAGTCCAGCTAAGCAGACTTTCGGTTGTCACCTCTGACTGGTTCTCCCTAATGTTCCTATGAGGAAACCCGACTCTTCTGGCCACACTGGTTTAAAATAAGGCTGATTTATTTTTGCAGGCTCATGGCGCCTAGATTGCTTCACTTTGCTGTCATGCGAGCTCTCAACCGAACATAACTCGTCACAAGATAGGCCAGAACCGTTGACACATTTCAATCCATAAGACCTTTTCAGGTCACATGTTGATGCCTCTAGACCAACCACAAGCTCCTTTGTGCATTGCAAGCCGAACCACCAACAAGCCAAGATCCTTATATCAATGAATAAGGAGGAATCCTCATCCCCAAAGTACACAGTACCTTCTGAAGGCATCTGAGGCATGGAAGTAGCATTGAGCATGTTTATTTCAGGGAAGCCAATGTCCTAGACTCATCCCCCTTGACAGTTTGATGGGTTTATGCTAACATAAACCCCATGCCAGCTTTGCAAAAATAGGGAGAGAGGCGACTTTGGGCCCCAGGACGCCATACTCTACCCACAAGATGCCCTGGCCGCATATCATAGGATTCAAGCACAGAGCAGCCAGCATTTAAGAACTGTCCACTCATTTTATTGTGCTACAAATTTGTAAGGACTCTTCAAGTCCTTATTTATTGCATGCACAACAACCCATTTACAATTGCTGTTTGTAGTTCCAGGAATCTTAAGATGAAAATATAAATTCTGAAACAATGACATATACGGAGAGAGCCAGACGTATCGTAATTAGCAGCATTAGGGACAGCCAGGCATATCGTGATTAGTGGCAATATTTGCATGTATTGTCATTTTTAAGTAGTTTAAAAACGGAGCTGCATCATTTAGAGCTTGATATGTAAATCCTGAGCCTTAGCTCATTTGTCCTAATATATTCGTGAATTCCAGTCTGTGAGAAAATAAACCCTCATTTGCTGCAATTAATGATTCTGATGGGATAAACAACTGAATATTTATAATGCGGCTTTTAAAGGTTCTGCCAGCTACTTGTGAAATTTGTATAGTCCGACCATAAATATCTGTAACACAGACGAAACAGTTGTGTTAGTCCACATTAGTCCACATAGACCATACACAAGTCAACATAATATGAACTCCTAATGACGTGTTTTGGTATAATCAGATCAAAGGTATTGTCATGACTTGGTAATGCTGTGTGCAAAAAAATATTTACTTACAGCTAATCCTTAAGGACTAAAGAAGTATTCTGGCATTTTTAATTATTTTTGCAGAAACCTAATTATGCAATTCTTTCAATGTCACTAATAAAGCTTTATTATGATTTGAGCATTTCGTTCCATGCTATTTTAAAAAGACTGAGGATATCAAAGCATTTTTTTAACTGATAGCAAAAAATCTAAATGTTTATTTACACTGCTGTTTGCGGATTTAAGGAAACGTGCATTATCTGAGGACTAGAACACACCTATGCAGGGTCAGCGCTGTACACAGATTCTGGACATCATGCCATTGCTCTGAACTGTTAGAACAGACTTGAACTGTAGAGTTGCTTTAACAGTTGTATCGGATCAGAAATGAATGGCATATGTTGGTAACGTAATTGCTCAGAGGGTTAGGGTGGTTGGGTCGTGATGTTGGACACGTTAGCACCAAACAAACATGCTAGTCTCAGATGCTGCATGCACTCTTCAAGTAATTAGAATGTTATAGTGTGTGTGGGGTGTGTGTGTGTGAGAGAGAGAGAGACATTTGTGAATCCATCCCTGTAGGTATGGAAAAACCAAGACTGCCAGAAGCTCGTTATTTTAATAACATTTTACAACAGAGCAAAACATAAATCCATATTCTGCCATGTTTAATTGGGTGTACACTGATACATGTGTGTAATTGGTTTGAATTATGCCCCTGCATAAGGGGAAGACTTGATTCATTGAAGTTCCTCTGTCACCCTGGCACCATGCTGTATGAATGCCTCTCTGCTAGCTATGTATAGTACGGATGGAGTAACAGAATGACTTCATCCTCTAACAGTGCACAGACAGCAGGTGATCCTGTAACACATGACAGACAGACAGTCTGTTGGCTGCTTTTACCCCTGTCTACACTGTGGTGGCCTATTGCCCAGGTAAACATGCACACGCCATACACCTCAAACAGTGACCTTTGATAAGTGCCTAATGTAAGTACAACATCCCGCGTTTCTAAGAATATGAACTCCTTGTATGGGCCGCAGCTATATTTAAAATAAGAGCTCCAGTTTTAAGAGCTTACGCAACTTTCCAGCATACAGAGTGCAGGATGTTGCGTAACTGCATTGTGTGGTCATCAGCAACCTGTGTGCTACGCACTTGAGTTTTCCATTTCTGTCGTTTGTGTATTTCTTCATCTCATTCTTATTTTTCAACTTCACGAGACTTCGTGGTTCCATTTGACATTTAGAGAGCAATGTCATGAAGGGACATCACTTTCTCACAAACCGCCTCCTGTTGGCTTCTTTCTTCAGTTGTCAGGAGGTTACAAATAGCAAAGAGAAAGTAAAAAGACTCATTCCAACAAAGTCCTGGTCTCAGGTGGTTCAACAAAAACTCAATTACCATCTTTACGAGCATAGCTGATTTCTGTGTGGACATAATTATAATCAGGGACTACATCACCAATAAAATGTGAAGTAATGCACTAAGTTGAGAAACAGCAAAGGTTGTTAAGAACTCCTATTTTGGAATAATTAAGTCCAAATTCCGCAGAGCGTTGTGGTGTGTCATTGTGTTTGTTTTCCCTGGCTGGCCTCCTTCCATAAAAGTGTACCATTTGTTGTTGATGGAATTGTGTGTGTGTGTGTGTATGTGTGTGGGTTTGTGTGTGTGTATGTGTGTGTGTGTGTGTGTGTGTGTGTGTGTGTGTGTGTGTGTGTGTGTGTGTGTGTGCAGCTGCAGGCAGCGTGGTGGTACCCAGGGGCCGGGACTCTGGAGTGGGCAGGGCATCAGGAGAACACAGATTACCCACAACCCCTCCCTCTGAAGAATCGTGCAGCCATGTACCAGGCTGCAGTCTCTAACCAGGATGCAGCAAGCTTCTCCAGCAGGGTAGGCTCCCACAAATAAACATACACACACACACCCGCCCACCCACACACACACACACACACACACACACAAGCACTCAAACACACACTACTGCTCAGATGTCCAAATATGCTATCTTCCCATTTTGTGTTTATTATGCTTTAAAAATATTTAAACTTTTGTGTAGTTACTTAATATTTCATTTTTACATAGGAGGATAATCATGTGTCTTTTTTAAATAAATAATAAATAATGTAATAAATAAATAAGCAAATTTAATTGATATTATGTAAGGAAAGAGAATTTTAATACGAAGCCCAAGCAATTTAAATTCCTTAGAACGCGTGACACTTCAGATATAATTCTGTGACAATTTCAGAGACAATTTTCACTTCACTGATTTTTTTTTTGCTTCACTGATTCTTTTTGCAGCTTTTGTATATAATAATGTTTTTGGTAAATACTTGAAAATGAACTTCAATTGAAGACTTACAATTTAAGAATAAAAAGTGTGTAGGAAGTCCACTCCTAACCATCCACTCCTAATCATCCACTCCTAACTACCAGTGTCCATGGAGACCAATAGTATGTAAGTCAAGGTATGAGCAGACATGAGCTGTTTGGTCTGCCCAGACCGCTGCTGAGGTCGCTCCTGCATGTGCTGTTCCAGCCTCGTTGTTTGTCTGTGCTCGTGGTCGTTTCTGCTGGGCTAAAGACGTATTGTTTCCACTCATTTGTTCTCAAATTCAGATGCCATTTCCAGCTCACTGACTTAAGCAGTTATTGATGCCTTTGCAAATCCCCCTACAAAGAAAAGCATTTCTGATTTTCCTTTTGTTGTGAGAATAGAGAGAGAGAGAGAGAGAGAGAGAGAGAGAGAGCTCAAATGGAGAAAAGGAATTACAATATATAGAATAAAGAAACTATTCCAAAATATATATTATTTACGTGTCTGTTGTCTCTCATGTGCTGTCCATGGTCTCTGTCCATGGCCAAAATCCCAACAGCCTCGTTAATGTGCAGAAGACAGCACACACACCATATGTTATAAAATGCCCCTCACCCCCACCTCTTGAGGCTAGGGCAGATGACCCTGCCTTCATTTGCCCATGACATTCTGAAGACAGAGATCTCAGCACTGAGCTACAGTTCACACCACCAGTCTCTCTTCAGACGCGGTGCGGCCTGAACGTGGACCGTGATGTCAGTTTCGTAGCTGGAGCGGCCACCGTCGTCAGGGTGTGTGAGTGGAGTGTGAACAGATCTGACCAGTGTGAGGAGTTCATTACCTCCACTGAAACCTGACACTTCTCTCAGTCCCAAAATAGGCGTTAATATACGGCACTATAGGGCACTTCTGCCCCCTACAGGCTACTCTTCACACAGACCACCTGTTTGCCCCGTCCCTGTCAGTCTGCCACTGGGCTGAGTAACAATACGTGCTGGCTGGGGGTTTAGGTTGCACATATAGAATAAAGAGGCCTGATCTAGTGTTAGAGAGAGAGAGTGATGGAAGGTCAACAGTGGGCAAAGAGAGTGTTCACACATTCACACCTGCAAAATAATGTTTTGACCCTCTTAGTTCTGAATGGCTTATGGGTGGCGCTAAGGTGCTCTTATTCGTTTTTTTCTCTTGATCTCCGTGTCTGTCTCAGTCTCTCAGAATGTCTCCTTTTCTCTCTCTTTCTCCCCTATGTCTCTCACCTTCTCTTTTTCCCATTTCATTAGGTCCTGGAGGAAGCTGACGTCTGCACCCTGCCTGGAGGTCTGGCCAGTATTCGCAGACAGTTCGAGAGTGATCAGAACCCTTCAGCTCACACAATTCCACAGTCCCACTACAAACAAAGATCTGGGCAGGTAATTAGTCATTACCTAATAGATTGAAAGCACTGCATGGCTTCAGAATCTGCTAGCAATGACAGAAGCATTTTCATTGATATTAGCTTCTAAACCCAAAGCTGATTAAAAGTCTATTAACACTTAGATTTTTCTAGAATAAACTCTGATTAGATTGTCTCATCACCACAGTGTTGAACCTGATTTAAAGAGCAAGAGCAGATGACAAGCAGTGAAAGAGAAGAGAGAGAGAGAGAGAGAGAGAGAGAGGGAGGGAGTGAGAGAGGGAGAGAGAGAGAGAGGAAGAGTAGCTAATTCATCAGAGCCAAACTCTGCATTAGCCTAGCCTGCCAGTCCACATACACTGCAGCCGGGATCCACGTCCACAGCGCACCCCCTTCCAGAGATCCCCCGTTTCCCTTGGTGTATCCATGGAGAGTGGGCGATCGTTCGAGCAGTGATGATCACAGCACCAGCATTTTACAAATGAAACAACAGCGGCTAAAGTGCTCTGGGTGTTTTGATTGAAATGTCTACAGTTCTCCACCGTGTTTGCCTTGCTCTGTGTAAAGAGGTGCCAATTAGCAAAGGGGGTAATCACGTGATATCCAGTGCGCATCCTATCTGTCATTCTGCTGGGCTTGCTGGTGCATTGGTCTGCAGGTGATAGGAGTTTGCTTTCTACTGAGAGGGCAGTCACATCTAGAAATGTACTCTGCAAGCGCAAATCCTCAAATAACGAGAATACATGACACAAATAGTAAGATGTATCTGTATCGCAGCCAGTCATGGAGGCTGGGTTAGAGTCCTCTGGAATGGTGAATTCATTCACATTAGCATGATCTCACTGCAGTGCGTTTCTTATTTAAAGGTCTTCTCAATTGTTCTTGATGATAATGGATAGACCAGGAATAACTTGCAATTATCTATGAGTAAGTGGGGGTGGTGTGGCTCCAGCAAGTGGACAGTTTTAGAAAAAGAGAGGGTGAAGGGGACTGACAGGGAGATGGTGTGTGTGTGTGTGTGTTTGTGTGTCTTGGTGTGACAAGATAATGATGTTTTTAGAGAGGTGTTTGATGAAAAAGAGTTATGCGAATCAATGTAATAAGATAGAATAATTGCTGCTTTGAGAGAGGACATGGATGTGTTTGTTTGAACGTATGTGTGTGTGGCGGTGCGCAGCCTTGAGCAAAGGGTTGTGCTATGCTTGTGCACCCACTGTGTTCCATATATGTGCTTTCACCTCACCTTCTGACACCGGTTCTCCTCTCGCCCAGGAGGTTCCGAGCTCATCTGAGCTGTTAGTGAGGAGTGGAATGAGAGGAAGAGAAGCTCCAGAAGCTCAGAAGGATGAAAGGGTACGTGTGCCCCTCAGGCAGCCCCCCCTAATGACTAACCCACACAGACAGCGTAATGAAGCTACACAGGCAATCGCAGCACTCTAATTTACATCTCTGATGCACTCGAAACGCCGTAATAGCGTTTATTTCTTCTCCTGCCATCCTGTCATGGCACTTGAAAGAGACGGCACCTTCAACGCCACGATCCGTAATACTTTTGAGGAACCTTTGGGGACTTGAACATTAAGCCGCAAGCATTTCTGCTTAAACAGCATGCATTTCTTTAATGTTCAAGGCTCTTCTTTGCTAGATTTGAAATAAGATCTTCTGGCTGGATATTATATAAGCAGATATTGCCAGACAAATGTACAGAACACCTGTCCTGTTAGATGAAAGCACGATTCCGTCTATAACACTACAAATACTATAGAAAGTAAAGCACCTCCTAGAACTAAGGTCACTTCCTGTGTGTCAAAAGTGACATTGCATTTCATAGTGCATTTGCATTCCATTCATATTTGACTAATTACATGTGCCTTTTTTTACAGGTTTTACTTGAAGAGAGTGTTTCTTGGGGAGCAACCTGTGCTGCTGAGAATCACCAAGGTGAGACAGCACCACTATCACATTCACACACTCACATTACTGTTGTTCATCTGCAGTCCTCTGCATTTACAATTAATTTTCTGAAGAGTGAAGATTTTAAACATGTCGTCTAAACAGTTACAGAAGAAGAGTACTACCCAAAACTCTCAGCCAAAGAACTGGCGAAACACTTTGAGAAAACAATCGAGGAAGCTGCTCCGAATAAGAAGATTAAGGTAATGTCCCTTAACCAAACAGCCTTCAGACCTCTGGATTAGGGTTAGGCTTAGGCTTAGGCTTAGTCTTAGGCTTTTGGCATAACACATAGCTACACAGTCCAGACTGATGTGCCTACACAAAATCTATTCTGTGCTGTATAGTGGTTTCTGTTTCAGAGCCATGTATGTGGCATATCCAAATACATTATACTGTATCTACAAGAGTACAGTTGTTACCAAGCTTCAGAGGCGCAATAGCCTTCTAAGATCCATTTTCTTACAATTTCTTTTCCGTAAATACACTCTCCATATCAATCACAGAAATCAAAATTTATATACGAAAAAGTATCCAATATATTTGAAATAACTTAATGAGCTATGAACATACAGCTTTACACAAGTGATGTCGTTTTCATAAATGTTTGCCACATCTGATCAAATATTTTGCTTAAAGATTAAAGTTGACTCAAAGTGCTGAATGACACAGTCCAATTTTTCCTCCTCAATAAAGCTTGAACATGACGTCAACCGTTCAAAGTGGGCTTCAGGTGTAAATGTACGCCAACATGAATTCAAGAGTGAGATATTTTATACATCAAAGGATACAGTAGGAGCCATAGGAGCTGAAGCAGAGACCCCAGGCACTGTGCATGCAGTTGAGGATGATGATTTGGATTTCCTGCCCCCTCCACCACCAGACTTACTAGAGGAGCTACCCGAGGACACAGCATTTACACTGCCCCCTGAACCAACATGTGCAATGAAACATACCATGAGCAAAGACCAGTACTTTAAACAGAGAGAACTACTTGAGCTGAAACGCCTGTGCAAACACATTCACCCCGATGTTAGGAAAGACCTGGAGCGAGATTTCTATAATGAGGAAGATGAGATGGATGAGCACGAGAAGTTGGTGGGGGATGTGCAGGAGGCAGCATACCACTTTGAGCATAGTGGAAGCAGCCCTAACCAGAGCCCAGAGAGGGAGTATCTGGAATGGGATGAAATCTTAAGAGGGGAAGTGCAGTCCGTGCGCTGGATGTTCGAGAACAGGCCTCTGGACTGCATTAAAGACTCTTCGGATGATGAGGAGGATGGCAGAAAGATAGTTCAGCAGGAAATCATAGCTGGAGGGGATGTGAGGAACACTGCTTTGATGTTCGAGACTCAGCCTATTGATGTGTTGGGAGCAGATACTGGTTATGGTGGGAAGAAACTTTCGTACAATGAAATAGGCAAAAAAGATGTCCGCGCGGCTGCTTGGTTATTTGAGACGAAGCCGATGGATTCTCTAAATAAGATGCACGGCGATGATGAGAAAACTAAAGAGGTTGTGTTCACACAAGAGATAACCAGGGGTAATGTGAAATCTATGCGGTACATGTTTGAAAACCCGGAAATGGATTCTCTAGGTGACACAGAAACTATGGATGAAAAGCATCTTTTGAATCTGAAGTCTGTCACAGAAGAGATCAAAGCTGATATGAAGATAACCATCTGGCTGTTCGAGACTCAGTGTATGTGTGTTTTGAGGGAGCACTCAGGTGAAGTGGTGGAAATTACCTCTGTCCGCAGAGAAGAGACAGAAAAAGGGGATGTCAAAACATCACGCTGGCTTTTCGAAACCCAACCAGTTGACATGATTGACAAAGATTTTTCTCAGTTTAGACTCATCACTAGCATTTCCATGGAAGACAACATGCAAGGTGATGTAAAAAGGGGAAGATGGTTATTCGAGACAAAAAGGCTGGACTCTATAAATGAGGAATGGGAAAGGATGCATGGGCAACAGAAAGAGGAGATTCTTGGCGCTGATGTTCGCAGACACTGTATGGTGTTTGAGACCCAGCCCATGGACACACTGAAAGATGACTCAAATGCCCGGCCAGTTGCCACTGAGGAGATCATTGGTGGTGATGTGCAGTCTGTTAGACATCTGTTTGAAACAGCACCATTAAATGAATTGAAAGAACTGCCAGAGGTGGGAAAGTTGAAAAAGAGAGCAGCAGTAGAGGAGGAGAGGGGGGATTTAAGACACCAGAGATGGATGTGTGAGAATCAATTCCTAGATGGAATTCAAAATGAGGATGGTAGATCAGGCAGGTTGAAGAAAACAGTGACTTCTGTAGAGGAGAAAGGTGACGTGAGACTTCAGAAATGGCTATTTGAGAACCAGAAACTTGACGATATCAGAGAGGAAAAGAAGGAAGTGATTAAAATGGTCAATGTTGAACAAAATGATGAGGAGGGTTACAAAGGTGATGTGCGCAAGAACTGTTGGGTATTTGAGACTCAGCCTATGGACACATTAAAGGACGATTCAAACGCCAAACCTGTCAACACAGAGGAGATTATTGGAGGAGATGTTCAATCTGCCAGACACTTTTTTGAAACCACTCCGAAAGATGAGTTGAAGGAACTTGCGGAGGTAGGAAAACTTAAAAGAAGAGTGACAGCTGAGGAGGAGAAGGGAGATGTTCGACATCAGAAGTGGGTATTTGAGAGCCAGCCATTAGAACAAATCAGGGAGGAGAAAAAAGAAATAAGCAGAACTGTGAATATTGAGAATATTGAAAAGGCAGATGTAGCGAATTACAAGCACATTTTTGAAACATATGATTTGAGCAGACATGATGAAAGTCAAAGGATTCAAGTAGAAGGTGTGACCAAAGGCTCTGTAAAATCAAATAAAGATCTTTTTGAATCCACGCCATTGTATGCTATGCAAGATAGCTCAGGCCACTTCCATGAAGTGAAAACTGTGCGTCATGAAGAGATTGTGAAAGGGGATGTCAAAAGCTATAAATGGATGTTTGAAACCTGCCCTATTGACCAGTTTGATGAAAGTATAACCAAATACCAAGTCATTAAGGGCATCACACAGCAGGAGGTTGAGGCGGGTGATGTCAAAACAGCCAAATGGCTTTTTGAAACCCAGCCTTTAGATGCCATTAAATACTTTAGTAATATTGAAGATGAAGAGTGTATCGCTAAAGAGATGACTGAAATAGTAAAAGGTGATGTTAAAACCTGCAAGTGGCTGTTTGAGACCAAACCAATGGATATGCTATACGAAAAGGCTGAGATCAAGAATGAAAATGACACTAATGAGGTTCATAAAGGTGATGTGAAAACCTGCACCTGGCTCTTTGAAACCCAGGCCCTTGATACCATCCGAGATGAGTCAGAGGCAGTGCTGAGAGCATGCACCATACAGCAGGAGGACATTCAGGGAAAAGACGTTCGCACGGCTCGCTTCCTTTTCGAAACTGAGAACCTTGACAGTATCACTGGGGAGGAGGCGCATGCCTTTAAGCAGGTAACTGAGCTTGATATCCAGTCTGGAGATGTATCTCGAATGAGATACATATTCGAGACCCAGGCCTCTGATGCTATGACCTCAACCTCAGAGGAGTTCATGCGCCAGTTGAAGACCGCCCAAGCTGAGGACATTCAGAAAGGAAACGTAGGAAATTGCAAATGGCTCTTTGAGAACCAGCCAATAGATACTATCTGTCAGAATCCACAACTAAAGGAGGTACGCACTGTGACAGATGTTCAAGGAGGCAATGTTGATAAAGGTCGGTTTATTTTTGAGACTTGTTTATTCGATCAAATCCAGGAGGTCTCCTCTGTGGTGGAGGCACAGAAAATCATCCGCGAGGAAGAGGAGAAGGGAGATGTTAAAAACTATGCCATGATGTTTGAAACTCTACCACTTTATGCCATTCAAGACAAGGATGGACATTATCATGAAGTTACCACACTCACTAAGGAAGAAGTGCTCAAAGGGGATGTGGTGGGTGCCCGCTGGTTATTCGAAACTAAGCCCCTTGATTCCATTAGAGATACTGATGAGGTCTACATCATCAAAGCTGTCACTGAAGAGGATGTTCAGAAAGGTGATGTCAGGACCGCTAGGTGGAGATTTGAAACCCAGCCCCTTGACATGATCGCTGATGATGGCAAAATATCTGTCAGAACTGTTGAAGACATCAAAGGGGGTGATGTCAAGGCAAACAAACTGCATTTTGAGTCTGACTTGATGTCAGAGAAATTAATTCGCACTGTGAGCATGAGTGAGATTCATAAAGGAGATGTTAAGGCAGCTAAATGGATGTTTGAGACTCACACTATTGATCAGATCCATGGTGATAACTCAGAGGATGAGTTGGAAACAGTTATTATGCAAGAACAGGTGAAGGGAGATGTAAAACAGTCTGTGTGGTTGTTTGAGAAAAATCCACTCGATCACATCAAGGAGGATGAGGACAGTAAGGAGTTTGTCCGTGAAGAAATACCCAAGGCAGATGTGAAAACTAGAACATGGCTATTTGAATCCACTCCAATTTCTGAGTTCAATGAGAGCAATGTAGAGAAAACTGAAATTATAGGTAAAAGCATAAAAGAAACTCTTCATGAGCTATATAGTCAGAGAATGGTGGAGTCCAAAGGGATCATTATAGAGACTGATGAAATTGGAGATGTGCGCATGGCTAAGTATAATCTCATGAATAAAGAAGCTCCAAAGATTCAGAAAGAAGAAATCATCAAGGGGGATCTGCAGAACATTATGATGAACCTCCTCAACCGACAAGATACAAAAGAGAAAGGGATTATAATAGATGCACAGGAGAGAGGTAATATCAATAACACAGTCCAACAGCTGTTCAACCAGCAGACTGCCACCAATGTGGAGAAAGAGGAAATTATTCAAGGCAACATTCAAGACGCCATAAACAACCTGCTGAAGGAGGATAGTATGAGCAAGCATGGAATTCTGATTCAGGAGGATGAGAAAGGAGACGTTCGCATGACGATATATTCCCTTTTCAATCAAAAAGAGGATGCCACAACAGAAAAAGAAGATATAATCCGAGGTAACGTAAAAGGTTGTCTACAAAAGCTATACAATCCAGACATGGAAGAGGTTGTAAAAATTAAGGTGGATGACACAGAAAAGGGAAACGTCAGCTTTTATTCCACCTGTATTGAGTCCGGTGCTCTGGACTACCTTAAACAGGTCCAAGCAGAGCCGGATGATGTCGAGTCAGGTAAACTAGAAAAGGAGGAAATTGTTGGGGGTGATGTTAAAGAAACAAAATTAAGCCTTACGCGTCATCAGGCTCAAATCTGTCGCTTGGTGGACAAGGAAGATATTGTGCCTGGCGATGTTCATAACACAGTGAAGGTTTTCATGACAGAGCCCCCTGTCTTACTCGAGAACAAAAAGGAGATAGTGGGAGGTGATTTAAGAGCCACTCTGGACTCTCTGACACAGTCTATAAATCAGTCAGTCGTTCTAGAGAAAGAGGAGGTTGTAAAAGGTGACATACCTACTGCCCTCAAGTCTCTTGAGGAAGCTCAAAAGCAACCTAAAGAGGTGGAAAAGCCTGAAATCATCCCTGGCGACATCAAAGGAGCACTGAAATCACTGAAGGACTCAGCTACCACCAAAGTCGAAATTGTTATTGAAGATTTAGTTTCAGGAGACATCAAAGGTACATTAAAATCTCTAGAAGAAGCCAAACAAGCAGTCAAAGAGGTGGAGAAAGAAGAGATTGTGAGGGGTGACATTCATACAGCATTACAGAATCTGCAAGAGGCTTCTAATGAAAGAAAGGCTTTCCAGCAAGAGATTGCAGTTCAAGGAGATGTGAAAGGAACGATTCAGCTTTTGCTGGAGCCCCCGTCATCACCCAGAATGCAACGCAGGGCCAGCACAGAAGGTGATGTGAGGCTGTCGATCAAATCACTATATGAAACACAAGAACAGGGTCTTGCTGAGAAAGAGGAAGTGATAAAAGGAGATGTTAAAGGCACAATAAAATGCTTGCTAGAAACAGCACAGCGTGCCAGCCCAAAGATCCCCAGGAGAGAACCAATAAGAAGGGTTAAGGTTTCCAAAGGTAAAACTCCATCTTCCTCTCAGCAAGAGATCCAGGCGCAAAGTCCTGCTGCTCCTGTGAAAAATCTCACCAAAAGCAGTGAGGCAAAGAGGCACGTACAAAAGCTTGTAAGCAATAAATCAATGCAAAGTGGATCCACATCTTTGGAGAATAACACACTTGTGGATCAAACCACAACAAACACACAGACATCAAAGACCACCGTACTCGAACACAAAACAATAGTGCAGACCCACGGAGTTAAAACTTTAAAGACGGAATTCCGCAACCTCAAAACAGGCCGCAAAGGGATTAAAAGATTAGATAAAACCAAAAACAAACAGCAGGAGATCTGTGCACCACCAACAGCACCTTCGTTACCAGAGTCTGACTTCCCACTCCCTCCATCCCCTCCTCCAAATTATGACAGCCTTTTATTTCCTACCCCTCCTCCTCTTGTAAGAGGTGACAATGACCTTCCTCCTCCACCCAGCCCGCCTCCACCTCTCAGTGACACGCTGAAGTCTGATCTTGATCACTTACCTCCTCCACCCACCCCGTCGCCTCCCCCGCCTCCCCCAGTACCTGCACCTGAGCAAGAATTCCTTCCTCCGCCTCCCTCTCAGCAAGAACTAGACCTCATTCCCAATGCAGTACCAGCCAAGCCTACCAAACTCACGGTGAAACCTGTCAAAGCCCCAGCGTTGTGTAAAGTGCCAAAGCTGGAGCCAGCCATGCAGTTTAACAGAATAGATATGCAGGCCCAAGAGACTATGCAAGTGACATCAAGTCATAAAACAGTGGAAAAAATCAGCAAAGAGCAGACCCAAAACATCATTTCATCAGTCTCACCCACTCCAATCTCACCGGAGATCAAGCCAGCTATTGCAATGCAGCCACCAGAGTCTCCACGGCCCCCCAAGAAAATCTTTGCTCCCATGAGTCTAACCCCACCAGCTTCCCCACCACCAAGCAGATCCCCAATAAGTAAATTCAAAACTCCGTTAATAAAAGCTGAGCAGAAATACAGACAGCAGCAGGAGGGGAGCTACACACCGCCCAGCTCCCCAGCCTTTGAGATTCACATGCATGAGTCAGTCAGATCAGCGCTTGAAATGATTTCCTCAGATGGAAAGAACACAACACAGTCTGAGCAGGGCATATCACTAGACTTCACTCAAGAGAAAGCTGAAAAAACTGTGACCCAAGTCAAATCAGGCACAGAATCATATGATTCATCTAAGAGTGTCATTCCCTCAGATGTTACTGCAAGCAAGCCTTTGATATCCTCTACAAATGAGAAATCTCCTTTAGAATTTGACATTATTTCCTCAGTTAAGGACAACATCTCTGATCAGCCATCTCAAGCCAGTTTTTGTCAGCGGCAGACCACATCAAGCACGTCTAAGAAGAAGAAAAAGTATCGGTCCATAACAACAAATATTCATCAGTTGACATCTACCTCTGTCACAAAATCACAGACGGTTGTTAGCAACAAGACCAATATACAGTCACTCAGTGATGGGAAAGATGAAACTATCTGTGAAAATGTTTCACTGACAAATGAAATTAACATGAACGTTGACAAAAAACATACTGCAGATACTCCAGTGACAGGACAGTCTATGGCTGAAGACATGAAGAAAACTGATATCTCCAAAAACAAAGCACAAGAAAAAAAATCACCTGATCGGGCAAAGGTCAACACGGACAGCAAAGTTAAGGAAGCCGAGCACAACCCCCAGAAAGCTGACAGTCAGAAGACAAAGAAAGGCAAGAATAGTAAAGATGAGGTCACCGAAAAAAAGACCACAGATCCAGCACAAAGCGCAAAGGTGGCTCAGGAGAAGGTGCAGGTGAATGGGAGTGGGGAGCGAAAAGTCATGGAGATGGAGACCAAAGTTGAAAAACAGGCCAAGCAAAAGCAGGTGGAGGAGACCCCTGCCACGCCAAAAAAGAAGAGGAGGACTAAACCCAAGAAAGATAAAGAGGCAGCTGAACACTCTCAGGGCCAAGTACAAAATAATATCAGTGCTGCTGAACCTGCCCCTGCCTCAGAGGCAAAACATTCAGCCTTGACATCCAGCCAGACACCCGAGGAAATCACTGTGGTGGAAACGCAGACAGTCGTTCAGGAGGAACAAACTGAGGTCAACAGCACAAAGAGAAAAGTTCAGCAGAGTTTGCAGCCAGAAGATGTCACTGCCAAGGCTCAGAAGGAGGTCCCGGCTTCTCCTAAAGACAAAGGGGAGGCAGGCAGCCAGACAACACCCGACATATCGCAAGATGAAAGCAGAAATGTTCCGTTACAAGTGACAGGGAAATCGGCACAAAAGGATGCTGATGAAACCACACCAGAGAGCAGGGAAACAACAAAACAATGCGCCGAAGCTCAGAAGTTGCTTGATCACATCGTGGAGTTACAAGAAGGTGAAGGAAGACTGGACTACAAGTCTGTGAAGACTTTGCTGAGTGAAATTCCCGAGTGGATTTTTGGCCCGATGGACAGGCATGATTTGGAAGAAGCATTAGAAGGAGATGACCTTATGAAACTCAAAGAGACAATTGCTCAGGTACAGAATCTAGTCCAGGCCAAGCTAATGCATTCAGTAGGAGATGATGAAACTGTTGAAAAGCACGAGTGTGAGGCTACATCCGAAAAAATGCTTTCAGGTAGAGCCACACAAAGAATTTCGAAGATCACCATCGGCTCCACAAAGGTTGAAGTGCAGAAGAAAGCAGTGGAGGGGAGCAAAGCCACCCACAAAAGCCGCAAGCAACAAGAGAAGAGCCTAAAACCTTCTGATCTCAGAGCACCGTCACCTTCATTAAGAATGCGCTCACCTTCGCCTACATTCATCACCATCGAGTCCATAAGAAGGACTGACTCACCGCAGAGAGTAGCACCATCACCCCCACCCATGCCACCTACTCCCCCACCGCGGCGGTCCGAAACACCCACATCTCGCTTAAGCAGAGGTTCTCCATCTCCCGCTCTAGGTAGAGCTGACAGCCTGACAAGACTCAGGGAAGCGACAGCTAAGCTCTCTCGCGGACCCTCGCCTGATCCTGCGTCACGGCCAGTGCCACTGGCAGGAAAGAAGTCTGAGATTGTGGAAACTCCAGCCACATTTCATCGACAGATTAAAATTGATTCTATACCTGCTGAGGAAGCCACGTTTCTGGAGGGGAAGAAAGACACAGAGTATTCAGGAGTTGTCTCAGAAAGAGCAACAGCATCAGTTCAAGAAACACAAGAGTTCTTTGAAGGGGCCGAGAATGCTGAGGAAAATAAAACGTTCGTTCAAACGTACCCTGTCGAACTTAGAGGACTGCACAAAGAGCAAGCTGATACTGAAGTGTCAGAGAAAGAGAAAGAGTGTCTGACCAAGCTTGACTTGTCTGGACTGGTGGACAAATTTGAGACGCCAGAGGAAAAGGTCTACACCAAGAAAAAGTCTGTCAGTGTCCTGGAAAGGCTTGAAGACCCAGAGGCAAACACGAAAAAGAAAGCAAATCAACAAGAGGATACAGAAGCTTATGACATAAAGGTTATTAAAAATGTTTTTGAAATGGGTGAGCAAAGTTCCTCTATCAAAGGCCAACAAAACAAACAGGAGGAGCAGGTGTCAAGAGCGGATGAAATTGCTTCTGAAGGTTCAAAGCACGAGTCTCAACAGTCAATGCTGCAGCCCTCCCAGCAGGGCTCCCCCCCACCTCTGTGCAAAGAAGTAATAGCGGAGAAGTCAGTCGATCCAACCGGCTTTTCCGAGACACAAACCATCACAGAGCATTACTGTACTGTCGATGAATTTGGCATGAAGATGAGTGGAACGAGGAGCACCACGACCGTATCAAAGCATTCGGAAAGCGTTTTCTCGCAGTGCACTCCATTCTCTTACGCCGATGCAGTGAGGAAAAAAGCTCCGGAAGTGAAGACATCACCCGAGGCCTCTGCTGAAGAACTGCTGAAAAACTTCCACAAGACGTGGGCTGAAAGTGAGAGTGTGTTTGAAAGCCTGGGCTACAGTGTCTCAGGTGAGAGGCCGTAAGCAGCTGTCAGATCAAAAGGGGACCGCAGTGACCAGTAAACACGCTCTCAGTGCATGATGGGAATGGAAACTAACCACAAAATAAAACAGAGCCGATGTTGATCTCAGTGATGCAATACTAGATACGCCTATTTATATTTTGTGTGTGTGTGTGTGTGTGTGTGTGTGTGTAAATATGTGTGTTGCTAGTTGGTAAACAAACTTTTAATGTGTCCTTGCATGTCTAAATTGAATTTAAAGCATTTGTTTTCAAGCCAGCATATTTCTTTATCTCACACATAACATATTCATTTTATGTGCTCTCACACAGGACTCAAATGACAACTGTGGCAGCGGAGAAAATGTATTCTCTTAGTATTTAATTTAACCTCTTGTTAAGTAACCCTTTTAATATCCTGTAGCTGTGGAGAAAATAGTATTTTCTTAGTACTTCTTCACTGGTCTCCTAGTGTGGCTACAAAGTGGGGGGAAAAGTGACATTCTTTTTCTGCCAAATTGTCAAGAACACTGTGCATGTGAAATAAGTTTCAGTGTATATGTTAAATAACATCTATTAAAACTGGAAGGTGTTTTTTTTTATTGTGTTATGTTTGCATGTTTTAGTGGTGAGGTAAATTAAGGATGTAAGGAGATTACTTGTAAAATGGAAATATTTCATTTACCAGTAAATGCAATATTTACCAGAAAAATTATAAACCATTAATGAAGTCAACATTTATTTACATATATAATTTCATAATGGACTGGGTTCATTTATGTCTGACATTTTGGTTTTAATATTTGTTTCAGTGAATGTTTGTCCTACATGCAGCTCTGAATATTGTGAGAATGTTTATTCTGTCCAGACATAAATTCAAAATGCGCTCAATAAAACACGCGAACATTGCCGTGAATATTTCATTTTTATAATAACCTTACATTGCTTTAGCCGAATCTTATTTATCATTGCACGTCTTGACTTTGTAAAATTGCTTTCTGGCAAAGAACACAACAGAAAGTAAACTGAATTGCATAAGATTTCATTTCTGTCTCTCTCTCGTCAGATTCGAGTTCCAAAGTCGGAGCTGTGCACAGTGTGTCAGAAGAGAGTGTACCCCATGGAAGGCCTGATAGCGGACAAAAAGAAGTTCCATAAAGCATGTTTCTCCTGTGAATACTGCAAAAATAAGTTAAAGTATGTCATGTTTCCATTTACATCACACAGACTAAAACATATCTCTTGAACTGTTCTAGTAGTAATTCATTATTAAGGATGAATTAGTATTACATTTAAATATCATTTTGATTTACATAATGCTACATATGGTAAAAATAAATTGTAATGTCACCCAGTTCCTTCAAAATGTGCAGTTATCAGTAGTCCTGAAGGCTCCAACCTTTCCAAGAGTGGGAAATTACACTACATTGTGTGGAACTACACAGATATTTTGCTGCAATTACTGTGTTGCAAATGATTAGTTGTGAGCATTTGTGAATATGCTGCCATGTCTTTATAATAATCAAGCTATGTGTCCAACAGCCTTGGAAACTATGTCTCTCTCCATGGACATTTATACTGCCCACCCCATTATAAACAACTCTTCAAATCTAAAGGATATTTTGATGAAGTATTTGGCCAAGGATCTCAGAAGGAATTACTGAGTGCAAGACACATAAGGACTGCCAGCACTGAAGGCCTCAACTGGAGACACTCTCTTTCACTAAGCAGTGCGAGTTCAATATCAGACATGCTCAAAAAAGAAGCAACTAAATTGGACAACAAAGTTGATCAAACATCGCGAAAACGAAACAAAATTTATGTGGTGTGGCCCCCACAAACGGACTCCCCCAAACCCCCCTTTACCACAGACCAGGACGTACAATTAGGAAAACCAGTTTGGCCACCAAAGAGTGAATCTTCAAAGCCTCCAAGATATCAGTAAGGAAAAGTTACTAACAGGACCACACTTTATAATTAAAACCGAGTGCCTGGGACAGGGAGACATCTCAAATATGTAGAAACCTATGGGGATGTCAGGATGACCTGAGGGACTGTAGTGGGCTAGAGAATAGGAGAACACCTCCTATTCAAGAATGAAAACTTGCAATACGCCTCACTGTGGAGATGATGTGATGTAATATAAGAAAGGCAGTGGATGTGGACATGGAAGGAAACTCAAAGAAATGGACAAGGAGTGTGGGAAAAGATGGCAGAAGATGGCCCCTCCACATGCTGAGGGCTTCTGTGCTGAGAAAGGCGTGAAAGAAAAGCAACGTAGTAAGATGTGAGATCATATAAAAGACTCTTGTATATAGGATGGAGACAGCAAGTGAAAACATCTAAATCCAGAATTTACTCTATTAAAATTCAATTTCGAAGCAGCTTGTGAAAATTTTAAATGATTTGTATGCTCAACTGAAACCTTACTGAATAATTACATTTGATGGCACTTTCAACAAGCTGCCATACTTTATATGCCATATGCCATATTTAAAGGTCTGTTTAAGGGCTTGTGTAGAGTACTTCAGTATGCCCTGCTGATTCAGAGAGTTAAAGTATAAAAACTTCAGTCCCTTATGAGA
Organism: Brachyhypopomus occidentalis; assembly: GCA_020368025.1. Taxonomy (NCBI): domain Eukaryota; kingdom Metazoa; phylum Chordata; class Actinopteri; order Gymnotiformes; family Hypopomidae; genus Brachyhypopomus; species Brachyhypopomus occidentalis. The sequence continues at coordinate 3,129,104 of JAGXOD010001430.1, forward strand.
ATTATACTACACTGTTCACTGTATTCCTTGGTACAAACCTTAGTACATTTTCTTGGTACATTTTTTTACGTCCTCAAAAAAGCACAATAATTATACCAGTTTAACTTTTGCAAGTTTCCTCTCTATATTTTTGTATTCTTTATATGCTTATTATATCCTGGATCTTTCTTCAATTGATCATTTTTACTATTGCCTTTGGAAGCACCTGGTGTGCAGTGTAGATAAGGATTCAACTGATACATTCTTTGTGTATGTATAATGTCATATCTAATAGGTATTTCTCTTGTTTTTTGGGGGGCATTTGTGTCCTACTCTAAAAAGAAAATATTTTGCAATGGACATAATTTTTTAGAGTAGTCTTCTACAATTTGTACAAGAGAGTTCCTGATCTCTAATTCAGGTCAGGTTGGTTCAATGACACATCTTGCGTATTGATCCAAGAACAATAAACAGCTCTTACACCCAGTGTCTATGTTCATTCCCAAGACATTCTTTACATTGTGTTGATGAAAATGCATTACTTCCTTTTCAGTCAATAACCTTTCAGTAACACTTGTCAGAGCAAATTTTCGAGTTCCACAATTAGCATTATCTGGTAAAGGTCTCTGAGCACACAGCCCACAGTCTGTACTCTTCTTCCTGGTATTTGTTTTGGAAATACAAGGTAAAATGAACAAAATAGGAAAATTGTACCTTTATTATGCTAAAAGATATTTTAGTAGATCACTAGTTCAGATTTCAGCAGTGCCACAACCTCCCGTGTCCCAGAATTCAAAACAATATGATTAACCCTGCTCTCTGGCTGTAAAGGATGGTCTTGTCTCCTTGTCTCTCAATCTTTCAGTGCAATTCTGGGCAATCATGGGTGTCCGTGAGGTCAACAGTAATGTTCATCTTCGCTATGAGTGCACCTAGCTTGGCTGGCGTCACAGGAAATGTGACCCTCCTGTTTGTGGAGACATTCCACAAAAGGTCATTAAATCCTAATAAAATCAGTGTGATTAGAAAGCTGCTCACAATCCAATTTGTCCTTGATCATTTAGTATTATCCACTAGCAAAACACTGCGCAAACATTGTCTTCTGTAGTTTCATCTATAGCCTTGGCATACCTAAGTACAAACCATTTCGGCGCTGGTTGGCCATATGGCCAAATGTATGGCTATGTAAACCAAAAGTTATACTGTGTAGCCAAAGGTATGCAGACACCTGACCACAGCACCTATTTGAGCTTGTTCCATTCCATTCCAAAAGCAGGGGTATTAATATGGCACCCCTATTTCCTTTATGGCTCCAGTCTTCTAGGAAGGCTTTCCTCAAGGTTTGGACTGTGTCAGTGGCTATTTGTACCCATTGAGATAAAAGGAGCTGGACAAGAAGGCTTGTCTTGTAATCAGTGTTCCAATTCATCCTGAAGGTGTTCAATGGGGTTTGGTCCAAGGCTCTGCAGACATCTCACATTTAAATTTGTGGCATTTAGCAGATGTTCTTGTTCAGAACGTCTTACACAAGTGCTTCAGCTGTCTACTCAGAAAGGCATCCTTCGCTAGTACAAAAAAGTCCAAAAATACCCTTAAGCTGAGATACTGCCGGAAACAAGAGGCAGTGCTAAAACCTAGATTTTGAGATTCAATAAAATGCTATAAAATACAAGACCATTCAAGTGAAAACATAAAACTCTCCTACAAGTTCATGATTGGGTTAGATTTACTTTTTAAAGAGAAACTCAACAAAATCATCAAACAGCCCATTTATTGACCTTGCTTTGTGCACAGGGTCACCATCGTGCAAGAACAAGAGATTGAATGGAAACTGAAACCTTTCCCAAACCGCTAAAACATAATTGAAAGCATATTATTTTAAATGCCTTTGCATGCTATAGCATTACCTGTCACTGGAACTAAGGGGCCTAAACCAGACCCTGAAAAAAAACCCCAGATCACTATTCTCCCTACGCCAAACTTTGCTGTTGGCACTCTATATTCTGCTGGGTTGTTTTCTCCTGACATCTACCAAAGCCAGATTCGTCCATCAACCTGCCAGACACCCTGAAAAATAGCCCCAGATCATTATTCTCCCTCCACCAAACTTTGCTGTTGGCACTATACATTCTGGTGGGTAGTATACCAAAGCCAGATTCGTCCATCAACCTGCCAGACACCAGGGCATGATTCACCACGGCGGAGAACATGCAGAGTCCAGGGGCAGCATGCTTGGTATCACTCTAGCTGTGTGGTTATCTTAGGCTCCCCAGTTTATGAGGCTCTCGAAGCATAGTTCTTCTACAGGCACTTTGGAACTCTGTGGTAAGTGATGCAACAGAGGATTTGTGATTTTTACATGATACTCACTTCAGCACTTGCCAGTGCAGCTCTGTGAGTTTGCCTTGGTCTACCCCTTCATGGCTGAACTATCGTCTTAGGGACTTCTATTTCACAGTGGTAACACTTACAGTTGACCAGAGCGTATATCTCAAGGCAGAAATTTCTCTTGTGACAAAGGTGGCATCCTATGACCTCTGCAGCATCGTAGTGTGGCACGGCACCCGCAGCACAACGGACAGAAAAGCTCTTAGCAGTAAAGTGCCCAGTGAATCAGATACCTGTCTCCCAAACGTATGGGACACCTACATCAAGAGGCGTCAGATGAAGGCCAGGAGCATCATGAAGGACACCCCTGACCCTGTTCATGGGCTGTTTACCCTGTTCCCTTCAGGGAGGAGACATTGCAACATTTAAACAGGCAACAGCAGATTCAGAAACTGTTTTTATCCACACACCATCTGTCTAGCCAACACCACAAATTGATCCAATGCTACTACCATGTTGTATTTGTACATTTTCTATTGCATTTACAGATGAATTAGAAGTTTACATCTACATCTGTTAAAATGTTTATCAATTCTGCATGTGATTTTGTTTAGTATGTTTTCAGGATAAATATTTTATTACCTTCTAATTTTAATCTATTTTGTTTACTTCAGTTTACTTACATTTAAATACATGTGTACTTTCTTACCTAAAAATCCTTTTTTATTCCAATGTATTTTGCGCGCAGCACATTAGACTAACGAACGATAAATACATATAAAGACACGGAATACGTAAGCACACGCCCGCAGGGAGGGGTCCGGGGCTGTATCGTGACAGTTCAACTGTACACTGAATGATAATAAAGCATCTTAGAAAACTTAAGCCCCACATTAAAAGTCATTGAGTCCTTCAGTATGACCCATTCTACTGTGTTTGTATGTGGAGATTGCATGGCTATGCGCTTCATTATACATGCTGAAACACCTGAAAATAAATGGTGTCCATGTACTTTTGGCCATATAGTGTATTTTACCTGTAATTGCAATGGAAAGTGGTTTGGATAAACAGCGAATGCTCGTGCCAATTAACATTTTCCTTCTCTCTATTTTGATGTAAATGTTCTGCTGTACCAGTTACTGATGTACAGCATTACTCTGAGAAAATGTCAGGTTAAGGTCTTAAGCATGGTGCTAGGACTAGTTTAAACCATTAAATCTCAGGACTGATTGGCCTTGAATCTATCAAAGCCAATCAGTAGGTGTATTGTTGAATAAAACATGCATTATTGAATTCCAGAATTCTTGAAGGCCTTTTTAAATTAAACATTAATCCTTCCACCTACCAATTCACATACCTCTCTGTCCTATTACTAAGCCTCCCGGCAATTTGGGTCTATTACAAGTCATACATGGGTGTCATCTATGCCCAGCCTTCCAGCATTCAGCAAGAGTCAAAAAGCAGAGGCATGCATCCTCAAAGACAAAAACTAGAATACCTGGAAAGCCACTCATATCACAAGTGTGCTAGCCATCAATAGATTTCAGCATGTGCGTTTTAGATCTGTTCCTGCCTCGTGGCAGGGTGGCGGAGTCTCTTCATTATTCACAGCTGGAATAATGAGGAGAACCTGATGCCACTGGATGGGCCAGCGTTTAGGGCCCTGATGCACTCTGGGGGCACAGTCACTCTTACCTGGCCATCCGCTCTATCAAAGGAATGGCCTCCTGGTCTCCTGCCTCCGCACCCACAGGGAAAATGCATTTCTCATTCTATCTTTTCGTTCTGATGAGTGGAGTGACTAGGTGGAGGATCATCTGGGATTTATTTAAGACTGACTCGAGTGGTAGAGCAGATGATAGTTCAGCCTCTATGTCTAGATCATTGTTAGCAATGAAATCTGTTCAAGATTTACAAGAGACAAATGATCATATATTATTTTGGAGAAATTTATGAGAAACAGGATCCACAAAGTCAATTTTAATATTGCATGCGTGAACTTTTCTTCAGCTCAAGTTGTACTACTTGAGTATATTTCATTCTAGTGATAGTCTTATCAAGAAAGACTCACAAAAGTGAACGTTACATCATTTTTTTATTTTCTTTTTATTGGCAGGCATTCTCTCCAAGATCTCAAACCCATGATCTGGGTCTTACATGTACCTTGTCTGCAAAGGAGCGCTGTGACTGCTGTCTTTTTCTTCATCCAAGCAGAAGCGCAGCTTATTCCACCTGTTTAATCAGCTCAAAACTACTGATAAGTCTTGTCTTGTCACCTGTGACTAACGTTTAGCATTTGCTGCTCATTTGCCCAACACCCGGGACAGACACTAGGCTTGTTAGAGATAAGCTACACCTCGCCTTGGTGGCCAGCGTGAGTAGCCTGCATTAGATGGAGGAGCGGGAGGTTTTACCTGCCTCACCCCACGTGAACCACCAAAATAATATTTTGCACGTGAGTATAATATGCACACGCACTAGATATTTTAGTAGCCTACTGTATTAACGGGAATTTGTGATTATGTGTTTGTTGTCTGTCCAGTACGGAATAAAATCCATCACATCTGTCCAATCGCTCGAGCAGGTGAAAAGTAACTGCGGACGCCTGGCTCTCACAGGTTCATAACGTGAAGACAGAAATCTGGAAAAAGAATTGACAGATTAAGAAAATTAACAGGCCTTCAGCATACCAAACCAGGTGGCGATCCGTCTACGCAGCGCCGTGTTAAGTCGAACAGTACTGTACCTTGAAATAATTGTTTATAGATGTGATGGGCGAGGAGTGCGAGGGGGCTCCTGCACACTGTGGAGATCCCACAAGGTCCAGCAGTGCCGCTGTCCACCGCCAGGGAGAAACGCCTGCACAAAACACTCACATGCACACCAATACACATTAAGCATGCACCTGCCCTGGTATCTCCAGCCAGGGTCTACACACGTGCACCTCCTCCTTACCACTCTCCATGGCAAGGGACCCGCAGTGTTCTCCGAAACGATGTGGTTGTATAAAGAAATACCCCACAAAAACAGGGAAAGGAACATATACCTTGCAAACATGACTTTGTTCATTCCGCTGAAGCGCGGCATGCGTGAAGTTACAAAAATCGAGAGGTGCACGACCTCGTGCCGCGACAGCGCGCAGGGCCATCGCACATAGGCGGAGCCACCGCAATTGCGTCATCGGCGGGGGGGCACGCATCGTGACAGTGGGTAATATATCTATGTAAATGTTTGACATTTAGATGTCATGCTAAAGTTGAAAAGATTATGTGGGCTAAAAAATTAAGTTGCATATAGGATTAAATGTAATTCAGACACGAGTTTACTGTTATGATTTTAATTTGAGTATCTAAAGATTATTTAATTCATTATTAATTGATAATGATGACAAGGATCTAGTACTATTACATCCGGGATTTGTGTGACATATCTGAGAAATGTTTGAAGAAAATACAAGAAAAATGCAGGATTGTAACAAGATCAATATAAAGAGTTTATGTCAATTCTCAGGGGGGTTGAATGTGCCTGGTGAGAAAAGAACCAAAATATCACATTTGCCTTGAAAATTGAATCTGTTTTGTCAAATATATACATACGAGCTTTAGAAGAGATCTAATATTGGACTGTGCTTTCCTATGGGTTAGGACATTTCTAGTCCCACAGCCTGTGAAGCTGGAGAGAGAGTGTCCCCTCTTCCCCTAATGGACGGGAGAGACTTTGTTAGGTCTGCCAAACCCTCATAGCCCAACCACAGTGGTGACTGAACAGACTTCACACACATCTCCGACTGCCTCACCATGTTGGTCAGCGCTTTCAGGTTCAAAAAATGCCCCAGCCGTCATATCACCTGACACAAAAGCTCCATCCTGATCCTTTCATCCCCCCAACATGTCAACAAGGTCCCTTTTGAGTGCCTGAGGATGGACATTGTAGAGCCAACATCTTCTTGGGGTCATGAGTACATTGCCAGCACACTGTGCCACTCACCACTCCAGCACCACTTCCATTTTGAAAGTCGACCTTAAATACAAGTCCTCTTCTTCAGCCAAGTCAGAAAGTACATAAAAAAGACATAATATAATATAAAAAATAATAATGTCTGTTCTCCTAAGACTAAACTTCATGTCGTTGCCCCTCTGGAAAGGGAAAGGTGAGTGTCATTAAAGATTCTATCCAGAGCCCGTTAGCTCTTTTCCCCTCACTCACAGTCAGGACCCTGGAGACAGAAGGTGTAGAAGGGTGCTTGGAAACCCCCTCTGTGAGTCTACATGTGCAGGCCAAGCATGCCGGGAACCCTGAGGCTTAGCAAAACGCTCACTCTTCTGTCTCTTTCCCTTTCTGTACTGTAAACAAATCTGTCACTTAGGGGTTCAAATAGAAAGCTTTGTCTTGTGTGTCTGCGTTATGTCCTAGCAAGTTCTATTCCCTTACAAGGCCTGAATGCCTCAGTCTGTGCTTAAAAAAAACAAAACAAAATCCTGACTCATGTTTCCTGTTACTGCGTTGAAAAGACCCTTAAATATTCTTAGTATATTGCACAAAATGGACACAATAATAATGTTTTTACTAAAGCAACAGATTTTTCATGATGTCTTGCAAACCTTTTAGACACACAGTGTGACTCAAATGAAATAGGACCTACACAAGTAATACTTACGTAATCCAGACTAGATTAAACAATCACAGATTTACATATCAGCATTAGTCAAAAACAACTTATTTGTTACTAAAGCTTAAGATGGTAAATCATCACACTTATATGCAGATAGTTCAACAGATGTTCATGTAATATTAACATTTATTTAATTATCATTTATCTTACATGTTTTTCTTAGTCAGTGCAGGTGTTACAGGTGTTCCTGGAGTTTCTGGGTTAGGCACACAAATATGGTCTTCTCTGTGATCATGTTTCCATCTCTTTATAAGATTAACCTGTTCAGTTATCTTCCATCACAGGAGAATATGAAATGTCTTTATTGTGTCATATGCTCTCCATAAGTGCAATCTTTGAGTCAAAGCACATCTTTTACAAAGAGGCTGTCGAGCTGTATTACAGATAAGGACGAATGGTTCTCACTCGTCTGACACGCTTGACCAAGCTGTTGAACTCTTTCCAGACCTTTGGCAAAATAGACATGCCAAAGAAAACACGCCTTTGTCAGAATTGTTTGTCACAATGACAATGAAACCAGAAGTGGTTTTGGGTATTGAGGGGTGGTCAGTTATGATTTCATAAAATAGGATCGCAATTTTAAAAAATTGTTATATTTTATAACAATGTTTAAAAAAATACAATTTAACCTGTAGGAATAGGCAAGACCGTAAATGCTAAAAATAATCATATAACAATTTCCAAGAATTTCCTCTTGCCATGTTTCCGTTAAATGAACGACGAGGATGCGAAGAAGAGGTATAATTGCACTCGCGACTGGATGAGCTGGAACTAGACCTACTCGGAGTTTATATCAAAATGATTAAAACGTCCTTCAAATATATTAATCGTAGTAGATGCATCCTACGTATCAATGATAGTCGTTAAGGGGAGTTACCTTGCTGAAAACACGTGGAAGCCATTTGCGCATCTAATTGGATTAGTGTGCCATTAACTCTACCCCGCCTCTGAACTTGGCCACGATTCACTAAAGACGAATATAATCGGGCCAATCCTTCTATTAACCCATCTAGGTACGTTTTTGAGTAAATATGGATCTTGAATACTGTAATACAGAACATGTGGAAGCAGGGGAGGCTTACATTATGATACGGCACATGACAAGAACTGCATGATTTATTCCGTTTTTGTATTGGCCCATCTGTCCAATTACACTTTAGACAATAATTAGTTTCCATAAGTTTCCTTGAATTACTCCACAACGTCAATCTACCTTGCTATACAAGGTAGCACACGTCTTAAAGCAACTGATAGGCTAAAACACCATGCGAAGAGATTCTGATTGGACGAACATCCTGTCACTTACAGCTACCTGCACGTTGTGCTATCAGGATTCCTCGAGTGGAGAGTTCGCTCGCTCCGAGATGCTGAACGGAATACACATCGCAGTAGCATCGGCATCAGAGTAGTCGGTGGGATGTGGCGGTGGATGACCTGGTAAGTTATTTGTTTCAAAACAGCATTTTGCGATCAAGTGTCAGTCTCGGCGTTCAGCTTCTCTGAGTCTTGCAATAGTTCATGCAGATCAGCATAGACTTGACACGTCGCTTTGAATGCCTGTGGAGAGGTTCTCTTATTAAACGAATTATGTCTAACGGGTTTCTCCTGTATGGTGATAAAATTAATCTGTTAAAGATGTGTCGTGGCGGTCTCCATAGCAAATTAAACCGGTGTAGGCTATAGCTTATTACTGACATTTTAAGTAGGAGTTTACAAGGGCACAGTTATAACGGAGCTCTCCAGGACATTATGGACACATTTGACTCGGAGTACACAGCACACGGTCTCTGTGGATTAACTTTATATTTGTTCAGATTTGCGGACATTTGTGTTTGATTCGTCAAGTCGTTGAAAGCAGTATTGCTTATGTTAAATAAACAGTCAAGATTAAACTACTGTGCAACGGCACACACGTCTTACTAATAACGTTATTTTGATTGAACTTAATGTAAACTCTTTTCTGGGTGAATTGGAAATTCAAAGGTATGCTGCGTTATAAATCAGTGGATGTTTACAAACACGAATGGTTATAAGTAGAAAGGCGTTATAAAAAAGGAATGAAGCAATGTTTGATATCACCCATGCATTTGATATTGTATCGCAGCGCCGAGAACCAGACTTTCGGGATGTCGTCTTTCGCTTACAATCACATAGCATTCGGACAAACTACGACGGGCGGACCTACAGTGAGTTTCACAATAATCTAGTCTCCACAATTCAATGTACAATCAAGGATACAAGTACGGAAAACATCTGTGGCACTACTGATGCTGGAATTTCAGAGCCGTGGGTCAAATATTTAGCCATCCGAACAATAACGAAGACGTTTACGATTACATAATTTTCGACTGATTAACTTGACCGCTGAAAGGTACTTTTTAATGTGTGCGATGCGTTTATGTCGCTTGTAAAACGGCGCGAGGAATCATTGGTATTCACGGCCAAACCATGATTTTGCTTTATGTATGACTGATCCAACGTTTGACCCAACTGATCCATCATATTCGTTTTGCCATCAGTCGTGTACCAATACAGATATGGATTACTGAAGGAAAAAACTGTAGAGTATTGATCAATGCATTGTGGTAATGTTTAAAGAGAGATTTTGTTTTATCGGCTGCAGTAATATATTTACCATAACTAATTTATCTTCTCTCTGACTTTTGTACTGCCATGATAGGATATTCTAGATGGCTCCTGAATGTTGTTTGGTTGGTGTATACATGATGGCGCGTGACCCATCTCTCAATGTCATTTTTATTGTCTTCGTTCTCTGACCCTGCGAACTGCATGTTGTCCCTGATCCTCTATTTCCAAAAAAACCCAAAACAAACCTTTGCAGCCATTGTTTGGCTGGAATATGATGTCTGTGTCCCTCTGACGCTAACTAATGTCTCTCAGATGTTGCCACATGTTGGATTGACTTGCACTTTCAGCTGGATAGCAGTGACTAGAGTTGCTCAGGTCTCAGTTCTGTGGGGAGCATGTGAAACCTCAAGCACATGCCATTTTTGCTGATGTTGGAGGAAGGTTATGAGTGTTTGACACGTAACAATTTAAAAGCATTTGTTTGTTTGTGTTTTACAAAAATGCCTATTGTGCCCTTTATCAAGCAATTCGCAAAGCGCGGAGATAGTTTTTTTTTTTTCTTTGTCATTATGGGATCATTTTTGCAGGCAATTATTCAAAATCCATTATGAATTATGCTGATGCATACAGATCTTGTGACCTAGGTGCTTGGAGCGCGTTTTCTTGGCGAGGACGGGGCTTGTGTTTTTCAACGTGTTTCTGTAAGGCCACTGCCAGGGGAGCATTCTTTGTAGGTCCTGAGGGTCTTGAAGTCTTTGCTTGTCCTGGAGAGTGTGCCGCTATAACCTTGATATTAGCAGACTGTATTGCTCAGGGGACTGATTTTGTTTCAAAGGTACAAAATGCAGTTCAACACATCTTCTGCCAAGATGTAATTATCTCTTTCATTGCCATTTGAATTCCAGATGATAATGTAAACCCTGTAGCCATGGCACAATCTGTCTGTGCTTATCAGTCACCCAGGCACACATGCTATCACATACACGCATACAGGTGGGAGGGGATAGACCCCACTTTTTAATTACTGTTCTGAGTCCTGCTTCTTGACATTGACATATTGATTTAGAAAGGCTTGGTCTTGGAAAAGCCTCAATAAAAGCCAAAGCTAATTGATTCTTCTGCATTGACATGCGGTGACATTATGCCACACCATGAGGTCAATAAGAGCATGCTGGCAATATTGACGTGTGAAATGAATTCCAAGCATGAGCAAGGAATGGTTTTCGGGTATTTGATCGCACTGAGCCAGTGCTGAAGTTCATCTGCCTCCCCTATTCTCCAGTTCTTTATGTGTAAAATCATTCTTTGCTGTCCTAATACTTCAAATGTGTAGGAGTTGCAGTGGAAGAGAATCGATGTGGCTACTTTTAGGATATTAAGCTTCACAGCAAAATACCGAGGCCACTTTGTCCTTGTTAAGGGCTCTTGTGGTTTGAACTCTTCTTCCGGTGAGTTCAATTTTGCTCATTACCGTTACATTTCCAGTCATCCTTAATTTGTGCGTCGTTAAGCAGACCTGGGGGATATTACTGTTGTCACTTCTGGATGGTGTTCTCATGAGGGAATGTGCACAGCAGTCAAAAAGGGTCTTAAACAGAGGGCGAGAGATAATGATGGCTTTTCCATCTTCTGGAAGTTGGTCCTAATGATGTGCAAACAAAGCCGGGGCAGCAGGTGCCCTGGATCCAGCATGTTGCTTCAGCCGTTGCCTCTGGCGACCAAGGAAGGTCCTTGAAACTTCTCACTGATTCGGTATGATTCAATATAAGTGTGTATCAAGGGGATGTTGGGATATTTGAGACTTGATTTCTTTGAGAAAGACAAGTGACAAGTTTGAATTTGATGACAGTACATTTGTCTGTCTATTTTAGAATATAAACGGAGAGTCTTTTGGCCAAGCCTCAGGCATGGAACTTTCTTCATTCCCTTTAAGCCAGAGAGGTGTATTCAAAGCACATTTTTGGAGTTAATCTCGTTACTGGGCTTTCTACTGAAAGGTTTTGATGGATGTCTCTGCCCATCGTGAGGCACTGTGGCTCCTGGTCATGTGACTCTCAGAATGGTGTAGGGCTAGTGTAATGGCATCTCAGTAGCAATTCAGAAAGCATAAGTTACTCCAGCTCTCACCAACTTCTCTCCCCTACCCGGAAATCAAGAGTAGATCCGAATGTGTGAAAGCCTTGTTACTATGCATGGGCCACACTCAAATCATAATGTGTTTTTTTTTCTATCTGCTCTCACTAAGTAAAGCTCTTATCCAAGGCAAAGGATTACATTTTAGACCATTTATGTAAATGGATATTCAGTGGAGCAATTCAGATTAAGTGCCTACCTCGCTGAGGGGCACATCAATGAAAGTTCTGAGCTGGGATTGGAACCAGTAACACCCTGTGCGTGAGTGTTGCTGAGCACCACCTGAACAAGAACTCAGATGCATTAGATGCAACTTCTACACCAACTAATCACAAGGACGCTTGGTAGATTTCTCAGAAAGCACAGAGTAATTAATTTTGTTTATAAGATGGAGAATGTGCACATTTTTGTTTGTCTGAATTTCTGGCATTAAGGTTAAGGCTATTCTGTATAATACATTAGTAGGCCATTGCCCCTTGCTGCATTACTGACGTATGTATCTCCAGAAAAAACGTAAGGGACCACTGCAAAATGTAATCTTTCTGTAATGGCAGCCATTCCACTCCACTGTCTGTAGAATTCCATCACGGGCACACTGGCGAAGTGATTACCTGAACCAAATCTTATGTAATGAGCAGTGTGAAAGAGGTGGAGAGCATGCCAAGATGCCCTATAAGCTGTGATTGAATATCCGGGTTATTCCACCAAATATAGATTTTTGAACTATTCCTAAGTTAAAATACTAGTATTGGGATGTATTTCAAAGTGAAAATGAATGTTTTCTTTGTACTCCTATAAATAGTGAAGTATTTAACATCTGACCCAACTGCCGTTCACGTGGTTGGCAACAGCTCTCCACCCGTGCTGCTGTAGCTCAGTCACAGCCTCCATCTTCTACGCCTGTCACATTACTGTCTGCTGGGGCCGCGGAGCACCAGGACGCAGCCGGCCACGGAGGATGAGCAGAAACCATTGCGAAGATCGTACCGTTCCACCCAACAAAACAAGCCCACAGAGATACGGCCTGCGATTCTGCAGACTCAACAGAGCCGGGCGTTCTGCAGAGTCGTGTGGGCGTCCTGTTAAATATCGTTAACGGTGTGGCGTGTACTTGGCAGAGCTTTTTGGCTTCCTCGGTGAGGAGAGGTGAGGAGAGAAGAGGAGAGGATCGAAGAGAGCAGAGGGAGTTTATTTTGAAAGCCTTCCTTAGAGAGGTTGGAACAAAGAACAGAGCGCTGGGTCCCTCTAGCCAGCGCATTGTTTCATTGGTGGTGATGGGATGGGGGTGGGGCTTATTCTGCCTCTGATCAGAAGTGATATGCCACCTTAGTATTGTGGCAGGTGGAAGCAACTGGCCACATAAAGGCCCCTCTGCTAGCAGTGATTTAGTGGCTCGACAGGCTAAGTGTGACAAGTGATTTATTTGTTCTTTAAGTGACAAGAATGGGTGAGATATTCCCGCATGGTCCTTTTTAAAATATCACCTTTATTTTGAATGTAGCGGTGGAGACGAAATGGTGCTAAAACAAATAGCAGGTAAATCATACCAAATTACTGACTTTATCCTGTCAGGATGGCATTGTTTATGGTTATTTTGGGGTATTGTAGTTAAGTAGACATCAGACAGTCCAATAGTTTTATTGCTGCTCTTGCAGTAGTACAGACCTCCTGGGGTCTTTAAACTCATTTTTCATATTGGCAAACCACTTTTTACATGATGTTTTTTTCTGCAGCAGTATTGTTTTGTTAGTGTTTAATAATGTGTGTCTGTCAGGAACAGTAAGTAATAACTGCATTTTGAACATCCAGTGTTGATCTAATTGTCCGAGTTTAGACGTGGTGAGCAGATATAGGCTGCAACATGCATATATGCCGGCGTTTTGTTCTCATTCGTTTCATGGGCATAAATCACAAATATGAACATGGGCAAAGTCACTCGGGCAATTTACCATTCATTCTTTTGATGCAGATACAAATAAACATAAAGCTGCTGCTGTATTTGGGCACAACGTATAAAAACATACAGTGAATGATGTGCTGTTTTTAGCTATGTGATTGCCATCAGTTTCATGCCAAGGCATGAATTATTGTTAATTCTTTCTGTACTAACACAAGTACACACACGAAGTCTGTAAGTCATCAGATCTAGCCAGCCTTGTGGCTTTAACAGCTTCCCCTTTTTTTACATATTGAGGGATGTAACGTCTAGGAGGATTACTGCTGAGCTCGGTGCTGAGAGACAAATGTGGTACATGAAATCCTTTTGCCTCTGACCCAGAGGGACGGCTTCCAACGTGGTGGCCTCGCAGCCGTGCACGCTGGGTTTCTCCTCGCTCTGGAGCTCTGGTTTGATTTCATTCACTTACTGCTTGTTTCCAGCACTCCGATGTCTCATCGCAGGGGGAGGCGCGATCAATGTTCTTGCAGATGCAAGAGGCTGGCTGCTTAAAAGATGGAAAACAAATTCTGTGCCAGGTTCAGTCTTCATAACTGACACTTCGCTGCTCTGATATTGAGCACTGCAATTTATTAGCTGTGAGAGCCGGAGCGGCCTTGGAATAAATAACTGGCAGGGTCCTGAAATGGGCCAGGGAGTGTTCTAAGCAGACATTAGCGATTACACAAAAACTCTGGAGAATGCACCCCAAGAACTGGTTTGCATGTCCGTGCATGCTGATGAGCTGGTGTTGCGGGAAGCGTGGTCCATTTCCAGCACTGACCAATAAGGGAACAACGCTAAAGATGGATGACATCAGATGCGACAAGGGTATTTACAACAATAGTCGTCATAAATATTCTAATTTGTCAAATCAGACCCTGCTGTATCCTCCAAGTATGGGCATATCCGAAGATTTAGAGCAAACCGTTTACGCCCCTGTTCCTACTTCAGAGTATGGCCTTACAAATATTTATGTATGCTTCTGAGGGTGACTATGTGGAACAGGATATTGCTAATGCAATATGCATGTACTTGGTTGTGCACAGCCCACTGTAGTGTGGTCATTTGGGCTTGGACTCCACAGATATGCTGGGATCAGGGTCTTGGGGGTTAAATGCTGTGATAAACAGCTGCCCTGTTACTTGCTTTACAACGTAGTGCTGCATCTGATTGGCAACTAATTTGTGAAGAGTGCTAATTTGTACATTTTGCACATTGTACCTATTTGGTTTATGTGGTTGTTTGCAGATCATAATTGCATCCTCACTCGCTACACTGCGCTACACTGTACAGTAGTACTGTAGACCTTTTGCTTACCTGGCAGGATCAGTCACGTGGGCAGCTAGAATAGGACAAAAAGGTGTTTGTGCGTCCTCGAGTGCTGGATTAGAAGCCTTTGTTCTTTTATAATGACAGCCACAAAGACTTGAACTGCAGAAATGGCTGAATCTCTGTGAATCGGTATGCTATTATACATCCCACTGATGCGTATCAGTATCCTTCCCTTGGCTATGGAGTCTCACTCTTACTGTCTGCACACAGCTAGCGTATTTGATGAGCCAAGAAGCACTCTCTATAAAGCCCATTAGCTGTCTGACTTTTTTGTTGTTGTTTTTTTCGAAGGGGGGGGGGGGTGGTGGTGGTGGTGGCAGGGGGTTGTTTTTGTACATTCAATTTTGGGGGTGGCATGATTGATGTACTGATTATACAGTTAAATCATTACACAGGCACAAAGGCCACGGCTAAATGAATTTCAGGTGCCTCCTTTTTTTTTTTTTTTCAACGTGATCAATGTGCAGCTCTCTGTTCTGTCTGTCTGTCTGAACTCGGGCTATGACAGGTGACAGCTGTCAGCTATGTGATTACTCACTGCTGTTCAGTAATGCGCAAGCCAATGCAGTCTAGCTCCCACGAGAGAAGGCTTTCTATTTCCTGGGGAAATAGACATAGTCTTTACCTCATCACTGGGTAATGGACATAGTATTAGCTCATCATGGGGTAATGGACACAATATTGACTCATCATTGGGTAAAGGATATAGTAGTGAATGAGAATTATTTTTAAGGGTTTTGGTTATATAATTGAATATAACAATAATATTTATCACTAATACTAATTATTCTTATTATAATTATGCAGCAAAGGATGTCAGGAAATGCAGCCAATACATTTTTATGTTTTGTGAGGAGTGAGAAACTTCACATTTCTTATGTTGGCTGGCTGCACGAGCTCCAATTTTACATTTCCCATGTAAAACATCATGGTAAACTGTTTTTTAGTCCAGTCCAATAAAACTTAGTCTATAAGTGTCTATAAGGCCTATATTGGATGACATTTTAAATGTTGTTTTCGTACCAATTGCACCGCTATCGTCTACTGTGTCCTCAAGAGAAAGTTAGCACTTATCTCAAAATACAGTCATCAAATGAAGCCTCTCTGGGGAACGATAGCTAGCTACGAGTTGCGGTTTAGCTAAAAACCCGTTCTATGTCTTTAACTCTGTTGTCCATAAGCCGCCTCTCTCGTAAGACATTCAGGAAATTCAAAAAGGGCAACGCTTCACGTCTGTCCTGTTGCTCATCAGTAATGTGAAAATGAGCCGTGAGCATGCATTGAGCTCCACTTCAGTGTTCTTGTACTTCCGCTGATGGTTTAAGTGCGTCTAAAAAAAAAAAAAAAAAAAAACCCTTCGTCTGATTTCCCCAGGGACGGGCCGCAACGTCTCGCACGCCAGCTCAAATTCTCCTCCATTCTCTTATTTCCCATGTTTATCCTGCTATACATCCCATGTTGTCCAAACGTACGAACAGTTGGAATAGCACAGCAGTTCTACTGGTGGGTCTCTGCTGCATCGTCTGGGCTTAAACACATTCCCACAGGGTGATTGTTTAAGCCTTCAAACCCAGATAAGGCTCCTTTTCTTGAATGCACTGTATAGTTCTGCATGTCTGTTTTTTTTTTTTACCATAGACGTTGGAGGATCTTGGAGGTTATTTGTACGTTTTCGATTTTTTCCTTTTAAAGAACTTGCAATTACATCTCAGTAATAATACAGTACAACAATAATAACATGTGACTATACTGTATGTTTCTCCATCACCCCATGTGGGCTGTGTGCTAAACCCAGCCAACAAAACTCATGGGTGTAAACAATGAGGAGCAGGGAATATAAACAACTGGAGGGAGTAACTGTGACGGCTACAGTGAATAAAAAGATTTTTTTTTTTTAAATATACATTTCACATTCGGCTCACAACTCAAAGATGATATTTTTTTGGGGAGGGGGGAGTCTTGTTTTGCACTGTTAAATGACATGGGCCCGTTGTAGTAAAGAGACCAGGTTTGCTATTCCATTTTGGATCAGCTGAATGGAACAGCAGAACTGTCTCAGCCAGGTATTGCTCTGTTGTCTGTAGGTGACGGGGGCCACCACCTGCTACTCCCCATCCTGTTCTTTTTCTCCTGCCTGTTCATGCGCTTTTATTTATTTATTTAGCCAACGAGCGAAATCAGTCCTGTTCCCCCAGAGAGTGTGGAAAAATCCGCTCTGCATGAGACAGCAGGTGCCGGCTTTAGCTGTGGATTGCAGTGACATGCATGTAAATCTGAGGACTGGTGCATTTTGTCTGGTTGCCTGGGATTAAGGCTCCTCTCCCAAGCCCGTCTGGCGAACACTGCTGGATTAAACCATGTGGCAGGGCAAGTTTGCAGGTATTCTGCTGCACTGCGTTTTATTATTTGTTTGTTTTGCCCCTGCTAGAATGCCACGTATTTTGTTTCTGCAAGTGGAGCGTTCTTTCTGTGGCTTTTAGTCGTTTCACTCCTTGGATCACTCTCCTCCTGCGGTTTCTCTGTAGGCATGAAAAACTGATTGGTTTAGGTCTATTAAGTTACTATCGTCATCATGTTCATGTGTGTAACTTTCAGACATCTGTGATGGATATTAATTAGGCATGACTTGTTTTTGTGCCGACATGTTACAGTATTCATTTTGCTGAATCATCTACTTTCTGAGATATGAAAACATTTCTGTATCAGAGTAATATAAATGCAGATGTTGGTGAACCAATTGTATTATATTCACCCGTCACATTTTGTTTTTAGATCCGAAGCACCTCATGGAACTGGATTGCCACTCGCTCACCCAGGGTTATCAAGAAAGAAACTCTTCACTAGGTGGCGCTACTGGAAAAACACAGTGGTGCTTTGCATCACTAACATAGTGTGCCCTTGTTATATTACAAATGTTTTTTTTTTTTTATTAGAAACACACAGGTGTACAGTTATAGCACAATTGACGTTGGTAATCATAGAGTTTCTGACTCTAGGTTTTATGTTGTCTGGGTAATTTTGAGTGGAAACCCCTTCTCATCCCATTGACAGTGATGTGCAGAACTTCCATCTGATGTTGCAGATACACTCATACCCACGCTAGCATGCCTGTGCCACTGCTGTGTCGGAAATGGTCCTCAGCTCAAATAACGTCTACTGCACAGTGGCCGTGTGCTCAGAAACGCAGCGGTGTTGATCGGGGGATGGGTAGGCTTGTGGCATAGCCACAGATGGACTCCAGTGGACAACTGTCCATAAAGCAGACGTACCTAATAAACCAACCAGTGATTCTAGGGTAGGTGTTTTTATCAAAGTGAGTTCCCACTGAGGCGTTTTACACCGTTGTCCATTTTGCGGCCCATTCATTGTGTTGTCTGTATTCTGAATGGAAATGGCTGATCTTAAACCTCTTTCCATTGGGTTGACACTTACACCATGAGCTCCCTGTAATTTCATGCTATCTTTAATTGGACGGCGGGGAATCGCGATCGTGTGCAGTGTCAAACAGCATGAATAATGGTAAGTAGCTTTCAAGTCTCGATTCCTTCTTGACCTGTCTGCAGTGAAAGGACTGCAAGTCTCGTCTGACGTAAGCCAGTCTCGACGGGACTACGCGTAAATTAGTCCCGCGCAATGTCTTTCCCAGGGAAGCGGAGTTGAGCAAGGCGGAGGTGAGCAAGGCTGATTGGCTGCGCGGTACGTGCGGAGGATGAAGCTACGTCCTTCTCCTGCTTCTTAACGTCTTTGTTATTACTTGAGTCGCTGGGATGTTTGTAAACTCACAAGCAGAAGTGCTGCTTATCTAAGTGGAACTGTCACTTCGAAATGTAGACTTGGGCATGTATATTATGAAGTGCGCGAAAGTAAATGCAGCCCGTATGATTTGCTGCCGTCCCTTGACGGGGGTTATTTATTCAGTTCGCTTCTGTAATTCCTGTGAATCGTTTACAGATGCCTATTCTTGTGCTGCCTGTTAGATATATACAGCGCTCTTTTGTCAACAGCCGTAACATCATAAGTACATTTGGAATGTAATGCTAAATCGTCTGTTTGTTTTCAGCCTGGCTCTATTGTGGGCTACTCACCTTATTCCCTCCGTGCTGTCAGCCTGCATAAATGGTCTGTTGCTGTTTTATTGGCATTGTGTGTTTGCGTGTGTGCGCGTGTGCATGTGCGTGCGTGCGTAATATACTAAAGCCGGCTGCCGTCATGGGGTGCGTGGGGGCTGGCAGGAGGTTGTATGGGACCAAGAACACTGTGCTCGCTTCACGCAAGAAAAAAAAATTACATCTCTTTTTTTTTTTTAATAGGCTCTGTCAAAGACAGTTTACTCTAATGATCCACCTTGTGAAATAAATGGCAGAAGTGCCTCTGCCTGAGATGTGCAAACCTGCCAGCCCCTACGGTATTGAGCTTTAAACCAGGGCTTCTGTGGGGGAGTTGAAGGGCTTGTGTTTGTCGAGCTTTTGTTATGGATTTCATTGTGCCTCACTTATTTAATCTCCCTAATAATGCCCTGAGAATGGAAATAAACTCCATGGTAATGTTCGCGTTTTCATATTGAAGATTATTCCAAGTTTTTTTGATTCACCGCAGGAGACTATCTTTTGGAATTCTGGGGGGGAAAAGTGGCAGCATTTCAAGAATGGCAACCTGAATCACTCCTCACATTCATGTTTGTATTGGATTATTGTTCCCTCTGCTCCACGGAGACCGACTGCTTCTGTCTCCGTCATTTTCGGTGCTGATGGTTCGTGTGGATAATGCATCACAACAGCTTTTCTGTTGCGACTATTTTATTGTTTGCATATACAGTAATAGCCTTAGCTCTTATTTAAATGTCTTTAATGGACATCTGACGTATTTGGTGATGTGCATATTTCTTTGGTGTCAGAAAAGGTTCAGGAAGATTAATCGCTGGTTACTGTAATTGCTAGTCTACAGCACACACAGTTTGTGCTGCCTGCTCATGGGAAACAATAAATGGCCCTCTTACAATCTGTTCCGGTCAAACAGATACACCTCATACTTCCTAAATATTGTTGAAAAGTAAGTGTGTGTTGTGTGTGTGTGTGTGAGAGAGAGGGAGGGAGAGAGTGAGAGAGGGAAGCTGTTTGTGTGAAGGTGTACAAAAGAAATCGGAAATGAAATCATTTGGACTCACCCAGTTTCCTTCTAGCAATTCAATTTTAAATACCTCAAAAGTTAATTCATCATGCCTACTCTGGCTGGCCTTACACTGCATATTGCTTTCAGTGTTCTGACTTAACCATTTGAATATTACATTTGGAATTACCATTCAATTCAATGTCAGTGCCAGAGTTATAAATGGTTTTCAATAAAATGGTGCGGGGAAAAATGGCTCCAGACCATGAAGACGATGCAGTTCCTTACTGCAGTTATTTGTCGTCATTTTATGACAACTTCTGTCGTTAAAGTCATCAGTTAGTTTCTTTGTGGTTGAAGCAGACCATAACCCCCCCCCAAGGCCTCTCAGAGGCTGAGAGGCATGTACAACATGGAGCCCAACCCGTTTGCTATTTGGCATGGTTCTGAAGAAGTACTGTAAACCATATTTTAATATGGTTTTATTAACCTTCAAACAGAAATTACACTGTAACAGCAAGCCCAACAGCGAGTTTGCTACCTGCATTCAAATCTGTCCTTTAACCTTGTGAAACCCCATGAAGGTAAATTCAGTTCACCCCTGTATGTCTCCTACAGTTAACATGTATCCAGCCAAATATTCCAGAAGGGTTCAAGGTTGTTCTGTAGTAAATATATTCTGTAGCTCTTAATCAAATGGTGCCTTAATCGGCTCCATTTTTTTCATTGACCGTGTGGTTGGGCATTTATTACACCAAGCTTCAAAATCAAGGCAATTAAGAAGAATTAGAATGAGTAATCCCAGCAACATGGCTGTCCATTTAAGGAGATGGTTTACAGATGTACTGAGATATTTAGTGAAATGATTGCATCATCTTAAGCTGATGTTTTACATGTCCTCGTATCTGGATATTAACCCTGTGTTTGTTTCCAAATGCTGAGATTATTGTGCTTAGTACTGGGCATTGCAGCAGATTGTTGTAATGGAGAATAGATTCATATGACTATGAGGTGGAGCTGTATAATAATGTCCTGATAGTAGGCCTGTTGATGAGGTTCAGGACCCAGTGCAGTAGTCAGGACCCAGACCTGCATTCAGAGTCAACCCTGTCAGCACGAACCAGGTAACAGCTTCAGTCCCTGTCCTGGGAGTCTCTCATCAAGACCACCCCACCCCTCGTGTCCTGTCTGTCTTCATGCTTGTCTGTTTCTATGTCTCTCCATTCGCTGACCTGATCTAACTCTTTTTGGTTGGGCTGTAGTCAGATTCTTTCACCTTTCTACCACTGTGAGATACATACAGTAAAATGTGTTTTCTTACACTAACGTTAAGCTGTACCTTGGACTTGAACTGTGACATGCATAATCTTTACTCAAAACACACTTAGACTTGGATTGGTTGTGTTAATATCTGAAGTAGTAAACATGTATAAATCATTGTACTTAAATAATAAATACAAATGATTTTTTTTGTATTAGTTGTGTAACCTTCTGTTCGTACACATTAAAGGACATAACTTGCATATCACTAGGTCTCTAATTTACTTGTGACATCAGAATAATGGCTGTAAACGTTACCGTGTTACTTTTTGAACCGCTGTGCAGTTCCTAGTTACAAACGCCCACTACGGTTTCTCGTATGGCTGTCATTTTATTGCTAATGGATTCTGCAAAGCATGCTACAAGCCAATTACATCTTCATAAATAATAATTTATTCTTAGTAGGAGTGGATGGAGTGTGTTAGCATAGATTCTTATGATCTGATCTATACCTGTTCGCAATGGTACCGTTGCCTTCTTGCAGTTAATGAGTTCCCTGTGAGGTGTTGGAATAGCACAGCAATGGCAGCAGGGAGCAAATACAGGCCATGTTTACCTCGAACCGAAAAACTGAACAAAGGAAACACATACTGAAAGATGTTCAGAACAGGTCTTGAATCAGTACTTGTGAAGTTGTCTGCGCATGATGCCCACAAGTTGACTGTGTGTGTGTTTGTGTGGGTGTGTGAATGTTAATAATGCTAGTGACAGCTTGTATCTCAAATACAAACAGAGAAAAAAGGGATTTGCATGAATGCCAAATGCTGAAACTCTCACCAAAGTAAAGGGGGAAAATTTGTTCCAACAACACTGTGTCCAATTATATATCACATTATGACCCCTACATATTGTCAAGTATGGCTTGCGTATTTAAACATTTTGCAGTTGTTTCATATTTAATGAAGCTTTGAATAAAATCTGTAGGCTTTTACTTACACCAGTGCCCTTGGAATAGTAGTTGCAGATTAGAGCACATTAGTATGGAGTGGGTGTCCACACAGTTTTCCACTCATTTTAAACGGAGTAAAATTGACTTGATGTATAAAAATCTTTCTGCGTCCTTGCAGGCTGCTTAATATCGCCAAGGGAACTCACATGTTGTGCTCTCATTTGAAAAATATGCTGCAGGATGTTCATCATTAATTTTAAATTGTACTAATGTACATATGATAGGGTTACCTTAAACCACAGCAGTTCTTCTTCAGCTAAAGAGGACCGTGCAAATGTTTGACCTCTAATTTGCTCTCATTCAATTATCATGCAACCTAAATCATATTATCAAGTGATTATCCCCACCCAAGAAAAGCAAAGCTCCAGCAGGAGTAGACAAACCCCATACTGCGGATGTATGCATGGCCTATGGTTCTAGTAATCAGGAAGGAAATGTTAATGAGTCAATTTGATTTTGCCGTGTCCTTCAACGCAGCGGCTATGAGGGTTTTCTTCTCTTCTTTGAGAAAGGAACTGTAAGGCCAGGATAATGTATGCAAATGAAAAGGGGGAAATGCATAGGCTGCTCTCTGCGGCCCGCCGTTGTGCTCAACCTCTTTGGCCAGCTTTCAAATTAAATAACAAATGTTTCAAACACCGTTCAATTTATTAGCGTCACCGTTCGGACATATTTTTTTTTTTGAGTGCTTCTGTTTTGGTGTAAATGTGGTAAAGATTGATGTTAACGCGGTTGTGGGGTCTGGGAGCAGATCCGACGCATTTCCTGCAGGTGTCCTCAGTCCTGATACAAGGTCAGTTGCTTCTGAGTTCTTGCAGCTTGAGGTGCAGGTGTTTAGAAATGCGCCGGCATCGTTCAGGTGTGTTGTCCTGTAATGCTGTACTTACCCACTAAGCACGGAGAAAAATGATTAGCTCACAGAAGAGCTCTGACTCAGTTGATGGATTAGCGGGCAAAGATTTGCGCGTGCGTGAGCGTGTGTGTGTGCATACATGCACGAGATGCACTGGTTGTGTAGAAATGACAGGCTGTAAGACAGCTTCATGGTATTCACTCCCTGACCCTGTGACTTGGCTGTCACTTCAATGCCCCATCATTTTAATGAAGCAGTTTTATCTCTTACACACACTTGTGAACACACACACACACACGTTTTCAGCGTCACTGTCCAGCTTGCGGAGACGCGCACACGAGCACAAAATTCTGATGTGTTCAGATACGGACAAACCTACACACATTTCCGCGTAATTGCGTGTTTATTGAGAATTGCTCATTGCAGGCTGATTTGTGTACTTTAAATTGGCCCAATATTGCCCATTTGGCTCAGCACCAGATTCCCTTCCTCTTCCACGTTCCTTCATCTGTTCTTTCATTTGCCTTCGTGTCTTTCCTCTCCATTAGTTGGCTTTAAATTACAGCGGAAAAGCTACGGACGCTGAGGTTGATTATGCTGCGCTCCACACGTGACACCGACTACATTAAAATGTAGTAATGGCATTGTGGTGATCCACATGATAAAGTTTCCATTCCACATCCATTCTCAAGGGAACGCCTTGTAACCGTAACCATATCTTCTCTGCTCTATCTCTGTATTTGACAGATTGTGTATTTCGTTTTTGCTCATTTTCCCTTGGGCTGTGAGTATTGCAGGCTGATAATATATTGTATGGGCATCCGTTCTCAATAGCAAACCACGAGTTGTGCAGCTCCTAAAAGACCAGACTATCACAAACACTGTATTACACCATAAACACCGTATTACACCATATTACGCCATAAACTCCATATTATGCCATAAACACCATATTACTCCATATTATTCCATAAACACCATATTAATATTACACCATAAACACCATATTGCACCATAAACACCAAATTACACTATGATGTGTAGCTTACACATTCTCTTTGTACGTGTATAGTTCGAAACGAGTCGTGCTTTTTTGCTTAAGAGAGACACAAGATGAAGCTGGCATGAAATTACCTTTAATGGAGCCATGGACTAAAATAATGATCTGGGCTTGTGAAAGCATTAAGTGGTCCAGGTTCAGAGTGCGGTGCTCTCTTCTTCTTCCACTCTTCTGTTGCACCGGGCCCTCTCAGACCTCCCCAGCCTTCCTCAGGAACGGTCTGGGCCGCCTCGGAGGCCAGGGGGTTCCCTTATCAGCGTTTCATTATGGACTGCTCTCTAAAGGCAGCGTTGCTTTACATTGCTCCCTTGCCAACGTCTGCCTTATCGGGCCGATTGCGCCCCGAGATCGTCTTTCTTCTCGTTCACGCGCCTGCGCCAGCCTTTCTAGGCCAGGCCGGCGGGGGGAGGGGTGCCACCCGCGTGAAGACAGGAGCTAATGTGTGCTGTGCTTAATGGCTTTGAGCGATCTTCTTTTTCTCTTTCTCCCCTCCCTCTCTCTCTCCGACTCACTCCCTCTTTCAGAGTGTTTGCGTGGCTCAGACCGGACTGCTCTAATTGCGGCATGTGGTGGCTTTAGATATGACCTGCCCTCTTTCAGCCGGGAACGCGGAAGGTTGTCGGTACCAGCCTAGCATCAGCGGGTCTTAAAGGTCACCCAGAAACAGGTTGAGACGTGCACGCACGTGAAAGTTTGGAAACCGATACCGCGGGAACGGCGAAACGGCAGAGCAAACCTCATCCACTCGCACTCCCGGTGTGTCTGCCGCGACGGCTGCTTGCCCATCCCGGCCTTGCAGAAATATTTGAGGGATATGGGAGCGTAATCCCATTAATACGGAGTAATCCTGGCGAGGGAGTGACTTCCCAGCTGTCTGTCTTGCTTTTCCACAGCACAAGGGCCCCTTTATGCCTGTTTATGCTCGACTGAAGCATTTTAATGAAGCCAGGCAAGTCCCTGAGCGGCCCACCACGCAGACCTCCACAGCACACGAGCGCACACACACGCCCACATGCGCACACGCGTGCACACACACACACACACACACACACACACACACACACGTTTTTTCCCTAAGTACCTAACATTTGTAACTTAACAGGAAATGTATTTGATGTGTTGGAGCCGCAGGGGAAAAGCTAGCAGAAGCCATGTAATGTGGCAGACGTCTAGGCCCTTAGCCTGCCGGGACGGAGTTTTAACAGCAGGGGGGGAACCGAGGGCACGTAGACGGGGACAGTTTCACACGCGTCAGCAAAAGTTTGCCGACGGGGATGCGAGGGGAGGGGCGAGCGGAACGGAGGACGAGGAGAAAAGGGGAGCGTTGGGCGAGTGAGCATGAGCGAAGAGGAGCACTCTAGAGGGCGGCAGGAGGTGAGCGCTGGAGCGCCGTCCGCCAAGTCTCATCACATCGGCCCGGACAGAGAGGTCAGGAGAGGAGAGGATCAAAGCGCCAGCCGTTCCCTCCCGTGACGCGCCTCGCTGACGAGCTTCAGCTGCTCCTGCCGCCTCTAATCCCCCCCCCTTCATGTGACCTGCTGCTTTTCCTCCTCTTCCTCCTCGTCCTGGAGAAGCACGTTCACTGTTCTTCTGGGAAGCTCCAGCTGTTTCGTATGGGCCGTTAGCACAGCCTGGAGCATGTGTGCATAGACCAGGCCTCACCAGTGCAGGAAGAGGAGAAGGCAGACTCAGCACAGCAGTGCTCACTGAATTAGTCTGAGCTAATCATGGCCGCCTGTGCAGTGTGTGTGGACAGGTTTGCAGACGGTAGTTAAGCATGTGATCGTGCTGTGTAAAGTGTTCCGGCAGGTTGACGACAACGGACGGGAGTTTTACTGCGTTGTGTCGCATTTTGTAGTAGCAGTTGAAAAATCTTATGTTAACTACAAATTTACTTTCCAGTCCAGCTCTGTGCTTTTTGTGTGTATGGCTATATCACCAAGGGTTGTCATTCTGAAAACCCTTGAAAGCCAAAAAGCTCTTTGGAGGGTCTCCTCAGTGACTTCTCCTCGGTAATTCTAGAGTAGCGCTTTGGCCATTACTGACACTTTGATTTTCAATTATTCAATTATTTACAGAGTGGGCTTTCTCTCGACAGAGACCTCTCTTCCTGAAAGTTCTCTCAACAGCAAATAGTTTACACTGCCATGGTAGTGGAGTCCTGTGTTTTTCCCAGAGGGGAAAAAAAAACTTTTGCGATACATGTAATACATAGAAGGAAAATTGCATTACAGAACTCGTACATGGCTCTGTAGGAACCGGCACAGTTCAGTGCTCAGACTGTTTGAACACAAAGTCAGTGAAGAGGCCAGTGACCATTAGCTGATAACTTAAACACTTTGAAGCAGAGAACACATGACACTGTTAATATGGCCCTTCTGCGTCTTATCTTCATAACCTTCCACACTACATCCCTGAATACTGCCTGGTGTCTATGAGAAACGTGTCTGCTGTTATAAACTGACCATCTATATTCTGGAATGCTTTGGAAAATACAATGAAGCCCAGGTCTGAAGATGCCAGCCATGTGTATCTAGAGGTCCACTGTGTAATGAGTCCAGTGCTCACATGTTTCCTAGCAGCAAGGCCTGGGGTTCTGCCTCTCTGCCCCTCAGGCCTGGTTCTCTGCCCCTCAGGCTTGGGTCTCTGCCCCTCAGACCTGGGACTCTGCACATCAGTTCCAGATCTCTGCCCCTTAGGCATGGATCCCTGCACCTAGGTGTCAGCTTTTTACACCCGTGCCAAAGGTACTGCATGATCCTGCGTGAGTCAGTGTAAAGGGGTTGTGGGTTAGTAAATCAGTGTAAGGAGTTGTGGGTTGGTAAGTCAGTGTAAGGGGTTGGTGTGGGGGGGGTCAGTTAGTCAGCGTGAGGGGTCAGTCAGCCAGCAGGAGAGGTGAATGGCCCATGTTTGGCACGAGAGGCACGTCAAGTCCACAAAGCAAGAATTCACTTGTTCCGGCTCCGGGTGACGACGGGGGTCTCTGTGGCGGGGGGGGGCGAGTGCTGTGGCACAGAGCCTCCTTTTCCTCCTCCCTGCTGGCCGGTGTTGCTTCTTGGCGCGGTGCACCCAGGAAATGACAGCCAGAGAGGCAGCCCGGGCCTACCTCGTTATTTTGGCTCCGAGTGCACAGCAGGCCGGGCCCTGGCGCTCCTGCAGGAGGCTCGGAGAAGACTCCACAGGAGCAGTCACTGTGATCTGGAGATGAAACTCGTCCATGACTTACAACCTAGTGATCAGACACACTGCCGTGATTCTAAAAGAAAAGGAATACTGATGGAAGGTCTCTGCAATTCACACCGCATTCTCTTCACATATACAAGAATCGTGATGTTTTAGCATACGTTCTGTGATTGTTTACTCGGGTCTGGACACCATGACAAACTTCTGCAGCACTCCGGTAGCATTAGCTTTCCAACACCTTTAGTGATAAGTCATTGTGTAAAGTTCCATTTTTGGCTAAACGTTTTAAAGCAGGACATGTATAGCAAATGACTCAGTATGCATGTACATCACAATATAGGCCAAGGGTGTGTAGTGTTGTTTCACAAACATGCACAAAGTGTGCAGTATTGGTGTCGCACCCACACCAACGCTTTCTTTCTGCTGGCCTTTTCCATATGCTTTACTAGGGTGTTAAACGTGGCTCTGGCATAGAAGTGGCAAACCAGAGTTAATAAATGCCCTCATGGTGCTGTAGTGCCTTAAAGATTAAACCCAATTATAAGTGACCAGGGAAATGAGGACTTTCACTATCCAGCATCTGCCTTAACAGTGACCTCTGCACCACTTAGTCTACTTTAAAAATGCAGGCCTTGATTAAAATTACCTGGGGCCTGGAAGGGGTATCGATTTATCAGCGGATACCGCTAGGAGAGCGGTGGTTAATAGGATGGGCCTGAGGATACATCCTTGCTTATCTCCAAAGCCTTTTCTCTGCTGCTAATGTAGCTAGTGGTTGGTCCATGCCAACAAGCAGAGTACAATTACCAGCCCTCTAAACAACATGAGAGTAAAAGCCGTTGAGGCAGAGATTAGGGAGCCTGGCTTTCATCGTGGGCAAACAGGCCATCGAGCTCAGACTGCTCACGTGTCCATCAGCCTTCATAACACACGCCTGCTTTTAGCAAACCTTCTCCAAATATAGGGCAATAATTGTATCAATTAGTGATGGAGTGGAGGATACAGACATCAGACGTCAGTTCCCTTGGGCTCCACAAAATGGTGGTGTGTAGCAGGTGGGGGTTGGGTGGGGGGCTGACACCCGTCGGAGGTGATGTGAGCTGGAGATTAGAGACCCTTGCGCTGAGCTGTGATGACCAGAAGTGGATCAGGGTCAGGGCTGGATAAAAGGATATCACTTGGGGAAGAGAAAGAATGAGAGAAGGGGGAGGTGTGGGGGGGGGTTCAGATGGATTGGGGTAGCGAAAGAGAAACAGAGGGAGAGAGACTAGAGCAGAGGGCAGATGGGAGAGAACGTGAAGTCTGTGAAGCCAGCCTTGCCTGTAAGCCAAATTGCCAGGAGAAGTGAAGTTGTTGCAGAGGCAGGAAGTGATGGCATCCTGGGGGCGGAGACAGTCAGCTCCCTGTAGGCGTAATGCTCTGCAGGCTTAATGGTGGTGGGGGGTGGAGAGAGGGTGAACAGTGGGCGGAGCCATCTGTGAATATTATGTGCAATGGCAAAGAACACCGTGGTATGCTTCCGCCACATAGAGTAGTTCCACAGATGGACCTTCTTGAGAGGAGGGCTCCCAGCGAAGGAGAGGAATATCTTTTCTTCCCTCACATGTCTGTTTGATCAGCTCTAATCAAGGAGGCTAATGAGGAAGACTGGCCTGGCATTGGGTCCGTTTAGCAGATATAATTAATGCTCTCTTAATGTCCTTCTGTCAAGCACACAGTTTTACGCGAACGGTTATCATGTTAACATTGGTGCGATAATTACATACAAAAAAGGAACTGAAGTGTTAAGTCAGTTTTATAGTTTTATTTCTGTATGACAACTAACTAGTCATAGGAAATTTGAAATTGCTTTTAATGGTTTGAGTGTTATACTCATAAATCATTCAAAGGTCAGGCATCATTACAGTAAGTCCCTTCCTCACAGTAGTAGTTGTTGTTGTTTCTTACCTGTCAAATTCTTGAAAATGGCACTGCGTCTTTATAACTGTAATAGCAGTGATTCAAGAAGGTAACCTGCACCCAATACTTTCACGTTTTCTGCTGATTCTACACATTAAAGCATTCTTCTTTCCTCGTGCAAGCAGGCTTTCTGCTGTTCTGCAGAAGTTGATGGTAAATTACACAAATTCCATATCAGTCCACAAGAGTGCTTCTACAAGATAACGTTCAGATGAAAGGTTGAATGGGATCTCGTGGGAAACCAAAGGAGAGCTATTGTTCATTCCACGCTTCACCTAGAGGTGTATCATAGCTGCAGTACGCGTCAGTGATCTGAGGCCAAGCATGGGTAGAGATCAGGGGAGATGGGGAGAGAGTGAGAGGAAGATTGGTCATTGTAAATTACAGCAGCGATTTCTGGCCCGTTCAACCGGCGGTGCCCTAGGTCCGATCAGTGATGGGTTCTCCTTCTATAGGAGGTGCGCGTGACGATTGCAGCGTGTGAGGTGTAGCGTCATGCACGCGTCGTTCTCTTTCAGACCTCCCTGCACAATGCGGCACAACGATTATCTCCTCAATAACGCCTGGTGCACGTGTGAGTGAGTGTGTGTGTGTGTGTGTGTGTGCGCGCGCACTGGTGTCTTACACCTGCTTCCTTGTGCATCCTTATCCTCCTTGACAGGAGTGAGTGACCCCTCTTTGAGGCCCCAGCCCTCCTGGGGTCACTTTGGGTCACCACATGGTAGAAAGGTCTGATTAGACTCTGAGCTTCGCAAGTCACCAAAACAGCCTAATCAGCAACTCTGCACAAATGGTAAATTTACACTTCACTGATTGATTGCCATGATTGACCTCAACCAAGTATTTATTACAAATATCCCCAAATCCAGGCAGAAATAACTGGCTCATTTAGCCACTAACTGTTGTGCCATAAATAAATAAGCTGATGAAGAACAAATTAGTTAATTAAAAACAGTTTATAGCCCAGTAATTAAAGTTCCCCTCCAGCCATACCAATGGGAAGCCAAGACTCGGAGTTAACTTTGTCGCTGTTCTGGTCTGATTAACTTGTGTGTAGTCCTTTAATAATGTAACAATAGTACCAAAACCCCTGCAAGATATATTTTTTTTACACCCACCAGTCTCTCTGTAAGATGGTACCAGAACCATTCTAATCTCCGCAGTCCCATCTGAGCAGTGAACTGCTGTGGGAAAGAATACCTGATGATGGATAGCTCACTGTTTCACTGTTTCCCATATAATTTCAGTCTGGCGTATGCACGCTTTACTTCTGTCTCACATTTACGTTCACATTCTCAATATTGCAGGATGAAGGGCAACTTGGGAAAGAGGGAGTCAAATTTGCATCAGGGTTTGAGTTGGTGGATGTCATTCATCTCCGGGAAGGTTTCAGCCCTAATGATGTCTGTCAGGCCGCAGTGCGGGGAGTGAGCGCTGAAGGTTAATCGTAGCCTGTCCCTTCTGCTCTGGAGAGGTCCTGGTGGGATCCTCACCACAGCGAGACGCAACACGGAATGCACAATGAGCTGCTCGGAGGAACCCGCCCCTCTTGGCCCTGCCCAGTGCGTCCAGGCTCCGCCCAGTTCTCTGCTCACTCCAGTCCTGTATTTCTTTTTTTTTTTTTTTTTTTTTTTGAGTCTCTGGCTTAAGGCAGATGAGGTAGAGACCAGAAAACTATAAACGCAATATTCAAGTTGCCGCTGTCAAGCAGGAGTGGATGAAAACCGGGAATAATTTAGGACACTAACGTGGCCTATCGAATCTTCTCCGTGAGAATTGCTTGTTAGAATATGGACAGTGTGGTCGGCAGGGAGGGAGAGAGGAGGGAGGGAGGCACGTTTGCGGGGATGGAGAGTCTTGACTCTCGGCGACGGCTCAAATGAGGACGCAGGGCGGCGAGCCGGCTAAACAAACATGAAGGAAGCAGCGCTAGCAGCAAGACGTCGTAGTGGCGTAGTGGCAGTGCTGCAGCGACGCTCGGGTGTCAGGGAGCCCTGCGCACCACTGGAGGAGCTCTACACGGAGGTGGAAACAAAAGAGACAAAACGTGGCACAGGTGCAAACAGTCGATAAGGTGTTTGGGAGTGGAGCAGGTGTGTGTGTGTGTGTGTGACAATGGGCGTGTCCCTTGTGGGGTGCTTGGCGCACCATGACATGGACAAATGACATATTGTATATTAGACTAATTACAATGTTGCGCAAGCCAGAGGTGACCGTCCAGAACTGCTAGAGGAGCACACGCACTTAAAAATTGCAAAAAAACTGCAATACAGTGACGAGCGACACTTACACCCAAAGTGCAAAAGCTACGTAATTTCTCCCTATGAGCTCAACTGTCATCTTACAACCTATCATGGCAATAATGTGAAATAAATTGTTGAAATATCATGCCTTTTATTGCGCTATTGCATTTTACCGATCACTTGAATGAGTGAGAAACTCTGCGACAGCGCTGGACAGACTAGGTTATTTTATCCCGGTCATCTGCACATCCATCCGTGGCTTCAGTTCTATGGCTGTCCTACAGTCTGCCTGTAGCCATGCAGCTCCTCCTGATAGCTCAGTGTTTTTCCGTCATTGCACTTTAGCTTATGCACCATTTACCATTGGTATCTGTTTTTTGCATTCATTCCCAAGTATAGTGAATAAATCCCCCGAGGTGGTCAACAGAAAATGCCTCCCAGCAGTCCCTTTGTGTGATGAAACAGTGGAGCTAAGACCAAAAGCAAGTGGCAGCAAGCTTTATTCAGGCCAGTCCAAATGGCATGGGCATTTACATTCTCCAGGGTCAGGCAGGCGTAACCTAGATTAATCTACTGAAGGGAGAAAAAGCAGTAAACCAGAAAAAAACCAAAGAAAAGGCTACCAGGGAGTTCAGGGGCCTGTTGTAGAAAAAACGACAACAGAGGAGTATGGGTAGGGGAAACGAGAAACTCTGAAAGAAAGGGGAAATCAAGTGGCGCTGCGGAGAACAGCTACAGGACTTCATGAAGAGTGATGGAAAGGGAATGGGAAGCACAGGCTGACTGGGCCCGAATGAAGAACAGGTGACTGGGGCGCGTGTGTGGAGCTGGAGAGGCAAATGCCGGAAAATTCCGGAATGGAGAGGGCCGGGGCGGAGTCTCCAGAGTCTGTCGCGGTGCTGTATATTTATAAAATGAGCTGCTTTTCTGCCCAGAATGAGAACTTTCACTTCTACTCTAGTAGATCACCTCTGACTTGACAGTAATTCTACTCTCGCCCCCTGTACTCTAGTCCTTGTTTGACTTTCAAGGGTAGGGAAAGTTTGTGTAAAAGTCTTTTAATGCTTATAGCTGTCTGCAAATCTACGATTTCTTCATTGTGAGTGACGGCATCTTTTCATTATCAACATCTAGCTGTAACAGTATGATCAAATATTTGATCTTGTAGGCCACCAAGCACTGGCTTTGTATAGCCAACAACTCCTCCAGTGTCAGTCAAAACTCAAGTCATTGTCTGTAAGATGCATGTTGAAGGACAGTTTCTGAGGACTTAATTGCACATTGAAGCCATCAACAATGTTCCAGCCAACAGCACATGTTCATTAGTATGCCTGCTATGGGAACTGGGCTGAAAGATTAAAAGGAATAGTGAAAGAGAGACCACAGAAAGAAAGAAAGAGAGAGAGAGAGAGCGCGCAGAGATGTTGAGGAACTCGGCAAGGAGCAGCAAACATCCTCCAGCCCTCCTACTGTGATCTATCACCCAAGAAATGCTGATGAAATCTGCCAGTGCTGCAGCTCAGTGAGAGGAGGAGAGAAGGGAGGGGGGGCCTTGGACAGAGACTCTGTTCTGTTCTGATGGTCTTTTAGGCCATTGCCTTGTTTCTATGCACCTTTTCCCCCATCATGAGATAATGCAGCAAATGCACTTTTTGATAATGACAGCTTCTGTTTCCCTACAGTGTAATGCCTTCTGCCTTCCCTCTCTACCATGTGTCCCGACTAATTTCCAACTTTTTCCTTTTGAGTTGAACTGCAGAAATAATTATTGCTTGAGGACACTATTTTGTGATTAAACGCAAATTGTCATTTTATACTTTAGAGCGCTAATGGTCACAACTGATATCCATAGAAAGATGTGCTCTTAAACAGGAAACAGGCAGCATGAAACGCTACTTTCAGCGACTCATTTCCATTTCCTAGTAATTCGCTGGTGATGAGTAATTTTGTGGTTTGAAACATTTAAGCGAGTTGTGCTTCTTAATGAGGACCATTACTGGAGTCCAAGGCAACCAGGCTCGCCAGGAAAATAGCACATCTAGCAATCGAGCTGCCGTCAATGGGAGATTGGTCCATTTACCCCTGACCTGAAGCACATTGGCTAATTTTAAAGAGAGCAGTTTATTAGCTTCCTGTCAGAGCACTGACTATACTCCCGCAGATTGGAGTGGCTTCCCTGATTTCTAAAGGGTGATGGGAAAGCGTGCCTCTATTAGACTGTCATACGACTGTGACATAACTGCTGAAGAGACAATACCATTACAGCACCCTGACATTTCACAAAATACAGCACACTCTAGAATTATTAGCATCCATTGTAAAGAAGACCGAAACCAGCCTATGTTAAAATATGGTCTTTGTTGTCATTAACACTTAAGGTACTGGGCTAGTAATCAGAACGTTGCTGGTTCAAGCCACACCATCACCGAGTTTCTACCGCTGGGCCCTTGGGCGTGGCCGTTAACCCTCAGTCGCATTGCTTAAATATGTACTTGGGTCACAATTATGAGTCGCGTTGGATAAAAGCATATGCTAAATGCTGTAAATGTACCTTGTGGACAGTCCAGAGGGATGTGACCTTTCAGCGACGCAAGAAAGAAAGAAACATCGTTACAAATTGGATCAACACCCCTCGAACTTGCTGTGAATGAAGTCCAACTGATGTATACTCCCATTCATGTTTCGCCTTTTGTAAACACAGCCGAGTCCGAGACATTTGTTGCCTACGCCTTCCTATTCCAACAGTGTAAGAAAATAATGTGACACATCTCCAAATACCCTTAGTCACCCAGCCACATGGTGATATCCAAAGGAAACAAAATTAAATGAAACCAAACATTGACCTTCTTGAGTCAAACAAAAGCTGGAAATATCTCCACAACAGCTACAATTCCATTCCTGCTATTCCAGGTTGGGTTAAACTGCAGCTGTAATGAAACAGCCTGGAACATGATACAGGTAGACATCCCCCCCCCGACAACCACAGTGAAGACAATGAATTTGGAGGCAAATTATTTCAGTTTGGACAGTTGGAGGAGTTTGTTATAATCTAATCTAATCTAATAATCTTGATGTCTCAAAGTCACCAAATCACTCCAAAACTACTGTCACATGTCAACTCCATTCCAGCAAACTATTTGAACAGCTTGTGGTAAGAAAGACTCTGTTGTTATCCGACAGTAAACACACGTGCCTAAAGACTGCTGATCACTGTAGCTTTGATGAATGCTGGCTTCTGCACTTATCTTGCTGGTATCCAGTGAAAGAAAATGTGCCAGTAACTGTGACTTAAGCACATGCGAGTTGTTTAAGGGTTGTTTTTTTTTAACTCGCCGAGGGCGAGTTTCACATTTTAAAGGTAAAATCAAGCTGTCGGACGCTTTTAAAGCCTTTTTTTTCAAGGGTGCCAATATTTCTGGAGAATACTCTAGCAGTACTGGTGGATGTTCGGGTGTGTTTATGTTGGATTGTTAAAGAAACACTTTATCAATGTCTTATCTTGAATCTAAACCTGGTTGGAACGATGGTGGTTCTGAGTGATTTTTGCTCTGATGTATTATCTCGAACATCTCGGCACGATGAGGAGTGAGACCCACAATAACTCAGTAGAGTACCTCAGCTGGCCTCAGAGAGGATTCACTGGTGTTGTGTTGATGGCAGTGAGCCACTCACAGTGATGGAGCTCAATGATGTCTCATCTACCTCACTCTCCACCCGTCGTCAGGCCTACTGGCGGAGGAAATGTTTGAGTAATTGTGATTCAGACACAGTGTGGCATCTTTTTTTCTCTCTCCATGATTTATCCCAATAAGAACACGCTCCTAATCTTTTGGGTTTACGGCTCCTTTTTTAAGACTTTAATACCATCTTAATTTTCTCCCTCCTCCTGGTAATGAATTGTTGCGTATTTCATATTAGTCCTGTTATGGATTGCCTAGTGAATATGGTCTGACTGCACTATGTACTACTGCTGTATGTGAGTGAAATTCTGAAAGCAACGG
The DNA here is from genome assembly GCA_020368025.1 of Brachyhypopomus occidentalis. Taxonomy (NCBI): domain Eukaryota; kingdom Metazoa; phylum Chordata; class Actinopteri; order Gymnotiformes; family Hypopomidae; genus Brachyhypopomus; species Brachyhypopomus occidentalis. Next base: position 3,164,750 of record JAGXOD010001430.1, read on the forward strand.
CTTTTACCTGAAAGCAGTATTCTCTTTGTTCATTCACTACAGAATCAAAATGGCTACTTATCTCCTGAAGGTGCCCATTGTAATTATAAAGTTAAATAAACCTGGCGTCAAGTAAACCTTGCTGAGCATTTCGGAGTTACACATTTAGTTAAATTCTAAAACCACTGAACACTATGTGCACTGCTGAAGCATCAATCTTGCCTTTCTCTTTAGTCTTTGTTTCACATCACTTCCTTTCACCTTCCCCTCCAATCACTCCTCCCCCTCCTCCTCCTCCCCCTCCTCTTCCTGTTGTCTCTCCCGCTCCTTAGCCCCAGCTCCACCCCACTGCGGCATCCTTGATGAGGAGATGTGTAAAAGGTTAGCCGTGCGGGGAGACACTCATGCAGTATTTACCTCCCCCTGTCCCTCCCAGCTGTGCTTTCTGCTGGATACCCTCTCACTGGAGTGCTTCGCAGCCAGGAGTTTTAAGTCAGTGTCTGTTCTATAGTAAGTGGCTAACTGCATGCATGAGCTAGCATAGATTGATTTTGGTTGGACAAATTGTTTCACATATTACCAGCTATTGTTTATGATGAAGCTTGGTAAATAGGCCCTGGAGAGGTAAATACAGAAATTTTGGGGAATCGGGTACAGGTATTGATTTGGCACCCTGCTCGGTTAGTAATTGTCAACAAAGACCAACAATTCCATATCAGTAGCATTTTGGGCAGAAGTGTGGTGTTAGCACATCCAAGGGACCCACATGCACACTTGGTACACAACCTAGTGGGCCAAACTTTACAGTAATGATGGGTGAACGGAGAAAAAAGAACCAGAACGCCTTTTTGCCAGCAGGGATTCAGCAGAGATTATGTCGAGATTTGAGATTTGTGCGACATTCTTCTGAGAATGAAAGGCAGCGGAGAGAAGCAGAAGTTCTAGTGGATCTAGTGGATCTCTCCGGATTGGAGCAGAGCACCTAGGTGTGCTCCCGGCCTTGCTCCCGGGGAACTGTGCATGCTGATGGGCAGCTTTGGGTTGGTTCCCAGGGCCAGATTTGGAACTCTACCCTAGGTGCAGGACTCACTGGCTCCACGCTCTTTTGCATTCTGAATTCCACGATCTGCTAGCAAGAAAGTGTCAAAAGTAGTCACATTGTGACTAGTGCAAACCAGTACAGCAGACATCATGAAGTTGTCTTGACTGAATCAAGATCAGCTTTGACAACACGGTGTACTCTGTTCTTCTATTTTACAGCAGAATATTCATGACAAATCTGGGTGGTGTTGCCCAGGGCAGGAGGGGCTAAGAACATCAGCACAGTGACTGGTACCATCGACCCTCTACTTCACAGCCCACTAACCAGGAGTAAACAATTAATCTTGGGATTTGAACCAACAAGCCTCTGGTTGTTGGCATCCTTTTTTTTTTTTTCTAACCGCTTGGCTATCTGCCATCCTATCCAGAATCATTATCAGTGTCCACAGTGGCTTCAATATCAGTGTCATACACAGCGTTGATTCAACAAGACGGATAGTCCAGCATCAGTCAGAATGGTGCAGCTGATATCCAGGTATAGCTGTCATGTTGATTCTTACCAACATGTCCTCAGTGAAAAGCTCTGTTTGTTCATTAAAGGGTTTTTGTTATGTTTCAGGATATCTTTTTCCTCGCGTTGAGCCCGGAGCAAAAATTACATGAAACATTAGTTCATTCAGGTAATCCAGTTTATGGATGGAGGCTGTATACCTACAGGGCATTGATGATTTAAGAATATTTTAGATCTGCTTTACTGCGTTAACAAAATACAACCATCATGCTGTTCTGGTATTTTCACTTGCACGAAAAACGAGTGCAGTATATTGACACTGGAGTCTATTTTTTAAATATCTTCTTGTTCCACTTGTTTACCTTTCATGAGATTTAATGAAGTGTTTCCGTGTTTTAATGTCTATCCATAACTAGCTGAATTGAGCATTATCATAACTTTTGATAGAGGCATATTTTCCATGGAGAACTATTGGTGTTATGTGCAGGTTGTGGTACTTTCTCAAAGTTGTTGAGGACGGTCCTTCTCAGCTGAGCGCACCTCTTCCAGCTTCGAGTCTGTCCCGCTGCCATTGCCAGAACACTAAAGATGATGAAACTGCCTCTTTAATTACCCTGCAGATCCATGCCAGGAGCCATCAGCTGTCGGCAGCCATTAATGCGTCTGTGATAACCGTTCTTCTTGGCAAAGTTTAAAGAACAACGGATATATCATGGTACGAATAGTGGCTAATGACGTTGTTTACTGTCATGGCTACATTGGCGGATGAGCTTGTGAAATTAGGACGTGGAGGAATTCTGCTTCAGTTTTCCAAACCGTGATTCCGTTTACACGAAGCTTTTCGTCGGAGACGTAAGGAATAGAGCACATTTATCATTCCCGAAGACGGCTTATTTACAAATCTGTGCACTGAGCCGATAATTCAAATATTAGTCTCCTGAATGAGTGGAGACATCGGAGGAGACACTCAATTATTATACTCAATGTAAAGATCACACGCGGCCTGACATTTTGATAATAGATGCATGTTATTCACATGGGCTTGGATTTAATATATTTTTTTTTCTCCCTCTGACAATTTCAAGAGGGAGACGAGAAGCGGCCATGATGGTGGCGTAATGTGTGTGCGTCTGCGCCGTCGGGTGCGCAGACATAATAATCAGGTCAAAAACTGTTTCATTAGTGAAGATTCCATCTGACCTTTCTGCGACAAGAGCTGCAGCATTCTAATTTCCCATGAAATAGCGCGCATCAATAAGTTTGACATTTAAGATGCCGAGGAGCACAATGTGCAGGGCTGGCACAGTAACAGCAGTGAGAAAGGCGGGGACTGACCCGGATTAAACGTCCAGGATGGGAACACAAATAACATATTAATGCCGCTTCCATTTTTGATATAAGGTCTCAGCCGGGTTGGCTGTCTGGCATTTCCCTCTTCGCCTCTGCAGACGAAATAAAGTGATGAGGAGGCCATGGTGAAGAATGGGTGTGGAACACATTACTCATCTGTTTATTTCTGCTGATGACTGTAACTAGCCAATTTGCCATGGTCAATTTATTCCGTGACTAATTAGGACCTCCTGGCGTCTTGTTGCTATTATATTTTTCTCTTAGTTCGCTCGTAGCCAAGTCGGTCCACTCCGTAGCCCAGCAAACCACACACATCCATCCTGGACTCTGCCCTGGAGCCAGGCAGAGGAAGCATTAAGCATGCGGATGATAGCAGACGACATAGGAAGCGCTGTCCTCAGAAACCGCCTCTCCCGGCATTGAGACGTGGCATTGCGGCTCAGTTATACCACACTGCATCCATCTCTTCGCCCTGGATTCACAGGGACAGGTCAAACAAAGCACGCCTAATAATCGATTGTTCTGGTCAAAGATTTTGACAGATTAAACAATGCAAAAAACAATGCAGTCATTCATCTTTTATTCATCTCTCCTTGTGGCACCCTGCCTCTCAGTCCATCAGTCTTTCTGTCTCCGTGACACAGCTTCGCTCTCACCTTCCCCCGTGTCTTGTTTCCTCTGCTCTTCCTGCATATGTCTGCTTTGCATCATTGTTTCAAGCACGTTTTAATAACCTCTGACCTCTGTCTCCACAGATGAGCTGAGGAGACCGGTGACGAGGTGCGGGGACAGCAGATATGTGAGGTATGCCATCACGTTATGTCTGTGAAAGTGCTGACTGCAGTTGTGCGGTTACGGTCCAAGCCACAGTGACGCGTTTAACGACTACAACGCCCAAGGTCAACTAATTAACCTCATGATTGGAAACTCTAGTAACTCTAGATTGCAAACTGTAGTAAGCTCATGATCGTGTACACAGGAAAAACTCACCAGCGTTACTTTATGACTTGCCGAATTATGCCGCAAATGGTATATAAAATGAACCACGTCAGTGTCTCTTTGGAAGACGGAGTGTCTTTGAGAGTTTCTTTGAGCTGTGAGTTTTTTAAGCAGCACCTCTTTATGCAGAGCAAGGATTCGTTAAGCTTTGACCTTCAGATGTTGCTTCTTCATGTTCTTATTGCTCTGTTGCATTTAAAGGCAAGTTTGCTAATGCAAAGGGCTTTAAATGCTCTCCTCTCTTTACTTCCAGTCATTACCACAGGGTACCAACCACAGTCACTCGCAAAATTATTTCTCTTTCCCCTCTGGTAGTGCAGGCTTTGACTGCGCCGTAGAACGCAATTAACAGCACAGGCACAATGCCTCACACAAACTATTTTAAACATGGTGATTTTATGCTAGCTAACCGAGTTGCCCAAAAGCATCGCTGGGAACAACGTCCCACTGGAAACGCACTAAACAAAAAAACCTCTCTTCAGACTGTCAAATGAAAACATGTTTCGGGCATGGCATAAGGTGATAAGTTGGAGACGCGCGACATTATAACTAGGTTAGGCGGACGGATTCAGCCGGGAGTGTGACGTGGCAGTGTGTGAGGCCCGGCTGACTCACAGGAACAATTAGAATTCATTAAGACACCAGTGGCGCTTTCTGGACTCCCAGCAGTGCCGGGTGCTCTTTTCCCTCTTTAGATTCCCCCTATCTAAAAATAGCATGGTGCAGACTGAACGCACTGGCTTGGTGGACCGTCAGGCTGAGATCATCTCTATCCAATCTGCTTATTAGACTCATTTTGCTCATTAAAATTATTTGGGTGCCAAGACTGTGGCAGGCAGCATGGAGTGCGTGCTCTGATGTCAGAAGCGCTGCATAATGTGGTCTATTTTGGGCCAACTGGAGACGGTTTATTTCATACAGCTTATGATATTTTAGAGGTTAAAACAGTAATAACAGTGCGTTTGCTCTGCTGTCCAAAAGGGTTTAAGGTCCCGAAAGATTATCCGTCTGTCTCATGGAAGACCTTCTAGCTGACGGAGCCTTGCTTGATTGCTCACACCAGTTGTACCATTTATAAATGTGATTCCTAATTGTGTTGTGTTTGTAGAAGCATTTAGCGATATATCGAAGAATCAATGGATGTTATACACTCATTTTGGATTTTGTATGCTACTTGCAGTGTGGATGCACAATATTTCATAGCCTCATAATTTTCATTTGTCCTCGTAAACGCACAAAAGTCCCCTTTACAGGGGAGTGACTTAATTTAGTATATAATACAGGCAATCCTGCTGTGTGTGTGTGTGTGTGTGTGTGTGTGTGTGTGTGTGCACACACGCTGTAATCATAGTAATCATTATATTCTTCATTTCCTCTAGTTTCTTCCCAGTAGCTTTGAAGTGGGCTGAGTTTATTTAGGCACACAGCAACACTGACTGTGGAGTCATTTAAACTCATAAGTAAGTCTTTTATAAGCCATGGCAATCTGGTCAGTACATTCAAACATTTATAGGCCTTTTGGAGAGTTGATCAACTTTTATGAATATTTTATTCACAGCACGGCAGGATGAGTCCACTAAAACAGGCCCACATGCTTTTCACTGAGGAAATACTGCTCAAAGATATTATTCAGTGTTCCAAAAAACGGCCAGCGTACTGTCACTTGCCATCAGTGCGGTATGTACCTTAGAGCTGACAGCATGGAAGTGTGAGTGTTTGTTATTGACTGTGTGTGTGTGTGTGTGTGTGGGCGCAGGGCTCGTAAACAGCACGGTGCTCATCCACACCGCTGCACCCCTCCCCCGTCCCTCCGCTCTCGCTTCTCACACAATTAATGGCCTTTTTACCACCGCTCCCCTCTTCCCTTTGATCTGTCCGCCAATAACCCCGATCAATTGGATGTGAATTATAGGGTGTAATTAAAGAAATGCCCATTAACTCGGCCCATTGAGGAGGGTGGGGAAAAAGAAAAAAAAAAGTCGAGGGAGCAAATGTCCCCCTAAGCGGGTGCTAGTGGCATTTCTGTGAGGAGCAGGTCTCGACGGACCAGGCCCTGTGTTTATTAAGCATCTCGGAGAGAGAATTCACTAGACTGGAAATGGCGAAGCTGATCACAGCCGAGCCCTCTGGCTTTCCCAGGTTGAAATTGAGCTCCAGGCTCGGACTTCTGCCCAGTATTGGTCTTTCCAGGCCAATCCCAGCCGCTGGATGGGCCATTGCTCACAGTGGAGATATGCGGCCGGCCCGTGCGTGTCGGCCCGGTGGAACGCATCGCTTTTGCCTAGATGACCGCCGCACCCTCCGCAGAGCCGGAGGGTTAAGTGCTTTCGGCGGGGCCGTGTCAGGGCGGAGGGAGGTGGGCGTGCAGACGCGCCAGGGCTCGGCGTCGGCTCCGCCGGCTGCTACCTTCCAGCACTCGAGTCCGTGGGAGTCTGATTTGTTTTGACTTCAAAAGATTCTAAAGAGTGACCTGGTAGGAAAAAGGGAAAAAAAAAAAAACCATGATTTTGCCGAGTCATCGCCCTTGAAGTGAGATTATATTCAGCAGGCTGTGCGAAGTACAGCCCTGCAGTGCACGGTAGCCAGCGGCCGAGTGGATGATGAATCGTACACGGCGGGCACACACTTCATGCCTGCAGCTCTCCTGAGAGTGTGGGAAGTGTCCGGCTCTGGGCCCTCCTCTCTCACCGCCACACGTGCCAGACTGCAGCTTCTCGGTGCCACAGGAAAAGGGGTAACGCTATCAAAAGAGCTTTTACATATCAGGCAGAAGAAGCATGCAGGAGCTCACTAGATCTACAGTTTGGGTTTGTTTGTTTGTTATTTTTTGAAAGCAGCATATGGTTTATGTTGTGTTGTCGTCGAACTGAGGCATGGCTTTGGCGGAAAAGAGCTAGACGCGTCGTTTAAGCTCAAGATTACAGACGTCAAACTTGACGTAAAGTAACGGAAGTAATCAGCGGTTCTTCGGTCTCCAGGCAGCAGGGCCAAATGGTCCCAGTTGATATGTATTTATTTAGTCAAATCAATACCAACTGGAGGTAAGAACTGATTTACTGCATTCTTTACATGGACGTTACTGTTAGTTAATGAAGAAATTTCAGAGGTCCTACCCATAGCTCACAGACACACAAAATGTGGCCTTGTACGTGTGGGTGCGAGCTAGTGAGCGCTTGTGTGTGTGTGTGTGTGTGTGTGAATCATAGTAAGACAGTAAAGCTGTTCTCAGGCGACCTCTATGACGCTAGTGCAAAGGTCAGTAGCTGTCAGGACAACGATAAATTGCTAGTAGGATGTGCCACAGCTGTGTAAATGGAAATGTTTTCTACTCTGTCCTGTAGTGCTTTTTCGTGCTATTAAGGGCAATTCAAACGCAAATTCTGTTGAATTCACTTTGCACCAGGCTGACTAAAAAATTCATTTTCGGAAGGTTCATGAAGGACCCCAACAACAACAGTGCACCATGCACCAAAGTCCAGGAAGTCCTCGGTTACATGAATAAAATCATCTGAGAATCGGCACAACTGTGAATTACCTTCAGGACAAGTCGGTACTGAACTAGCTGATGGGCAGATGATGCGGGCTGCGCTTTGTCTTTCCCCACTGAGCTCTGTCCTCATGCCGTGCCGCCAGAGGAGTTTGGTGAGGAGAGCATGTCGCTTTGACACGAGCTGATGTAACAAATTCAAGGGCGTTCTGGTTCCTGCTTGTTTGACAAATTGAACTTGCCATGATGGTGAGTGGGGAAGGGTCAGTGAGGCGAAGCTGCTCAACCAACAGCCCCCAACCCCCCGACTCAGCTTGGGTTGTGCAGTATTGAACTTTCATATGGGGGGGGCATCACCCGTGTCCTGTTTTTCGGTATATATATATATCAGTGTTCTTAATGCCCTGTTGTGTTATATACACCCCGTGTTCTTAATGCCCTGTTGTGTGTGTGTATATATACACCCCGTGTTCTTAATGCCCTGTTGTGTATATACACCCCGTGTTCTTAATGCTCTGTGTGTGTATATACACCCCGTGTTCTTAATGCCCTGTTGTGTATATACACCCCGTGTTCTTAATGCTCTGTTGTGTATACACCCCGTGTTCTTAATGCCCTGTTGTGTATATACACCCCGTGTTCTTAATGCCCTGTAGTGTGTGTGTGTGTATATATACACCCCGTGTTCTTAATGCCCTGTGTGTGTGTGTTTATATATTCCCGTGTTCTTAATGCCCTGTAGTGTGTGTGTGTGTGTGTGTGTATATATACACCCCGTGTTCTTAATGCCCTGTGTGTGTGTGTGTATATATACACCCCGTGTTCTTAATGCCCTGTAGTGTGTGTATGTGTGTGTGTATATATACACCCCGTGTTCTTAATGCCCTGTTGTGTATATACACCCCGTGTTCTTAATGCCCTTTTGTGTATATACACCCCGTGTTCTTAATGCCCTGTTGTGTATATACACCCCGTGTTCTTAATGCCCTGTAGTGTGTGTGTGTGTGTGTATATATACACCCCGTGTTCTTAATGCCCTGTAGTGTGTGTGTGTGTGTGTGTATATATACACCCCGTGTTCTTAATGCCCTGTAGTGTGTGTGTGTGTGTGTGTATATATACACCCCGTGTTCTTAATGCCCTGTAGTGTGTGTGTGTGTGTGTATATATACCCCGTGTTCTTAATGCCCTGTAGTGTGTGTGTGTGTGTGTGTGTGTATATATACACCCCGTGTTCTTAATGCCCTGTAGTGTGTGTGTGTATATATACACCCTGTGTTCTTAATGCCCTGTAGTGTGTGTGTGTATATATACACCCCGTGTTCTTAATGCCCTGTTGCTGGTCATTGTTTCAAGTCTCTTCTTCCTAGTCCACTTCCCTCCGCTATTCTTGGTTTGTGTGCTTCAGGTGTGTTCCCGAGTTTTGCTATGTTCCCCCCTATTATCTCTGTAGCTTCTTTGTGTCCTGTTGATTCTCCCTCTAGTTCATGTTCACTTGTTCATGTATTGTCCTGTGTGTGCCCTCTACGTTTAGCCGGTTTGTTGTATTACGTTTCCCCTGCTTCCATTCCTGTGCTCTTCGGTCTTTATTTAATTACTCTAGTTCTAAATTTCGTTTCATGTTGTACTTATTGGGTTTTTGCCCTGTACGCGTTCCATGTTTCTGTTCGTTATGCCACATGGTTCCCCTAAATCCAGTCCTTGTCTGTATGTTGGACATTTTACCCTATCCTGGTCTGTCAAATGTATTTCTGTTCACGCCCCTATTAAACCTCGCCTCTCTATGCACTTGTGTCCGCCTCTATGACGCCCTGAATCCCAGGGGTTACACAGACAAACTTGACTTTTTTGTGCATTTAAATGCTGCATCTGATGGAAAAATGGAGCCTATTTAAATACCAACATATATCAGCATCATGGATTTGTGGAATAATAACAGACAGCATGTCCTTGAGAAATTTCAGTCATGCTAGCATGAAAATAGAAGACAAGTGGTTTAAACCACTTGGAAATGGCAATGAAAATGGACTAGTTAGTTAGCATTTACAGTCTACTGTCTTTTATTAGCATTACTTTCATTAAACTCCAAAGCTAGCTAGCTCCATTGACTTCCAACAAGAAAAACAAAAGCATGCCAGTTGGCTAAAATGAGCTCCACAAAACATGGTTTAGCTTTACTCCACTAGTTTGATTGACACAAAGCTCAGCAACAAGCACTTCTGTGTGTTGTTCCTACCCTTTCAGATTCGCCATTTGCAAATTTGTTTCTGTAGCATACTGGTAAAAGGCCACCATAGTTGCTATATGTTCACCATTTTACAATATCGTCACCATATTTATAATACCATGGTATACCGAAACACCGCCATACTGCACAACCTTACCCCCAACGCTGAGCTGGGTAAGGGGACGGTGCTTTATAAAGGCCCTGGGGGAAATTTGTGGACATTAGTGTAGTGTAGTGCATTTGCATTTTGCATTGTCTGGTCTGTCTGTGTTGGGTCTCTCAGGAGTGTGGGGCCAGACACTGCACTTCAGACTGTGTGGAGCATAAATCACTGTTTAGGACCGCGCCTCTGGAAATAAATATAAAATCGATTTTTACTGTTACTGTTTGATTCGGAGGTGTTTGTCTCGCTAAACAGGATGAATGACTTTTAAAAAAAATAAAATAAAAAAAAAACTGACCAAGAGCTGGAGGAGAACCAAGCGTCTGCTGATGGGCTTGGGATGGTAAAATGTTGGCCCTAGGAACGTAATGAGAGGTATTCCTGTCAGGCGCTCTCTTACCTTCACTCCGCCCCTCCTGCTCCTGTCCCCTCTCTGTACCTGGGCTAACAGCACATATGCCCCCTTCTGAAAAAGGCACAAGGGTTTCTCCACAATGCACCTCTTTCGTAAACCTGTCACCAGCCCCCCCGCCGTCGCCGCCTGTTTTCGGGCGCTGGCGTGCATGCGGATGAGAGGGGGAGTGTCAGAGGTGGAAAGAGCGGCCGGCGGGTGGCGAAGAGGACACGTCACTCTCGCTCACCCCCTCTGGCGCTGCCCCGTGGGCTTGTGCTCAGTCGTCCTGCCCATCTGCTCACGCACGCAGCCTTTGTTAACCAGGAGCAACAGCATCAGCGCCTCGGTGCGTTCTTCCACGTAGGATCTACCAGCAGAGCGCTCTGCACCATCCCCCGATCCCCTCCTATACGCAGTGTAGTTGTTTGCATGCCTTGCCTACTGTAGGAGTGCTAGATGTTAATGAACTCATTATGGAACGCTTTGGACTACAAATTCTGACTGGACTATGTCAATGGGACTCTGGTCGTTGTTCATTGTTGAGGTTATTCAGCGCGTTATGTAATTTGGGTGTGAAATGTCGTGCTTGTGAGGCGTGGCACGATGTCAAAAGCAGGGCAGCTGTAAAGTAGCAGATGGCTAGTCTGTATTAGAGGTCCTTGCCTCAGGGGCAACATGCTCCTCTGCTGTTACCCAGAACACCCTGTCAGCCTCAGTCAATTTCTACCTGTCTCTTTGTCTCTCAAACTCTCACATAAACAAACGTACACACTGGCATCGCGCACAGACACACGCCTCTCGCATACGTGTCTACAGTGATGTCTACAGCACAACGGATGAAACGAGTGAACTTGCACCTTCTCTGATCTCTGCAAGGCTTACAGACGCTTTTTCAACCGCTCGGAATGTTTCCGGAAAGGGCAGTGTGGTCGCAGGGGAAGACGGCATGAAAGAAAGAGTGGGAAGAGGAGGGAGGTGGGGAAGGGGAAAGAGAGAGCGGGAAATGGTGAGGAAGACTGAGAGACACCTGGACCTGTCTGGAAAGCTGAAAAGACAGAGCCGGTCTTCTAAGAGCCGTCTGCATGTGGGGTGCTCAGATGCGGCACTCTCCAGTCAGAAGCGCCCGTTAACACACAGCGGTCTGCCTGTTCCTCTCTCTTCAGAACTGCATTAGAAGGGTTCATTCAGTGCACTGAAGGAAGACAATCACATAACTCAATATAGGCAATAAAAAGGCAACCGTGAGCCCAGGCCGCACCCGCACGGCCATTTCAATCTGGCATGCGGTCGTAAAGAGCACGACAGAGAAGGAGACCGGAGAGCATCACAGCGGCTTTGTAGGGGGGAGAGAGAGGGTGGGGAGACGCTCCCCGAACGTCCCGAGTGAGTGTCGGGTGTGGGTGTGAAAGAGACTTGTCCTCTGTTGTCCTCAGTGCCGACACTGAGAAATGGGTTTTAGACACACACACACAGTCTCTGCCGCATATTAATCACCTCTGACTTTGCGAACCATGCTGGGGCTCACGTTTGAGAGATGTCATAATACTTTATGCTCTGCCGCAGATTAGTGTAACACGAGCAACGCTGGTACGGTCTGAGCAGAAGCGACGGGATCCTAGAATTTCCCACAGACGTCTTCGTTAACAAAAAGGCCACCACTTGCAGATCAGAGGGGCGGACTTCGCATTAGGTGTGGCATATTCACGATTTCGTTCAGAAGCTATCTTGGAAAGTGTACTCCGCTTTATTCTAAAAAAAAAAAATAAAAAAATAAAAATCAAATTGTTTACACTATTATTGTAAACAACTGAAGCAAGAACCTTCCCCTTTATTGGCCAGTGAAGTGTGAACAAAATACTTTTGAGAGTCTATGCTTATACGCAGTACAGTTAATGCAAACATAATCCTCTTAAAAATCACTAAAGCTTTAGTCCTAAACAGGCTTTTGAGCCTGAATCTTGGTGTTCATGATTCTGTAGTTTGGCCACCAATCTTAACAAGGTTCAGACACACGCTAGCAGTTCGTGTGGGGCGCTCACGTTTCAGTAATGACTGAATTTCGCGCAGCTCTTGGGTACGCAGGGCGGCCCCGTCTCGGCAGTATGGCAACAACCGGAGCGGCTTATTTTCAGGGTAATATCTTCAGAGAAATAAAGATCACTGTTGCAACGTGATCGCGCTGCAGATGAAATATCTGGGCAAAACAAACGCATCAGTTAAGATGAAAGCATGGCATCTCTTAAGTGGTACAGCTTCAAAGGCATAAACCATTAATTGTGTCAGAATGGTTCATGCACATGACAGAAACGACTCACTAATTAAGATAATTAAGCTTGCCTCGCGGCCTTATGCTGAACAGTGAGTTCAGTGTGGCATGCATGACGTAGGTAAGGAGCATTAAGTACAGGTTTTACTGGGGGAGGGGGAGGTTGAGGAGGGTTGTCCCTTGGCCTTCACTGACCCAGTCTGAATGGCAATGCATTTACCACCACAAAGGGAGGCTTGGCAAATGTGTGGCTTTGTTAGTTGTGGTTTTGTTCAGGTCGAGTTGCTCTCAGGTGCTCATTTGTTACTTACAGAGTGCAGGTTTTAATGACTTAAATGGACTGAGTGGAAATGGGCAATTTTACTAATCTGCAGGGGGCATTGTGTTGCTGTTACTGGTGCAAAGTCCAGGAAATGCTTTCAGGAACATGGTGTGTGTGTGTGTTATATGCACTATAAGTGCATCATTTGCACAGCAAGGTTTTCTTCTGCACAGCAATTTGACCTCTTTCTATATATAGAGATAAATTTTGCTGTACTGTTGACATCAGGCTGTTCTATCTTGATTGTAGCATACTTTAGCATAGAGTATTTTAGTTATTATTGTCTTAGTGTAGAAGAAAGTTATAAAGTTAGAATTGCTTCAAATTTGCCATAACTCAAGGGGGGGGGGGACCCCACAGTAAAGATGACATTATTGTGGCTTTAAAAGGTCTCATAAAGCTTGGGTCCTTTAAAAGGGGTTTGCAGGTAATTGATAATTAAAAGTAATTTAATAAGTGAATAAATAAACAGTGGATTAAATGCGTAGGTTAAATGCAGGGTTGAGTAATAACTAACTGAATACATGTAACAGTGTTGCATAATCAGGATGCAAAAAGGTCACTACATTCTGTTACGGTTACAGAAAAGGGCAGTAATTAGATTACAGGTACATTTCAAAGATTTGTTGAGTACTAGTAGTATTACATTACTCCACTTAAAAGAGGGACCAGTGTTTTCATTCTTCCTTTCCTCTCTTTTATAATAGTTCTAATCAAATTCCCATAACTGTTGACACACAGTAATAGTATCAGCACTGAATGTAGCCTATTGCTTTATAGTGCATTTTTTGGTGGATACAGTAATTGTTTCATATGACTTGCATGTTAAAGTTTTGATGTCTAAAATATTTCTCAAACCGTTTTATATATTTCAGTTAGCATCCAGTTTATTCTCCAAAAAGTGATTTTAAATGGAATATTTTGCATTGTCTTTTTTGTCCATCACCTTTTCCAAATCTGCTGTGTGGAACCCATACATATTCACAAAATGTCTTCACTAACAGCCTTTGTATCAAATGCAACAGCCCGTTGAGGTACTACTTACCTCTCCAGCATGGACACCCCTTTAACCAGCCTTATTTGTATGAATCTGAAGAGGGTGATTCGTTACATGGAGTTGAACTTGAACCTGCAAACCCTGTAGCAGATTCTATGTGGTGCCACTTACAGTCAGGATTGTTCACTCCTGTTAGCTCTACCTCTGAGTTAGATAGGTATTCAATAATAATAAAAATAATAATAACAAGCATGACTTAGCTTGGCTCCTGCCGTATATCAGCTGTACAGACTGGGTGCCCACTGTTCTCACTATGAACCAGAGTCCATTTGGCCGCCAACATTAGCCCAGCAAAAAAAGTCTCACTGCCAATGCATGTCCTTTTTCAGAAGGCTGCATATGTCCTAAAGACAATGGGACAGAGCCTGTTAGCTGGCTAACCTATAGCTAGTTATATAGAGCCCGTTATAGCTAACATGCTTTAGCTATACACAGTGGAGGCTAAGCATGTGGTCACTGACTATTGGCTCTTTCAACAAACATCATCAAATTTAGCTAGATAGATCGACCATTTTGCCTCCCACGTTCTCATTGCTAGCTACATTATTGCGAAACCTCTCAAACAAAAAAATATGTATTATTAAAAAGACTTACCGTGTTATCCACATTGGCTGCGATAAGCAATGGGAAAGCTGTTCCTTTCAGCTAGAGTGGGCTGGCTAATCCGGAGCTCTATTGAGCTCAGTTTTATAAAAGACTTGCTGCAAACTCTTGTGCTGGCTGTCACGTCAGCCCCAGAAACTCAAGCCATTTTTGCTGTGGTCTCCTTATTTGGTATAGAATGTAGGGAAAGACTGCATCCCCTCCTACACCCGAAACAGGCTACATTTGTAAACACCTGGCATCTCCTAGTAACATCAGAATAGTGTGGTGTGCAGTGTGGGAGGACAAGGTGTTTTCAGTTGATGAATATGCAGTGCAAGGTACCCTGTTATTTACTGTAGTCAGTGAATGTTATCTGTGATGTCTATCACATCAAATAAAATGGCGTTTGTCAATGGTGGTTAGGGGGCAAAATGCAAAAAAAAAAAAATCCCTCCAGAGGGTTTTTTTTTTATGTACTCTACTATGCACATTAAATGTTCTGCTGATGAAGTCTGAAGATCGGTGTATACGTCCTGCTAATGGGGCTAAAGAGGAAACCCTGTTCTGGGACTTTAAGTAAAGCTATCGTGATGACATTTTTCATGATGCAATCAGTTTTGTTTAATTGATGATGATTTGTAGATTACTGGAGTTCACTGGTGTCAGTACCTGCGTTCTCATGTCCTGCAGTTGTTATCAGATGATAAACTCCTGCTTACTCTCTAGTTATAATGCAATGGGGGTGAAGAACCCTGGATTACAATCTTCTTTTGGAGAAATGCCCTTTCTCAAGCGAGTGCTATGTAGTTTCTATTGGTAGTATGATTTTGGCCAACTTTTCAAATAGAAGAGTTTGAGAAGATTGTCTGTGATCAATATCATCCAGTAAGTCATCACATTTTCTATATGATGAACTTTGTGCTCACTGATTTCAAAACAGTCTGTACCCATATGGGTTGTTTACACTGGTGAAACTTACTGGTTTGACTGGAGTGTAGGGCCTTCTCAGGAATGCTGGGGAAATGTACTTGTTAATGAGGACAACTTTGACTCTCTCCTGAGATGTTCATTAGCCTGCAGAAGCTTGCAGGAGTTTGTTGGTGGTCAGATTGTAGGTAGATTGTAGGTGGCCAGTGTTCTGAACTTTTTTGGAAGTTATTGGATTAAAAAATAATTCAAAAGTAAAGGAAATAAAGCCTATTACATTACACTAATATAATAATTTCTTGGACTAGTTTACAAATACATTTAATGGGTAATATGTTCTCTGTAATTTAATGAATTTTAAAGTAACCCTCCAAACCCTGGTTAAAATGCTTTAGTCTAAGGAATTAACATTTTAAGGAATTTAAAAGAAACAGCATGGCTTTATCTGCTAAGTAGTCTTACATTGGTGACAGAAGGTAAAATATAAAACACACGACAACAACCAAGCAAATCAAAAGCACTGTTCTAGAAATGGATGAGAAAATGGTGTCAGATAAGGCAGTTGTGGCCAGTCGTGTAAATGTTAGCTTTACTGCAGACACTGAATGATTGGCTGAAAACTGTTACGTTGGCTAAGTCATATTTTAAAGATCGTATCTGGGTGTCGAAAATGAATGGTGTTCTCTGCAAAGCAGTAAAGTAGTTTTCTCACAGTGTTTGTTATATATTAATGTTTTGAAGGGAAACAGGATATGAAAGAAAATTGCATACTTCCTTCCTGTTCTTATATTGACTGTTTTCACTTTAATTATTTCAAATGGCTTGAAGCTGGGCCAGATCAATAGAGGATAGTCAAGGGGTTTCAAAATGCATGCAAGTTTTTTTTCTTTAATGTTTTTTTTCTTTAATATTTAATGACTCTCATAATTATGAATTGTATAGAACACGTTGTCAAAGTAATTGAATTGTTACATTTGGCTTAAATGTAAGATTTCACTTAAAATTTGAGGGTACATATTTAGTTTTTGGTGCGTGCGTGTGTGTGAGTGAGTGAGCGAGTATGTTTGTGTGTGTGTGCGTGTGTCACTTTCTCTTATCCTTTTCATCATCTTGCCATGCTTCCTGAGGGCTATAGGGGAACTAAGCCTTGTGGATGTGTGCAGTGCTTTTATTCAGGTGAATGTTTAAGATGTGTGTAGGAACTGTATGTCGCGTGTTATTCATGAATGATCAAATATAGCACCTAGCCCTGCCTGACAAAAAGCAGGTCAGAGGTCAAGATCAGCTGAGATCCTAGTCTTTCTCTCCATTTGACACTCTGAGTTTGATTATTCAGGTAGGACATGTACAGAAGAGCGTCAAGAAGATCGCTGCTGATGACATGCAAGTTCAGTTCACGCCTCATGCGTATTGATTTTCAAATCATATTTCTTAAGAACATTTATACAAAACGATTGTGAGATAGAGGCATAAGTATAATCTGAATCAGAGAAGGGGGGGAAGGAAGTTTCCCAAATTCCACAAAAAAAAAGCCTCCACAATTTTCGTTTGAAACTACCCCGCTCTCTTTCTCCACCTTAGAGGAAGACTGCATGGTGGTGTATGAGGCTGTACTGTACTGGAAATCGAAGCCAGATGATTCGTAACTCATCCCTCATTCGTATTTGTAACCTTAGTCTTTACTCAAAAATTGCCTCACCTCAAAGGCAGCATTTACCCGCCAAAAAAGAGAGATCTGCAGTCACACAGGCACAGCACACGCTCTAGAGGGCTGTTAAAAGCCCGAATGGGGCCTGGACGTGATGTGGACCCATTCCGGTGTGGTGCGAAGGTTTGCGCAGGACTTTTTCACTCCAGTAGTGAAACTCATCAGATAGGCTGCTGTGGTAAAAAACCATCAAGGGGGAATGGCTGCCATTTTGTTAGCACTCATCCACTCAGTGCTTCAAGGATGTTTTAGATTGAAGAGCAGACAGCACCGGTACATACAGCTCCCCAGGTAGCTCCCTTTGGTACTGGGTTTTGGGGGTTGTTTGTCTTCTTTCTTTCTTTTTGATCAACGTATGGGAATGTAGGTGCGTGCCTTTGCCTCTCAGCAGTCTGTGAAGGACTTCTCAGCGTGGGGGAGGAGTCCCATGTGTGGTGGGGTTTAGTGGCCCACTGAGACCAAGCTGAATAAGTGGTCTGTTCCAAGGCACATGTCAGATGACCTTATTAAATATGGGCGTGGCTTTTGTGTCATCTGGTGTGTGGTGGAATCGTTTTCCCCACTCGCATAAAGTTCAGCTAAAGTTCACATGGTGACTGCACATGTCTTTTGCACAATGTCGTTTGTTTTCACAGAGGAAATAAATGTTAGGTTTCATTTTGTTCTAATTGGTGTCAGGATTATTGTAATATACACTTACTGGCCTGTTTATTAGGAACACCTCCCAGTAGTTGCACCTAATAAATGTACTGGTAAGACGAAAGGACGAATTCCGCTCCTGAAGGTTTGGAATTCAGTACATACACCCTTGCATGCCTACTAAATTTGGCCATTAATGGATGAATCGAATCAGGAGTGTTTGTGCAGAAAAACCAAGAAAATGTGCAGGGCTCTTGCCCTCCAGGACCCGAGTTTAATACCTTGGATTTACATACCTGATTTACATACATACCTAATTTACATAGTCCATCTGTGGCAATGCAGAGTTTGTGTTAGTCATCTCCAGGGGCATTGGCTGGGCATGCAAAAAAATCCTGCAACATACCTTTTTTAAATTGACTGTAGTGCACACTGTTTTAATAAATCATAGATGGAAGAAATCACTGGGGCTGGCATAGAGACATTCAGGGCTTAAACCCTGAGGGCCTGCCCCTAACAACGCCCCTGGTCATCTCCTAACCCGTTACAGTTTCACACCACAAGTTCACTATTGGCTGGCTATTTTGGGGTGGAGGACCACTGTCAGCTCAGCAGAGACAACGATTAGCATAAAACACCAGCAAAACTGCAGCACCTGATACAAGTGTAACACCCACGATTGGTCCATTGGCTTGGTATCGCCCCTGCTACCAACTCAACACCATACGCTCAACAGAGATGACGTGGTCAAAAACTGAGTGACTATGGGAATGGGATAAAAGATGGTTTACTAACTGCACATAGCATCAAATGGGACACTGTTTGTAGCTGTATATCTATAAAGCAGAGTACCTATAGAGTAGATGTTGCACTAAAGTAGTGCTGAATGTACATACAGCCCAATGTTTTTAATGGAGTGGTTTACACTGTGTATCCATAACAAAACTGAAGAGGAACCCTGTTAACTTCACTGAGTGAATTTAGCCACATATTTTCCTTATAGGCCATAATGCAGCACAATAGTCACACAATATGTATGAGCAATATTCAAGAGTCTTCCCTTAAAAAGGGAATGTTTGATTCATTTTTGTGAATGTATAAAAATGCATAAGAGGCTCTTATTTTACGCAGTTCCTGTTGTGGTGTTATAAGAGCCGTTGGACTTCACATTTTCGGACTGTTACTGGGCCAGAACCAGAGGATAAGCACTTAATAGCTACTGCTTTGCATAATTACGCAAGACTTTCCCTCATACATGGCTACGCTGTTAAATTAGTGCAGTTCTTGTATTATTTTGTCATTAGTTAGCAGACAGTGGTACAAACAGTTGTGTGAACACTAAGATCGATGAATTTGGCTGAAATAGCAGAACACCAATTTATTGTATAAATGTTCTAATTTCAAAATGGGTATGGAATTAAAAAAAAAAAAGGATTCACATGTTTTTGAGAAGATTCCCTGGTGTCCATGACATGAGAAAATGCTCATAAAACAATGAAGAAAATTAAACATTTAATTTAGTTTAGTCAAAGCAGCATTTCCCCCCAAACTATGTGAAAATATGACATTTGTAGAATCATTCTGACATTTCTAGAATGTTCTCAGCTGCTGAAAGGAGATGTCAGCATTTTTTACAGTCAAGCCATTGCCACATTTTCTCAGTTTGCAATAATCTCACGTTTGTATGCTTGGGGAATTGAATATGTCCAGTGTGTTAAATCTTGAACATATGAATGTAATTAAGCCTAACTGTTTTCTGCTTGTATGAGCATAATATTTTACGGAAAAGGATGACGAGCCAGCATTAGGTAGGTTTTGAAAGCACTAAGATCAGCATGGCTGAGTTTGTGCTAACTACCTAAACCCTGTACCTAATCGCTCATAGAGTGCACGGTCATAACTGCACCCCTGTCAATGCTTGTGATCCCTACAAGCCAGTTTATGTATTCAAGCATTGCAACGGTTCCCAGCTCTAGCTTTCTGCAAAGAGCTAATTGTCCTTATCGAGGCCATAAATGCATATCGCCTAGGTTGACATTACTTGCAAACTCTGCTTTTCTTATAGCGTTAATATGAACTCCTCTAGCTGAGGTACGTTATAGGTATTTTCTTCATCACCCCTTTCAAGGCCATTCTGTCCATTACGTAAATATTGCAAGTTCTGCATATGCAAGTGTGCACAACAATGTAATCCTAATTGTAAAAGTAGCCAGTGAAACATGGTAATTGAGCTTGCTGGAGGACTGTAATCCAATCGAGGCAGGCGTACAAGTACCGCAAGGGCACCTGAGTGCGGAGTGATCATTAGAGTTCTTGCGGTCCTTTCGCCTCGGTGATCCTGGAGTGATGACTGCTACACGTGTGTTTGGTGGCTGGTGTCTGTTGTGGTCCCGAGCCCTTTTACATCAGACGGTTCCTGTACACAAACACACTTTGTCCAAATTGCATTTTGTAACCGAGAATCATTAATTACATCTATCCAAAGTGATGTAACCTACAGAGGCGTCTAGCTAACGCGGTTAGTCAAGCCATAGGAGCACAGCCAAGGCAAAATCAGACAGCTTAAAATATGGGATGTCAGCGCTGTATATAATGAAAATGAATCACTTTAATTTCCAATCCTGTGTTGGATTTTCCTTCAGGGGGCTTGTATCAATTTAGCAGAGAGAGAGGTCCCTGGGGGACGAGGTATTTTACCTCATTGAAATAAAAAAGGGAAGTGGAGAAAAATCTGAACCAACTTTTCAAATTACAGGGATATGGTGCAAAATGCAGCTGAGCTGTTGCCAACACATTAGTGTCCCTCAGCTGGTACTGAAGAACAGTGTTGCTTCGTTTCAGTGCTGCAATCAGACACTAGAAGTAAAACAGGATGACTGCTGTCCCTGGCTGCAGCTGTGTGTCCTGAGGTGTGTCTGTGATTGTGCGTCACAAGTCCTTTCTAAACCACCCCCCCGATGAGTGGAAGGGTCCTGATTACCTCTAATACAGGCCTGAAGGGAGAGAGGTAATCTTCCCACGACAGCGCAGGTCTGCTGTGCAGCGGCGAGTGCTGCAGACAGTCTGATAATGAGATGAAAATAAGCCCATCTCCTGCATAATGATCTGCATTAGGTCTGCAGCTGAGAGCCGGTGTGGGTCGGCGGAGGCAGGCGACGCTGCTAGCGCTGGGGGCTAAGCTGCCCTTTTACTGAACAATGACCGTGTTCCCCCCTATTAAATCCCAGTTGTTACCGCGGTGAAGGAAATCACGATGCAGGTTTCAGATCCACGCTAATGGCATCGGCGGCGTGGCGGCCTGTGATGGTAGCGTCGCTCCGTCCCGCTGTTTGCTGAAGGATGGGTTCGCTGCCGGGTCTTTGGGCGGCCGTAGCAGGACATCGGCACGGGGAAC
Source organism: Brachyhypopomus occidentalis (assembly GCA_020368025.1). Taxonomy (NCBI): domain Eukaryota; kingdom Metazoa; phylum Chordata; class Actinopteri; order Gymnotiformes; family Hypopomidae; genus Brachyhypopomus; species Brachyhypopomus occidentalis. Next base: position 3,185,799 of record JAGXOD010001430.1, read on the forward strand.
CGGGAGGAAGACAAGGGCAGTCATCCTCCTCTCGATCTCTTCCTCTGGCGCAGGGTTAGGACGCGCTGAGCACTCACGCGGACCCCCCACGAGAGCAGGTCACAGCGTGCCGGTTTGCCAAAGAACACATGACCTTGAATGCGTGTTGACTCCAGCACAGCTCCCTCGAACTTGGTCTCAAAGATTTAATATGGGATTTTCATTTAATAAGAATGCTTCTAAAACGATGGTGTGCAACTGGAGCGTCCGCCTTGGTACTTCTCTTCGCCACAGCCTTTTAGTACAGTTCTTTCATTACTCTCCTCTGGATGAAGGGGGTACGTCAGTCAAATTGGCCACAGCTGCTTTTCATGAGAAATTAATTTTCCTTCCCCAATAGCTTTGGTTTTACATTGTTTGAATGCTGTCTTTCATATACTGTATGTTATCACTTTGGGCTGCCGTCTCACATTTACATTAGTAATACACGGAGCATTTAATCTGCTACATTTCCTCACTGAATCACTGAGTTTATTTTGCCGTGCCTATTCCAAGCCAATAGTGCATGTAATATTCTGATCAGGAGATATCATCCCTCAGCCTGGTTTCACAGGGCTAAATAGAGCTGTGTTGTATGATTGCAGATCAGAAGGCAACACTTTGGGGTTGAAAACACAGGATTGGGGAAAAATGTAATGGTAAAATGGTGCAATAAGCACCCTCTGGAACCATAAATCAAAATCCCAGTTGTTATGACTGGTGGTTTCACGGCAGCCTGACAAGACGGTCAGAGTTGATTTGATGTTCATTAGTGGCATACTGAAGCATCCCAGTCTCAAGCACAACCAGGCATCTCCTCCGAGCCGACGCATCAGTATTTCAGCTACTTTCATTTGGCGCTCGATCAGTGCTCCTCTGCTCAAATCCTTCCCTGACAAACCAAAACAAAGAAGCAGAGGATTACGTCTGTTCTGTAAACAGACGAATGCCACTCCACTGTCTCAGCTTGTGCCATATGCTCGTAGCGCAGCTCGCCTGGCCTTGGTGACGGAGCTCGGGTGAAGCAGCCCCTGCGTTCCTCTGCAGCGCCCTAATGGACGAAACGATGGCCGATATCTCCTGGTTCTTTATTTTTTTTGTCCTCTCCCGCCTCACCTGTTCTCGTTCATAATGCTAATGGCGCAGGCCGAAAGGAGGCGCCGTGCCGCGCGCTGATTGCCGTGCGGCTAGGAGGCTCCGCGGCAGGTCTGCGCTCGTAATGAGGTTTCGCGGATCGGGCCCACAAACTCGCCATCGCCTTTAGATCCTATTACTTGTCTCCCGAGGGCCTCTCGCCTCACAGGTTAGAGATCATTCCAAGAGGCGGAGAGGGAAATATAACGTTGGGAATCGGGACTTTTATTGTAATCACGCATCTGATTAGATGTGCTTTTTATTCATAGCCATCAGCCTGAAGGCTCTGTCCAGACTGTGAAAAAGGCCACAGTGAAGATCAGTGTTTTCCAGAATAGCGTTCTTGTCTCTACTAGGCAATTTTAAATGTCGTGATAGACATATATTCAGAGTCGTTTTATAGACCTGCAGTGGCTTCATTTCATAGTTGGATAACATTGCCCACAAGACTTATATTAACTTCTGTTGCTTATATTAGCCTGGTAACTAATACAACCGCCACTGTAAATATTTTGTTTGCCTAAAGCCCTTTGTTCAGTTGCCCTCAGTGCGATCTGCAGCTGCTTCTACCGCCAGTGTAACCATGCTCTTGGTATGGTGTTGACCTGCATCTGGCTTGCATTCAGTGATAAATCCTGAATGTTTGGATTGTTACTAAACCTGTTGCAGCTTAGCAATAAGCTTTCTAAAGACTGCTATGTTTTTTTAGAATACTAGCTATCCTGGATATCGCTACAGTGTGGCTCAGTCTTGTATAACACAGTAAATAGAGGTAATTTCTCTCTAAAACCCTAGTTTGATTGTCCCACAGTGTTGTGATTCCTTTGTTTCCATACAGGGCAACTCAGCAGTCAACCTTACCCAAATTGGGAGTTCAATTTTCGACATGATCGTGCCTGAAGGTAATAATGTCGAGGAAAATTGGTTTAAGGTTTTTGTCTTATTAAAACAAACGTGGCGGTGATGAGCTCAGGGAGCAGGTGGGCAGATGAGACGAGTCCCCCCCCCCCTCCTCTTCCTCACCACCTCTTCGCACTGAAATGCTTCCATTTCCACGCCACTTTCCCGCAAATGTCTGCCGCTCCGCTTGAAGACAAATGTCAGCACACTTTTGAAAGTTCTCCTTACTAGGTGCTTACAAAGAAATGGGTTCCTTCTTGTGTTAATGGTTCTGTCATAAAGCCATCACAAATTTCGCAAAAGGCTGACAGCGGAACCACATTGATCCGTGATGTGCTGGTTCTGGGGCCCTGTGGGGCAGGGAAAGTTGTTTCTGGTATGAATGTCCACTGGAAAGGGTTGTGTGTTTAAATATGCATTATGTGAATAGTAAATTAGCCTACTGGTTCGCAGGCAGCTTTACTCGAAAGGGCAATATTTTATGTTAATTAAAAGACAGTTAGGCAATCTGCCATACGCGACTGTAATAATTAAATGACAATGTCAACCATAATCCAATTCATAGAACCTGTGTACTCGTGCAGTTGGGACAGGATGATAAAGTAAACAAGTAGTATGTTTGATGGGCGGATTGCCACGTCGCATGCACATTGTTCCAGAGCTGTGTTGTCGAGGAGACCCTCAGATAGCAATCAGCTACCGCACCATCTGCTCTGGTCTAATGACTACCTGCTACAGCTGAAAGGGATGGCGGGAGGGCGAGCGAGATGGGGAAAGAGGGAAAGAAAGCGAGTGATGGAGGCGAAAAGAAAAAGACATGGCAGAAAGCATGGGAGGGGAAGAGCTGCGGTGCAAATAGAGGGTGGAGGTTCATCATGGACGGGGAGATGGAGAGGGTGAGAGGGAGGTGCGCAGACACCCTGTCATTACGCGGAGAGCTCGGTAGATTCCAGCTGCTGTTGTACACACAGTGAGATGCAGATGATCGGATTATCCGAAGCACATGAACACACACGCGCACACAAAATGGTCGTAAATTAGGACCAAGTTGAGCAAATTGCAAATTTGGTGGGCCTGGATTTTTGTGGAAATGTCATTTATGCAGTGGAGCTCTGTGTTTGGCCTAAGGACCTTGTGAGTCTAAACAAACAGTCACTTACTTAGGCCAAGTTATGGGAGAGAGTGAGTGCAGTCTCCCATTACATCCTGCGCCCAAGTGCTATAAAGTACTCCTGAGCATTCAGGCTTTCTGCAGTGTTCTGTAAAAACAACATCTGTCTATATCGTTAAGTGTTGTGCCACATGCCACACAGTGTTCGTCATGCTTACACATTTGTTATATGTGTAATGCGCGTAAAATAACACATAACAGACATGGGCCTACAGACATATTGCATCTTAGATATTTCATCACTAATCTCAGTCACTCTCACTGACTTGTCCAGACTGTGTTTCCTTCCTTCCACGTCTACACAACTACTCACAAATATTCATATCCAATCATGTGCGTGCGCGTACACACACACCCACACACACCCACACCCAGGCTTGTAGTTTCTACCTCTCATCATCAATTATTTCCCTGTCTGTAAAGTGGGAGCTTCTGTGCTTCGTGTTTTTGCAATAAGCTTTTATGTAAAGAGATGATTAAACTTTTTTTTTAAATGGTTTCTTTTTCATTAATGTGATTTTCAAAAAACAAAACCACATTTAATTCTCGGTTGTAACTCTCAGTTAAAGGGTTGCAAGATTTTCAGTATGTATATTTAGTTCACGTCATAATAAAACTGTACTCATAATTATACTGATGGGCATCGCTGATGTAGCATAGGTCAAAGGTCGGGCTAATGCGACCAGCATTTGTCTTGTAGTGTTCAGGAACTGGTTGATTAATGTCCTGTGTGGGTTTCACTTAAATGCATTTCATGTACCTCACAGTAAACTGTACTTTGGAAAAGGCGCCAGTATGACCTTATGTAGTCTGACAGTTGGACTCCACACCAGCTGTTCAGAGCTTGGACATATGAGGCACTTTACTGCCCCTTTCTACACCAGTCTGGTGCAGCGAGTGAGCGTGTGAGCTGGAGCCCCTTCTGACGAGGTCACACTGCCTCCAGAAAAAGGCAAACATCCAAACGGTGGAGTGTAATTAAAAAGCTTTCGTTCAGTACAGCTGGATAACATGAAGACGCGCAGGCAGATTAATGCTGTTCGTTTGGTATCATTGGCTTGGGCAGTAATTGCAGTGTCTCCCATGACCAGGGGTCTCTATATAAAAACCAACAAACCTAGGACAAGCCTTTGAGTAATAGCGCATTTTTCAGTATAGGATATTTTTACAATATAAAAGGGCATTATGTTTATAATTAGTACACTTTTTAAAAAGATGAACAGCTTCTCTACTGTGCTACAAAATGAAACTGTTGCTAAAATTCGTGTGTGTGTGTGACACAGATGCATGATTGTAATTGCGTTCATACACACGGCAGAAGCAACGATTCTAATCCGGGTGCGAGTGATCCCAGGAGAGGAAAAATTGTCACTGTGTGAAAGGGGCTCTTCCTGCCTGCGAATCCCTGATCTTAAACAGCAAGCTGCCTTATCGGGATTAGGCCTCCGTACTGTACTGGACCATGTAGCCCGCGGCTCCTGGATCCAAAATGCAAAGAATAGATGGGACAGTTGCACAAACTCAGGTGGCCCTGCAAGCAATATCTTCCGGATCAGGTGGCGTATTGCATCCTCTCTCTCCGCTGAAAGTTCATGTTTGCATGGCATTTCAATTCCAATTTTCCACGCTGTTGACATTTCCTGCCGGATGAGGATTTGCATTGGAGAATGATACACTATTCAGAGCTGATTGATGCGACCGCGTGTTATTGCAGCGCTGTATTATATGTTGTGATGTAAAATAGCTCAGCTCTGCCTTTGTACATCGTAGCAAACATTGCTCGTTTGATTTAGCCTTTTACAGTAATTGCATCAGAAGCTCTTGCTCAAGCTGTGGCAAAGATCTAGAAGAATGAAGACCGCGTGACACATGATGGCTCTCAGCTGTTAACCGCATATCCCCTCGTTAGAAAGCCTAGATGTGCAATAAATAATCTCTTTATGAAGAGACTTGCACTGCTTCCTCTGCGTCCGTTTTGATCGGCTGCCTGCTCTTGTCCGGCTGGTCTGGTTTAACTGATGTGCGTCGAGTGAGTGGGAGAGCTTGGGTAAAACCAGACAGCGATGGTTTGATGTGGCGGCTGGGCTCCTGCCGCCGTGACGACAGAGCGGGGACCGGTTCCGCCTCGCCCGCTCAGCCGTCCCATTTAAACGCAGCCGCCATCTGGCAGCTGGTTCTCACGTCAATTAAAATATCAAAGCAGAATCGATGGTGCTTATTTACGTTGACCTTTGCACTTGCTTGTCATTCTTCCTTCATCTTCATTCTCTCTCTCTCTCTCTCTCTCTCTCGCTCTCCCTCTATCTCCCCTCCTCTCTCTCTCTTCATGTAAACGGTTCTATTATAAGCATTTTGAGACGATGCCTCATTATTTATATTGCGATATTTTGTTGCCAGTGCCCAATAAATTCCTGACATTCTGACATTCTCCTCAAAGTCTTCACTTCCTCATAGAGTTTGATGGGGGATTATCACTATGTTTTTTTTTTGCTTTTAAACAAAGGGTTTTCACATGTCTCAAATGCAAACTTTAATTTTCACCTTGCTTGGTGTCCTTAGGAAATATTAACTCCCACAGCACAATTCCGAAGGAAATCTAAGAGCTGCTGGGCTTGTGTAGCGTTATAGAGGACAGACTCACTTTGTGTGAGATTAATCTTCTATTCCCTCATCACAGCAATTGCAGTCAGGGACCTCGTTAGGCAGAAAAGGTTCGCAGAGCTAATGTTTTTTCAGTGGACTCTCTGAAATATGTGCACTAATGATGTACTATGCATGCGTGTGTGTGCGCGTGTGCATATATATATATATATATATATATATATATATATATATATATATATATATTGTATATATAGTTGTTTTTTGTGTAATATCAACTATGCAAGCAGTAACTTATTATAGCACTAATTATTTTGTCTGTTGTCTCTTGGTGATTTTAGTGGTGCTGCTTCTATGTAGTTACTGCAACACTGTCAGTTGAAAAATGCTCCATGTCCTGCTTGTCCAGGCCAAGCGGGACCTTTGACCTTTGATATGGATCATTTAAATACATTAAGCATCCTTTGACTTTTACCTGTGGGAAAGGTCAGCCCTCCCACCTGTTGCATGGTATTAAAACACTCTTGATAAAGAAGGATCATCGGACGGCCTGACGCGTCACGTTAGTGCCGTTCCAGGTGACGCTCAATCTATGTTTCGCTGACTTATTTATTTCTCTGGAGCTTCTTCTTCAGCACCTGTAATTAATATGGTTCCCCACTCGTTCCTCTCTCCGCCATGAATCTTGGGAAGGTGATTGATGGAGGGGAGGTGAAAGGAGAGCTCCTCTAAATGCCCTCTCCTCCACGCCGAGAGACATGCAGCCCCCCCCCCCCCCACATACCCCCCTCGAGCCTGGAACCAAGGAGATTAAAGTGCTTAATAATGGGACGGTGAAATTAAAAAGGAATCATAAGTGCATAGAGTACAGATAGCTAATAAACTAATCCTGTTTAGGAGTCTTGGTCAATCCCAGATTAATTAATATCTTTATGAGGACTGTACCATTTGCATGAAATACACCATTAATTTATATATAAGTAAGTGCAGTAAGGTCGGTAACTGCAGTGCACTGTAGTAGTGAAGTATATACACATGCACAAACACGCACTAATATTTATATATAAATATGTATTCGTTTGTAGTGAAGTACACAAGGTTTCCAGAGGAACAGGGAGTTTCAGACAGAGGGTTCTGTGCTTCTGTGAATCGGGGCTTCTGAATTTGCAGTAGGAGAAACCAGCTTGTATTTTGAAAATGTAGATATTTAGATCAGAACATTCATTTCATTTGGTTCTAAATTCCAATAGTGTAGATCACTTTGAGTTTCCTCATTTCATTGCTGCCATAGCAACTGGCTATGCATCCAGATACATCATCAATGCAGTGTCCGTAAGTACTAAAATATCTTGTCACTGGAAACGACAAATCTTTCATTCTGAATGTACGGAGATGTTCAACAAACTGATCAGCAAGCCTTCACTAGATGTCTCCAGTATAAAACTGATAACACCTCTTGCAAGTAATACAGTAGACACCATCTGCAGCAATGCATGAGGAGGAGTGGATGATCGATCCTTTCCTGATAGGTACTGTAGTGGCTATGTTAATACATATATATGTAGTACATCTTGACCAGTTACAGGCTACAATAACACAATTACCTGAATGGTCATTTATGTCGCTCTTGACGAGCCTTTAGTTTGTTTGTCTCATCTGTAGGAGATCAGTAGAGGAATCATAAAAGGAGACGTGGTCTCTGCATCATACAGGATCATTCTGAAGTGTTTCATATTAGCTGCTGTATTATTTGTAGGATGAGTGAAAACGAAGGAATTAGTGTTGTCATAGCAGTAGATTGTTTAAAGGTCACTCTCTGAACATAAGATAAATTATCATCTATGGCATCTATAACAAAGTTATGAAAATATTCATGTATTTCCATACTTTTCATACATTCTCACTGCAAACATGATTGTCTTAATAGCTGTGAGTAAGGGATGAATTTTTTCGCAGGCCTTGGAATGTGACCAGTTGTTCTGTAAATAAGGATGATAATCCGTAGATTATAATAGTGGCATTTAAACCACAATTGGTTTCATACTGAACTGAACTAAAATGTGATGTGCCGTAATCCAGAGCTGGATGGAATAAAATAAACCATTGGCTTTCTTCAAATGTACATGTAGCAGTACCTGAAAAGGCATCAATGTCTCTCAGGAATGCTTAGTGTACAAGCCCAGTATATTGTTAGCAGGTCTTGCATATACACTTTATATTATTCATATGTGGTTTGATTTGTGAGTTTGTCAGCAAAACAAACAATTCCAGTCATTAGTTGTCTGATGCTCAGCAGTGCTTTTATCTGGGGTTTTGAGTGTATTGCGTACACTCAAACATTACATAGAGCCATGCTGATTTACGCCAAGTTCATTGTTTGCTTATTTGCTGCTAGACTTTAATTGAATGAAGGTGCTGTGAATTGCATAATCACTGGAAGCTGTATGTTTGGGGAGGCTCCATCTGCCACGGTCCCGTTGTAATTAGAAACAGTACGAGGAAGAGACCCGCCAGCCTCCAGCTGCCCGTTAAGCCTCAGAGAGTCAGCCAGTGCAGGATGATGAAATGAGGAAAAGTTTGTAACACTTGTAACAGCCCCGGCGCGTGCCGAGGTAACGTCTTGTTGCGTTACTTCCTGTTTCCGTAGGATGTAGTGAACGCAGGACATGGGTGGAATGGTAGCACAGTCCAGCGCAGTGGCAGTGCGACGCAACAGCGACAGGGTCCTGTCTGTCTCCTGGATGATTAACGTTCTACTCCCAGACTGTTTCATGCTGTAGACCTAATAGCTTGGGCGGTGGGTGGTTCTTGTGTAGCGCAGCTGAGAAAAGGGAAAAGCAGGTCTGCTCGCTGTCCTGTCGTCCCGTCGATACCCCGCCGTCCTGTCGTCCCGTCGATACCCATGTCCTCAGAGGCCTTTCTGGAGTTGGACACCGATCACCCACTTAGGCAGATGGATGGTGAGCATTTCCGACACTTTAACTACATCGCAATCAGAGTCTCCTGACTGCAATCAATCAAAGAGTGGTGATAAAAGTCTACAGGTACCTCGCAGGCAAACTGCTCGGTGGACGGCATCCAAAAAGGGGATTTGAGGCTTCAGACGGTTCTGGACAAGGCTTTGATTGGCCATATTACATCAGACTGGACATAAGGAGAGGACTGCAGGGGGGAACATATGTGCCTGAACCAGAAGAGTCTCGTGCACAGAATGGCGCCGGTGTATTGGCATCAGCCTGAGTCCACGTGTTTGGTCTTTGCTGATGTAAAATAATGGCCTTATTGGAAACTCGATTTCCGTGTTGTATCTGCAGGCTTGAAATAATCAAGATATGACGAATGGCCGCTGACTATGAAATGAAATGCACTATTGACCATCTAAGCCTTTCAGGTTTAAATCAAGCTTTACAGTGTGATGTGTGAACTAGCAAGGAGAACGACACACCAAAAAAAAAAAAAGAAAAAGACGTTCACATCCTTCTGAGCTGTTGTTAAATCACTGGCAATCACTCCAAGCAGTAAGTGTGCGGTATGTGCAGCTCAGCTGGTGCCATTTTAGAGGCTTTCCAGCACAGCAGTGTGGGAGCTATGGTGGCTGATGGGCCTGAAGTACTTCTCTCTGCAGGTTCAGTCTGGTTGGGGGTCTCTCTCTCTCCCTCGCTCTTTTTCGCGAGCATGCGCATGCACGCACACACACACACACACACACACTCCCGCCCGAAAGCCCCTCCCCCCCCCCCACAGGTTTGTCATTACCGCGGTAGGTCCACCGCTGAGGCCCCCCCCCTCACTGGCTGAGAGATGAGTCTCATTGTTTCAGACGGGCCTAATGATTTATTTACTGCCTCAGCCGAGCCCGACTTAAAATTAGCAACAAACGGCTCTCGCAGCCAGCGCCTTCCTGCTAGCATCGCCCCCCTCTTCTACCCTCCCAGAGCCCCCGCAGAGTCTGAGCTGTCGACCCGTCACCGTTGCCGCTGACTGGGCTTAGCACCCGCTAAACCTCCCCTGTCACCGTCGCCTCCACCCTGTTAGTGCGCACACACACTGCTGAAACACCCGATACCGCTCTGCTTTAACAACTCGACCGCCACAAACCGTCAACCATATTGTCTGCGTGGCTTTAGCTTTGTGGGTTTGTAGACACTTTTGGCGAAATGGCAGGGGAAACACACCTGGTGTTAGTGAAGGCGGCGGGACGGTGTACCGCCAGATGTTTGTCTAAGATAAACCCGCCGGCTTTTTCTGGTGCGCTTGCTCTGTAATGATATGGGTTGATGGGAACTCAGATGTAATCGCTGTCTAGACAGGACTGCCGAGTGAGCTCATGGTTCAGATTGCATTCAGACCCTGATACACTGCTATAGTTTTGACAGCTCGACTGCTTGGTTAGGCTCTATATTTTAAAGCCGTCGGTAGTGCACTCAGGGCAATTTGGCTAACACATGGACAATAATTTAAATAGAAGAGAAAGAGGCTAGTAGTTACTTCTGTATAAATCTTGGGTACATCTTGTAAATCCTCTCTTTCTTTCGTCTCTCATTTCTCTCACTCTTCCTCCCCCCCCCTCCTTCCCTCCCTCTCACTCCTATCCCCTTTTCTCGGTGATATTGGCTAACAGCGTCTGCTAATCCTCACAGCTCTCGTTATCTCTTTGTCTTGATAGGCTTTTACATCCCATTCAGACTTGCACGTCGTAACGTTCCCAGCAAGAAGAGTCCGAGAAGATGGGACCCCACTGGTTTCCTTCCAAAGGAGCTTGATGTTCACCACAGACGTGATGGCATTTTAAGTGGAGAAATCATCTGACAGAAATATCAAATCTTTAAAACATTAATTAGCCTACTTAGAAATGGATGCTGCCTCTGTAACTAATTCCCTCCATATGGAATAATGCAACATTAATGCCGACTTTATGAGATTGTTTTTCTCCTCCAGTTTAGTGCGATTTATCAAAACTTTTCGTTCGGCTTAATGTAGTCGCAGTTGTAATTGTCAGATAGATTTCCTGCCCTTTGCTCGCTGCTATAGCAAAGAACCCAATTTAATTTAGCCTTTGAGCTTCAAATATGTAAATTACAGTCGTGTGCTAATGTTTTGCCTGGAGCCTTACGCATAAAACACAAAAGCACTGCAGTTTTGTCTTAGGTAAGAATTATTGATCATGTTTGAAATGCCAGCCATGTTGGCTCATATGGTTATGCTCTTTGACATTTCATGAGTGATCGGGCTATAGCGGTTCATGCTATGGAGCCCTGAGCATGCTGTACAAGCCGTTCAATCATGCAGTAATTAAAGAAAGGTCACTAGTTGGTGTTGAGCTGTATGTAACTTTGTTTGGGAATATCAGGAAATAATGTGAGAGTATGAGGCAATAATCTGTAAGACAAAAAGTGGCGGTAATGAAGCTGTTGCATTATCTGGATATTTTATAAATAATGTCTAGACATGTGATGTGGAAGGTGCATCTGTATCTTACCATGTTCCACACACAAGATGCATTCGTAATAAAATAGTATTTTCACTTCCAGACCACTCTGCTGATATCTGATCTGAATTTAAAACATTACATAATCCCACATATGCTGCAAAAAAGTATTGGCTAATCCCAGCTGTGAAGATTATTCATAGGAGAGTATGATTGCACGCTGGGTTGCTGCAGATCAAGCTGCCATTTTCATTTTTTCTCGAGGTTCAGCCCAAGGTGCCTCCGAAAATAGTTCCCTGCCGTCGTGTGCTTTGGTCAGCCTCTCCCCTGGAGACCTTCCTCCCCGCTCTCTGTCATGGCCGACATTCCCTACTGTTTCAGAACCCATTACCACCGCCAGCAACATTACGTCTCCCACGCGCCATGTTCCTGCAGGATGAGGCCGAAATGACCTGGACAAAAACAGCCTGTGTCATCAGGAATTTTACCAGGGCGCACACATCGACTTTATGACTTTGAGATGAACTGCAGTTTCCTCCTGGCGCGGATAGGTCAGCTTGTGCCGGAGCCTTGTAACCCCGGCTATTAGTAATGATGACAGGCGTGGGAGCGGCAGGTTGGCGACAGACCACGCCCCATCTCCGCACGTTCTTCCCCCCTGTTCTCCTTTGATTTCACATGCGCGCCTCTGCAGCCGAGGCAGATCCCGGCTTGGACATGTTCCTTAAATGCCTATTATGAAGGGGAAGGAGCATTAAGAACCCAGTGCCCATGCTGGGCTCAGCTGGTGTCTTTATCGTCTGCCTTTTGCATCTGGGCGATTTCAGAAAAGCGGCCATCACCGAGCTTTCCGCTGGCAATCATTCAATTATGTGTTATCGTTCAAAAACACAAAGTCATGCACCATGCTGAGAAGCCTTATCAAGGCGGGTTTTAATTAGAAATCTGGTGAGAAAGGGACGCGGGCAGAAGGAAGACGGCCTGCGCGAAGACCTCCGTGCATCATTAAACTGCAGTCAGGCAAAAGCAAGACTTTCAAAACGAGGCAGCAAAAAGCTGAAAGGAGAGGATGACCCCACAAACTGGGGTCCCCCCCCCCCTCCCCCTCTCTTTCTGTCCACAGTTTTATGGATTTTCTTATTTTCACTGTAGCTGTATTTTTGGGTCATATGTGGTTTTATGATGTACAATGCCACAGTGGACCTGTTATAATGTGGTCGTTAAAATTTAATCATTTGAAAAATTGGTGTTTTCATGACACAGATGTTGCAATGGAATTCATCATAGGATAGGCAGACAAAGATTGTCCTTTTTGAAATTTATGAATGCAGCCTTTATCATTTCTGGAGATATGGACGTTCATACGCTAGACTTGGCACGTATCAGACTAGAGATGTCTGTATCCCTGAGATGTTTACAAGCTCTGCGTACAGATCCATATGGAGATATGCTTTCTGCAGTACTGAGAACACTGTAATTGTTCTATTTAACAAGTGGGGTGCAGAAAGTCCATCTTAACAGCTATATGAAATGCCCGCCTCTTCTTTGATTAATAGATGTGTTTACACCACTCACCCACTATATAGATATACCAGGAGCCTTTTGAATGACCATGAATCACCATGTATTTTGTACCTTGTGGTTGTTTGGTCTAATTATTTCAGCGGCTTGCAATTTTCTTTAAGATTCAATAGACTGCTTGTCTCGTCCTCCACGAACGCACATGGCCCTGCTAGACCGCCGTGGCCGTCAGGTAGCGGGAGGGTGAATTCTTCTGTCTGTGAAAGTAAAGTTAGAATGCTACCTGCTTTAGCTGTAGCTTTAGCAGAGAAACCACTGACAAAGAGGACATTCCAAGTCTTTTCCACTCTTTTTTTGTTGTTGCAGTTGTCATAGTAATTAAGATGCAGTTCTATTTATTCTAATGGTAAATAAGAATTCCATTTTGGATTCCATAGAAGTTGTTGAAGCTTTTATACCATGAAAGTAGGCTGTCTCGCTTAACTACTGGGACACGGGGTAATATATTATCAGAGCTGCAAAGGGCAACTGTTGCCCATCCGTATCTCTGTGTAACATCATTAGTCCTCCGACCCCAGCTTTTGTGCTGTCCCACTACACCATGACTCATGAGCGATCCCTGCTGTGCATTTAATCCAGTAGTATATTGGATAATACCTCCTGTGTGTGTGTATGTGTGTGTGTGTGTGTTGGGGGGCGTGCTGGGGAAGATGGATGGTTGTGATGGTGACACCTCGGGTTCTCTGCCCTTCTACTTCAGACCAGGGTAGTTCTTTGGGACACGGGCCTGGCAGCTGATGCAACCCACTACTGACTCATGAATTAAAACATGAAATTTCCCAATGGAACACGTAGCGCCCCCCGATTCAACCCAGCATCTAGCCTCTGTCCTGGGTTTGCAGTCTCGCGTAGAAGTGGTCAGCATCACTGCCTTCATCCACGCCAGTGACACTGCGGCTGCAGTACCTCGTCTAGCCGTCTGCTCTCTTCCGCTCGCCGCGCTACGGTCGGATCCCGCGGCCACCGCGGACGACGCCGTCCCATCATCTGATCTGCGATCAACCCGGGATGTTGAAGAGATGGAGAAGAGCTGCCATTTACTACCACTTAGTTTCACGCGGTCTGGAGTGCGGAGAGCATGTGTTTGGCAGCTGGTGCGGTGTGTGCTGCCCGTGTATGCACGGGGGTGTACTGCACCACTGACATGCTGTAATTACTGTGTGGGATAGTCGAGAGTGTGTGAGAGGTGACGGAGCAGGCAGAGCAGTGTTACAGCGCGGCTCCGTGACAACCACTCCAGCACTTCCCACTTCCTGTTCTGTTGCCATGTGAGCTCCTGTCAGTCACACAAATGAGCACTGCACCTGTGGATTTATTTAGCTTTTTTTATGTTTATTATTTATGATGGGATTCTATCAACAATTCTGGTTGCATGAAGGTTGGTCATAAATGGAAGGTTGTACAATAGGGTGTGTGTGTATGAGAGACAGACAGAGAGAGAGAGAGAGATCTGTATTTTGTGATTTCCCCATGGTTCTGTATTACAAAAGGTCTTATCGTACCAATATTGATTACCACGGTGTTGCTGAATAGTGTAAATTCTATTGATCCAGCAGAAAACTGCTTTATAGACTGTTTGGAACTTGTCAGCACTGTGTGCAGTATGTACATGCATGTGCTGTTTCTGTAATCCCAAGGATAAGCGCAGAATGTAAGTGACATTCCCCGAGAGAGCACAGACTCCATAAATGCATATGAATAATGAAATGTGAAGGTGTCCACTGGTAATTATATGCAGCACACAATTATAAAAATATGGCAAATGATCTGTAGCAGAGATTAGCCTGTTGATCACAGCAAGAGAGCGTGAGCGCCAATAGAAGGATCAATGCTGCACGTTGTGCGCTGGTCGGTACCGGGAAGCATTTCCTCCTGGTTTCTTGCACTGAACACACCTCTACCTCATACTAGTTTAAAAACAAAATCCATACTGTGCTTATCAATGATGGACAGTGGCTATCTGCTGTTTTTTTTTGTTTGTTTCAGCATGGGACATTTGCCCTTTTAGAAGTCCTTATCTGCTTTTACCGCCAAAACTTTCTCCCCGTCTGTCTGATTAACAAGCTCTGTTCTTTATCTCCGTGCTATCTCATCTGTCTGCCTGTGCGTGTGTGTGCGCGTGTGTGCGCGTGTGTGCGCGTGCACACGTGTGGGCGTCACAGACAAGTCCATGTAAGCTGGCTAGAAGGTCTGATGTTATCTGGGCACCGGCTGGACCCTATCCTTTAGGGATAATGGGTTGGAGGTAGGTGACTGCCCTTATGCTGTGCCACCACTGTGAGCATGTAGCAGACCATGGAGCACAGTCTGATTTTTATCATTTTAACTTCCTCCTAACCTTATTTTCCTGAAGTCCCCGGCAGCAATCCACACACTGGGTCCTCGCAGGGATTTGCTCTTCCCTGCAGAACACACTGTGATAATTTAGCAACTTTTACACATTTATTTATTTTATTTTATTTTATGCACCTGTTAATGTGCATGCTGGCGAGGGAATGCATTTGCTTTGCTTCTTTGCGAAACAGATGGTCAGCAGTGTTTTGTGCTTATTCTGAAGCTTAATAAAGAGGAGGTTTATATGCAGTACAATGGGAAAATTAAAGGCATTCAAAGCTGTAAATGACCATTGTAAGAGTATTTGTGTATTTGCAGCATTTCTAGCGGAATCTTTATGGGGGAGACCGATATTCTAATCGACTGCTGAACGTCTGCTGTTTTTATGAGATATGACTCGCTGAAGCCCGAGTGGGGAGAAGCTCTATGAACACTGTGGACAGACACTCACCCTCCCCTATTCTGGAAAAAAATGTAATTCAAGTAGGACTGCACTGCCTAAAGTCCAGAACTAGGCAAGAAAATGTAATAAAATCTATTATTCATGCTATGTCATTCACCAGATTCGAGTCCAGGGCAACGTCCAGGGCTGTTGCACATACCCACCCCTCCCCCGCCCCCCAGATCACCCTCCCACGGGATCTCCGTGCATTAAACACAACGTGTCTGAGAATTGCACACAGCCTATGATCTAGACAGGAAAGCGTAAGCAGAAACCCATTCCGTGTAAACCTAAAGAAATACTCCGAGGTCTTTCAGTGTGATCTCTGTCTGCCAGATCTGCGGCAAATGATTGCAACAGTCCTGACATTTAGAAAGGACAGATAACCTGTTGTCTCGGATAACACTTACAGTGGACGCATAAGGGGTGTAGTAAGGCCTTCTCAGTAACTGGACAGTAGTTCTAAAGGTTTCTTTTAGGTACTCTTTTTAAAAATGTGTTTTGACCATACACTAGTGATACAGCACATGGGCATTACGTTTAAAAAAAATATTATTCCTGTGATTATTCCTGTACATTTGAAACAAGTCAGTAATGAAAGCATATGGGAATGAATTTGTGGTTGCTAATATACTTTAGTGATGCACAGGTCCCAACATTTCAGCGTTTTGACTGTTAACATGTCCTGAGCTGCAGAAACATTCATTTAGGACATGAATGTAAAATAGCGGGAGTAGTTATTCAGGTGACTCTTGATTGGAATCACAAACTGAAGCAGTTTTAGGACTTGTGAAACAAGCCCGCACGCATTTTTAAAAGGGAATCAGCTGTGCGTCCCATTCGTTTGCTAATCCGTTTATCTAATGTGAACAATAATCGTCTAGTTTAGTCCAGCATGTTGCCTATGCAGCATTTGCACAGATTAAACCTTATGTCCTTATTGATCTTGACCTTGAAATGGCCCACCCTTTAAAAGCAACGATTTTGGTTAAAATCAGGGCTAATGGTGAAATATGCGAAAAACGTTTCAGAAAAGAGTTTTATGCTAACTTTTTGCTGTGTCAGTGTGTCATAAATTTCATCTTTGGGAAAACTTACAGAATTTGAAAGGCTCTTTGTATAAAGTTATTTTCCAAACACAATATGCCTTATTGGTTTTTGTTGTTTGTTTTATATTGTGCCCAAGGGGCTCTCTGCCTGATCCAAAATGTGTCTTTTGTGTGGACTTCGGGCCCCACGGCACACACTTATATTGCCCCGGCAACATTTTAGCCACCCGTCACTCCCTGGTGCAGGACCTCATAGACACACCACTGTGTGGGAGCTCTGTCTGCTGTGCCAGGGAGCTGAACTTCCTGTTTTGCTCCTGTTGGATGTGGGTTTGAGTCCCGGGTTAGGGTGGCTGCCTTCAGCCTTCCGCTCACGCTGTGGCCCTGGATAACCTGATTGTGAACTTCAGTTTTCCTTTGTGCAACACACTCCTTTTGAAAGATTGTCTAAATGGAAACGCCAGGCTTACACTGCGGGCCCCCTCGTCCGCTGAGCTTTGTGCAGTGAAGGAGTGAAGCGGCGGAGAGATGGTGTGAAATTTTAATGGCCTTCATTATGCTGTTCATCACAGCTTGATTAGCCGCCCATGAAATTTGGTGCCTGTACCAGGAAATGGCGTTAACCAGTCCAGCGTTTCAGAAAATCAGCAGCAACTTGCACAGATCTTTGTCACGGACCATCTTGAGATTCATGCGTATGAGCATATCGACCGCTGCAGGAACTGGAGTCACCTAAGGTGCATTTGACTAGCAAGGGTAAAACAAACTTGGAGAAAGTCTTGCATTGTTGTTTGCTCGTACTGCTCGTACACAGCCATGCATGCTCTCACACAATGTCCTCAGCCCGGTACTATTGTTTAATGCACACCAGGCTCAAACACCATTCCTCTCAGCAGATGGGTTCCAAAGTTGTGGAGGCTTAAGTCACCTTTGTATTCTCTCTTTGTGAACAGTCATAACATTTTACTGCCATGTATCATGCTTCCAGGTTCAGATTACCAATATAAAATGTAACAAAGCCCCAGCGAGTTGAGACAGAGACCATTTGTAGCAGATAATGTAACAAATACAGCAGCAGAAAGCAAAAACAGACAGCACTGGTAGGATTAGGACTTTCAGGACCATGGACAGAGAATGGTCTGCCTGCATAGTGCTCCAAGGAGGAAGTCTTCATTTCAGTTCCAGGTCATATCAACTTATGGATTTAAGTAGCAAATTGTTATTGAACAATGTAAAAACATGTAATCTTAAGTGCAATACTATAGTCATAAAATCTGGAGCACAATTGGAAACCATGTTGATGTTTATTTTATAATAAGAGAGACGCAGAGTTGCTGTAATTTTTGTTTGTTTCCTTTTCAGATGATATTTGTCCCCCTATGGAAGGCTGATAATAAATGGTAAGTAAATGCAGCTTTTTGTAGTGAAACCTTTTTATTTCTTTCTTAAAATGGATAAGTCCATTATATTTGTGTGCTTTATGGTTGCTTGAAACACAATCTGAAATTGACATTGTTGAATTGTTAACATCTCAAAATGTGATTTTTATATTGTTGTTGTTTGTTTGCTAAGGACAAAGATTAATTACTTGAATGCACTTGAATGCATGTCTAATGAGATAATTTACTGAATATGCATAGAACCTTTTACTTAGCAGAGTAAACATGTTTTTATTGTTCCGATAAAAACATACTATACTGCTCAAAGCTGCATTGTGATTGGATTCCATTAGATCAGGTCCTTGTACAGAATCCAAGGATTTCCCCACTTTCTCACGCATGTGAGTGTGCTTATCCAGGCTACAGGGACCAGATCGAGCCAATAAGCAGCTCCTGCAAAGATAGAACCCCATTATCAAACAGCAGTGCATCAAGCCCTGAGACTTCTGAATAGTCATTATATACTCATTTCCACAGAAGCTTCTGCACTAATGAATACTGAATCAAGATGCATATTCTTTATATTCTATTTATAACCACCATTGCTAAAATGAGTGCATTAATCATACCTCTGTACAGTTCAATGCAATTTGATGTGTTTTCTTGCCTTTCCTTCCTATTTATGAAGGATATGTAAAAAATGGTGCAGTGACAGCAGTGCCCCGTTTTATGGATCAGCACATCATGCAGTATACACATGAAAGCCATTCTCTCCCTCTGCTTCCAGTATAATAGTGTCTTTTGTCTACATCGTATAATCATGAATGAGCTTCAGAATGGCTGTGGTTCTCAGGGACACCCGTACGCTCCTCGGTTTGTCCCACCACCACCACACCTGAGCCAGGTGTCATTTTCAACAGACCTTAATTACCTGGTTCAGATGCTTTGGTGCTGGGAATTAAAACAAAGTGTGGACAGGCTGTTAGGGCCCTGTGGACTGGGTTGAGAGCCAGACATTTGAAGCATGCACATGCTGTTCTTGTTTTCCAGACTTCAATGGATCATGTGGAGGAGTGTCAGGAGGGAAATTTGGAACCCTACGACCGTTTCTTGTCTTTGCTACATGGAGAGAGAATAATTCAGTTTTTCTATTTAACAAAACCGTAAAAATGCATCCGTTTCTGACGGTTAATGTGAAGCGACACACAGATGCAGATGTGCACTACTTTGCCTGAAGCACTGTCACTAATGGCTGGGAAGCCAGTTGAGATTCACTGCCCTAAACACACTTAAATGCTTCATGATGCCTTCAAAAGTGTCATGCCTCTACGTGTTGACGGTTATTTGCTGGGCAAGTGCCCTATGGTATCTAAGCATATCCAGACCCACGGCATCATACGTCGGACCGCTGTCCGCACCCGCGCGGAAGACGGTCAAAGTCCACAAAAGCATCAATGCCACGTTTAGCAACATCCGAACGCGCCCGTTAAATCCCCATGTGTTCGACTTCATCATCAACGAACCCAAGAAGTGCGAGACAAACGTGCCATTCCTGGTGATCCTCATCAGCACCACGCACAAGGAGTTCGATGCTCGGCAGGCGATCCGGGAGACGTGGGGTGATGAGAGCACATTCAGCGACCTTCGCATCATCACCCTCTTCCTCCTCGGCCGTAGCACGGACGGCGTCCTCAACCAGATGGTGGAACAGGAGAGCCAGATCTTCCATGACATCGTTGTAGAAGACTTTGTGGACTCCTACCATAACTTGACGCTGAAGACCCTGATGGGGATGCGCTGGGTGGCCACTTTTTGCAACCAGGCAAAGTACGTGATGAAGACGGACAGCGATATCTTCGTCAACATGGACAACTTGGTGTACAAGCTGCTGAAACCAGACACCAAGCCCAGGAGGAGGTACTTCACAGGGTACGTCATAAATGGCTCTCCCATTCGGGACATGCGGAGTAAGTGGTACATGCCCAGAGACCTATACCCAGAGAGCAAGTACCCACCCTTCTGTTCTGGAACGGGCTATGTGTTCTCAGCAGATGTGGCAGAGCTTATCTATAAGACTTCCCTCCACACACGCCTTCTACATTTGGAGGATGTTTACGTTGGGGTTTGCCTAAGGAAGCTGGGTATTCACCCGTATCAGAACAGTGGCTTCAATCATTGGAAAATGGCTTACAGCCTCTGTAGGTATCGCAGAGTCATCACCGTGCACCAGATATCCCCAGAGGAAATGCATAGGATCTGGAATGACATGTCTAGCAAGAAACATCTCAAGTGTTAGTAACGCCCAAGGACTATTGCGTATCTCTGCCCATATATATATATATATATATATATATATATATATATATATATATATATATATATATATATAATGTAAAGGACATGGATCAGTGAAGAAAGGTGAGCTTATGCAGTATTCTTCTTAAAATAAAAAAAAACAATGATATTTAGTCAACGGAAAATGCCCAAAGTCTTACTAGACCCATTGAACCTTTGCTTAGCATTGAATAAATGTCAGATCGACACCCACCTAGCAGTGGAGAACATCCTGCTGCTGTCGGGCAAACGCGAGGTGCCCTAAAACCGTACCGACAATGTTATCATCACTACCGCGCCAGCTGACGGGAGCGAAGGTGCGTCGTGCTGTTTTTCGAATATGTTAAAAGAGAACTCGTGCGAAAGCGCGCGTGGTGCACTCTAGTAATTTGGCTCGGCCGGTCAGCAAGGTGCACATCGAGTTGGATGAGACCAAACGCCAGTGCTCCTGCTGTATTTTTTCTTTTCATTGTCACATATAACTCCGCCGGACGTCGTTCTGCGGAGGCGATGGTGCTCGGCGCTAATGGAGAAAAACGCTGTTGCAACAGATGCTTTTGTTTCACGTGAAAGCGCCTGAGTTCTGTTTGTTTACATGTTGACGTGTGTATTAAAAAAAAAACAAAAGAAGCTTTTCCGAAAAAAATGTTGTGAAGATGTATATAGTAATTATGACAAAATTATTTTCTTACTTTCTGTAACTAATGTTTAGCAACTTTGTCCCTACTTCAGATTTAGCTGGCTCATATTTGTATTACTACTGTATATGCATATTTTATATATATATATATATATATATATATATATATATATATATATATATATATATATATATATAGCTCACCACTTAGTATCAAGCATCATATAGTGAGTATTTACTGTATTTGGTAAACGGCACTGTAAACACCTTGTATATGCTACATATCAGTCTCTAAGAAGCACTTCAACGAAAATGACAGGACCATAAAAAACATTCTATTTTCTAGAACTTAACTGTGGAGGCCAAAATTTAATTTTCATTTGTTTATTTTTTTATTCACTCATACTATTAAAGATTTTGTGACATTTAACTGTGACAAGCATAGACAATGGGGGAGCTGCCCCCCAAGGGAGGTGGTCGTATTGTTGTATTATACTGTGGATTTTTTTAACATAAAAGACTCGAGCATAATGCAATTCCATTGAAGTGGTCATCTCTTTAATTATTTAATTAATTTTCATTCATTTACATTTTAGATTTAATGACCTACTGGGACTACCACGCACTGAGGAAATGTGCCTTTTTTTTAATTTTACATTTTTCTAACATATTGTTTTTTCCTTTAGCTGAATGCATTCAAAGGGACAAGCTCCACCCAAGAACTGTCATTATTATTAATATTATTACCTGTGGTAATGCAAAAAAAACCCGTAAATCCATCAGAATAATTCAGACATAATCATAAATATAAGGGAGTCACTTACTCAGGTATTACATGGGCACATTCCCTCTAGGTCTGATTACATAATCTCAACTGGCTTCTTGATTCCAATTACACTGGAAACTGATGTAGTTTCACAGATGCCCCCAGCCAGCCGGTGGTGCCAGGATGCTGTATTTAAATGCTGAGGAAAGTGGAATTCCTCTTTAATAACTTGATGGGGTGGGAGGGGCGGGGGGTCACACCTGGGACTTAAGCAGACATTTCCAGTTCACCTTATTTCTACCCTTAGGGACTCATCTGCCACAAACCGTGGCAAACGGTGTCGTTTGGCAGGAGGCCCAGTTATCAGACGTTCTGCCAGACGTAGCTGGTGCCAGAGTGGGTCTGAGCCAGCGACCAGACTGAACCTGTCGCTGGTATTGTCTGCATGTGGCATTATGAGTGTAGGGATGAAATCTGTGGCTGAAATGGGCCTGGACTTGCTGTCGTAGTCACTTTTAGAGCCAGGAATCCTTAAGTAGTAATTAATTCCTACTGCTTACATAATCGAAGCACATTAAAACATACTATTTTAACATGTTATAGTATTTTGCCAGACATGATGAATGTATGTTATTAACATTTCTAGTGTTTTGTATGTGCACTTTCAATGGCGCATGAACCTCTGTGTAAACACCACATTTAATATATTAGGCCAAACATGTACGATATTGCATATACTGAAATAAGGTACACCGTGATCAAGGTGCAATGGTATAGTAACGAGCAAGTTATTGGTCTAATTTCCCAATAAGTGTTGCGAATGGAAGTTAAAACTGTTCCCATATGAAACACATGGGCTCAGTTATTCTTTGCAGTCTCGTCGGGGAAATGCTGACATCTGTGATTAGATACAGACATATTCATTACATGTGGATCTGCCAGGCAGCCTGGCTAGCTAGGACGTCTGACAAACTGCATGTATATTAGTATAATTTAAACATTTCTTTGCCCTGATTTATAGCAATCTCAACGAGAGTGAATTTCAGCACCCAACCAGGCAGTGTGTTAACTATAGCAGGTGTTTATTGGCTGTTCTTTTGCTGACATTTTCAATGTTGCTGATTACTGAATAGAAACAAGGGCAAAATAACACAGACATGGTGCCCACAGATAACGTAGAAAACACAACTTCACAAAATGAGTTTCACCGAATCGAATCTTATTTTCAACTGAAATGGAAATTCTGCACTTATTTTTGGACTCGTGATTCAGAATTGGGAATCATTCAAACCTCCCGGTTTGAACATCCTTCTGTGATCACACACAGCTGCATACCGGGACCATATCTGTTCTTTGGGATCTTGTCTACTGTTGACGGCGCTACTGTTCTGTAGAATCTTGTTTCTTGTCTAAACGTCACGGTTCAGGTGTTGCAGTTAAAATGAATGGTTTGTCACTCACACAAAGCTTTCTAAGTTAAATCTGGAGGAGACTCCATGGGTGAAGCACAAGTACACTGCACTGCCCAAAGTCAAAGTGCATTACGGCTCTGTAATTTCAACATTAGCCATTTAACCAGTGTAAATACTATTAAATGAACATATTAGCTGTGAAGCAGTTCTGCTTAATGTTGGTTTAGCAACGTGAAGCAGTCTTTGCCTCAGACAGCCTTAATTTGTTACCTATGTTCTTAGGCACGGATTAATGAACAAGGCACCTCTAGCGTTTAAGCATCAACACTGTCCCGAAAAATGAGGCAGAGCATTTGCACACGGCTGCATTCATTTCCTGCTTCAGACATCCAGTGGGGGGGAATGGTTCCATTAATTCTTATTGGATTACATATGCCTTATGTACAGTATAGTTCACTTGTATTAAAACAATATTCATTATGGAACGATGGAAATGTGCTTAGTTTTCCCCTAAATAAGACATCTTACATTCAGAAGGAGCACTTCTATTAATGCAACACAGCCTCTACATTTTGCGGTATTAACGTGTGCACCAAGGAAAGCTAATCTCTCAACTTGAAGGGGAAAGGAATATAAAAGGCATTATCTTTTTCAATAAATAATAATAGTAAAAGCTTTGCTGAAAGCTTAACACAACAATGATGGACATAAATTCTAAATTTTATAATTATGATTTTAATCACTAGCTATTGCCACCTGAGAACATCAGAGTTTGCAGGACTGAGTTCTGCTCCATATTTGGGTAACTGCGCAATGGAATGTTGAGAGGTGCTGCAAAGTCCTGGCGAGGGTGTGTGTGTGTGTGTGTGTGTGTGTGTGTGTGTGTGTGTGTGTACGTGTACGTAGGGCGTTGGTGGGGTGGGTTTGCGTGTCCAGGAAATTGAGCAATGCTAACAATATTGAAGTAGAAGGTGATTGTGAAGAGGGGAGAGGGAAGTGAGAGGAGGCGGAGCTGGGAGTAGCGTGGGTGTGGTTACTAAACCACTGGTCCTGCAGATCAGTCTTTTCGTACAGAGCCTTCCTCATCCTCCCCCTTGACAGCCTCACGTGTCTGAGGGAGGCCATTAGGAGACGCTCAGCTGAGCAAAGCCAATCAGCTTTACCTCATCTGGGATCTCGGTGCTGTCGCAGCCAGATGCCTGCACACACACACACACACACACACACAACACAAAATAAGACTTCAATAACAACATTAATCCATATACTAAATCCTTAGTCCAAGATTAAGCTAAGCAGCCATTCAAGGACAGAGTTGCTTGTTATTCAAAACTGGTCATGACACAAATGCAGGCAAGACGAGAAGTATGGAATCATTAGCATTCACCTGCTTACAACTGGAGATCTCGTTTCCACAGAATCTGCTCAATTACTAACAACAGAATGCGAAGTGTGAACGTCTTGGTGGGAACTGTGGGCGCGTTCAGTGGGGAGAAGTAATTAGTCATGTTGCAGGCATGACCGTGTTGCATTCTGCGATTTCATTCAAGGCTCAGTGCAGCTGAGGTGGCGGGACGGAGCGCATACGAGCATGCGCACGCCGAGGTGCACATGCACGTGTGCACGCCTAGGTGAGTATGCACGTGCACACGCGGCTGAACGTGCACGTGTGCATGTCTAGGCTCCCTGAGATGTGCTGCAGATGGTGGAGACGCACTGATCCATTTGTTCTGCTCGTGGTCCCAGGAGTTGGGGGCCAGCTAGACCCTGGCACATCCGTTTTCAGCCGTGGTTCCTGACAAGGGGGTGAGAGCATCCAGAATGCATCGTGCACTTTACACGCGCAAACCCAAGACACGCCTCTCCTCAAGCTGCAGGATCTAATCCCTTTACAATGAGAGAGGTGGAGGAGGTGGTGGTGGTGATGGTGTAAAGGATGGGGTTGTTATGTTTCTGTGAAGAAGGAAGCGATATTTCTGCTGTTCCGTGTAATTAAACTGATCCTTTTCATATACGTTAATTTGTAAACTGCTATGGGCAAGAACACCTACTAAGTGACAAAGAGACAGAATTGTGTGTGTGTGTGGTCTTGTAACACACACACATGCAGACACTGGGCTGTTGGCCAAAGTTTACCCTAACTCACTTCCCTGCAGTGTGCCCCGTGAAACCACCCTGGGCTCACAATATTTTATGGGCTCACAATATTTTATGTCATATTGACTTTAGTTGGGTTTTTTTTGTTTTTTTTTTTTTACTTTTTCAAAGCGAACTTTGGCACAAGTAAGATATGACAAACTATAAAATGCTGATCGATTAGCCAGGACATCGGCATTGAATTAAACCATAAAGTTGGCCAGCTTCCAAGCAAGGAGGAAAACATTGGGCAGATGGGTGGTGAGCCAAAATGCAGCAGTAAAAGTTCTGCATAGCTCTGGATTGGGTCTGCCTCTGGAAACTGGATGAGGTTGTATGCAAACTGGTGTGTCTCTGGGCAGTGTGACACCCTTACTGTGTTCAACACCCACAGTGAGGCCAAAGAGGCCCGACGGCTGATCGATCTGTCTCTGCTCACTCACTGCCTCACACCCGTCTTCCAGAGCTGGACAAGCAGCTTCTGGCCAAAGCATGTCCAGCAATTTCCAGCTGGGCTAGAGGTGGTATGTGTAAGAGTGTGTGTGTGTGTGTGTGTGTGTTTTCACAAAGATGAAAGGTCAGTGTTGAAAGGCACATCTTGGTTCTCATTTTCCCTCTCTCTGCACTGAGTCACTAAGGCCACCACAGGCTTGTGGGGAAGTGGCACTGTAAAATCACCGTGAGATGAGTCACATATATCCTCTCAGTGAGACCGAACTGCGCCGAAGGAGCAGACCAAACCCACAACTTATTTGCTCCTTCTGCTTCTGCTAGTCCAGTCCTTCCCGCACGCGTCCGTGGGTTTCCAGAGTAGGGGGACTGTTAGCGAAACGTATCAGAGGAGCACGCGTGCTAGCACGCTCCGCCATCCAGCTCCTCGCCTCAGCTTCCCCCGCGCCCAACAGCCGGCCGCCGCCACGCTCGCTCTCTCTCTCTCTCTCTCTCTCTCTCTCTCTGGAGAACGCCGCGAGCGAAAATCGAACAATAAACTTCACCGTGACTGACGCAAATCCCCTTATCATAAAACAGGTGCCGGCAGTGCGCGCCTCGGCGGGCCGATCCACCCGGGCCGAGCAGATTTGATTTGCCAGTGGTGGCGGTGGCAGGGGCAGAGGGGAGGCAGAGGGGCCACGCAGGCAGCTGCCGGAGAGACGTCCCACTGCCGAAGACCAGAGGGGAGTGTGAGGCACAGATGTTGTTTACCTCTACTGCAGCGGTCCATCTAAAGGAGGGATTAAAAAGGGCCCGGGCCATATTGTACTCTTCAGTGGGATCCGTGTAAAGTGTTTAATGTCTCATACACCTTGCTGGGAGACTCCCGCAACGTAGCGGGTCCGTCCGTGACGCGCATAACGTACGACGTCGGCCTTGTTAAGTTCCAGCCTTAAGAGACGTTTCATGTCACCGCATGGAACATTTTTATCACCGCCACAATTTTAAGTATAGTGACACCGGAGTGTTTTCGAACATTTTGCCGATGTTTTCGATTACAGGGAAAAATAATCGGTGTGGTTGTTGTACAAATGACCTTGAATCAGTGCAATCCAGTCCAAAAGCCCAGCATGGTTTCTGCTCTCAGTTTGACGTAAATCAGCACGAGATCCTCCAAAGATGAGAATTCAACACGTTGGACTAATTCCACATCCCAAAGCTCGTGGATGTTATTGTAGAGGTCGTTCTTTTGATATCGAACATCTAATAACAATCTAATCACCACAAATGCACCAGTCCCACTCAGCCTTCACATTTAGCCTACAGATATTTTTGCATTTATTAGCCATCGAAGGACTCACCAGTTTAAAGGTCAACACTTTACAGGTAACTGGGTCTTCTACAATCTTCTGAAGGTTTGCAGCAACTGAAAGATGTGTAAAAAGTACTGTCACACATATAAAGCAGTTCCAAAATTATTTAAGAGGCGTTTAGCTAATCTGACATGTGCTGAACTGTATACTGAATGTGGGAAATTCTGTTTGAAATTCACTTAAGACATTACCAACTACTACATCGTGCCCATTAACCAGACCAGCAGAAAACAGCTCCTGAGACACGCCGTCGGCAGTATCTATAAGCAAAACACACAAATCCATGGGACGCCGGGCATAAAGTGAAGGAATTCATAGATGATTTCCAGCAGAGAGAGAGACACACAAGCTTGGCACAAAACATCAAAGAACTCGTACAGCGATATCAGACGTGTCCTCTTATACTGTGGATGTAGGTGAGGTCAGGTGGCTTTTAAAGGTGTGTTGGGTTCACACAGCGTGCTGCCGGAGCAGGCCTGTCACTGCCTGCTTGTGCACTGCTGCGTGCTGCTCTCTGAGGCTAATGTGATGTATTCAGAGCAGTCCTCACCTCGGCCTGGAGTGAATTCAAACCGTATGTCATTCAGCTCCTTCCTCGAGTTCCTGAGTGTGTGTGTGTGTCAGAGGGAGAGAGAGAGAAAGAGAGAGAGACAATCAGTTACGGAGATGAGGCCACCTCTCTGGCCAAGAGACACACAGCCCATCTGTGCTCTGTTTCACTGGGCATGTCTGAAGTGCCTGACATGCATGTAACACACACACATATAAAAGCCAACACTACAAAACATGCGCATCGAAACCAACCCTGAAAGTTTCAAAACATGCCCACACTTTAGCAGTGAGCAGAGATGTCGCTGTAGTTGTTATGGGGCAGGCCCAGCAGGGGGCGCTGTGGATGTGGGTGGTCGGCTGAGCGCCATTAATGAGAGGTGACAGAAGGACGGACCCCCTGCAGCCAAGCCGGGCTGCAGCCGAACAGCCACTGATCTGCGGTTAGCAGCCGCTCTTCCATGACTGGCCGGAACGGGTGGGCGGGGCTTCGTCCTCGCTCCGCCCACCAAACATGTGGGCTTCACAACCCTGATAACACAGGGAGGCTGGGCGGCCTGCTCTGCCAGGGACGAGGTGCGGGCCATGCAGTTGCATAGGGGAAGGCACTCCTTTCTACAGGAGCTAAAGGGCTTCTGTGTGTGTGTGTGTGTGTGTGTGTGTGTGTGGCGTGGGGGGTTCAACATGAGACAATGCTGTCGCTTTCAGAAAGGCCTCTTGTTTTCGCCCTGCCTGTCACAGTGTTTAACAGGCAGCCAGAGAGAAGTAATTAAGCCTGCAGGAGGTTGTAGGCTACATCTAAAGCTACTTCAGTGCCCTGGATGTGACGACGCCTGAGGGGCTGCTTCATTTCGACTGCAGGCAATTTCAAACGCAGACGCACTCGCTACGGCGCTGCCGAACTTCGACCCTCGGCGTGAAACCCGCTCGGCTTTTGGCACGGTGCCAGGACGCGACCCTTTATTAGCTGCCCCTCAGCAATGAAAACAAATCCCAAACTAGACGCAACAAGGGCTGCAAACTGTAAACACAAACATCAATAATTTGTATGATTTGCATTCTGACGCAAGTTTCATTCCGGTTTCCTTCCTCGCTGTCACGGCTCTTCCAAAAGGTGGCGGAAGAAATATTCCTCTTTTTCACCAAATACCGGAAGGCAGTCTCATAACTCACTGCTCTACACAAGACCATGTCTGGACTTGTTACGGATCTAAAATGACAAGAAACAATATTTACTGCGAAAAACAATTACATTGGCAACAAAGCAGTCGACTGATCATGGCAAACACTGAAAAACTGCAGTGTAGCACAGGAATCCACTAGGAGCACAACCAGGTTTATCTGCGTTTTCCATGTCCCTCGAAGATGGGACGCAATTCTTTTATCTCCGAAGCTTTTCGTAATGATCCTAAGCAGCAGCTTCATGAGTCCCACTCTGTCCACACTCTCCTTTCGCTGCAACAGCGATTTTTCTTTGCAAATTTTCTTTCTCTGCTAACGTCATGATTTTTTTTTTACGCTTTTAGGCCTTTTCTGGGATGTTACGCCATTTTTTTCCCACTGGTTTATTTCGAAATGCCATCTCAGTAAAAATCAGCGCCAGATTAACACTGCACATGTACGTAATGTACTTAACACCTAATATACAGTATGTTCACAGCACATGTTGGCCTTCCTGTTGAGCCCATGTGCACTCACTGGGCATGCCCAGAATCACCGCCACAGTGACGGAGTCAGGGCCGTCTAATCAGAGGGGGCGGGAGAGGGTTTTCGTTCCAATCAAGCAGTACACCTAAGCAGTACACACTCATTTAATCAATCCCCAGTCTCCAAATAGATGATGAGTTGCATGACCTGTCTGTTAGCCTGACTGGAATGAACATCTTGAGTTAGAAGGCACTGGACATCTCACTACTGGACCCAGAACATGCGGTTCTCAAGTAATCCATACAAAGTCCCTAGCAACCAAACTACTTTTAGCCCAACGTACCAAACAAACAGAGCAACAGATAGATCTCTTCAAGCACACGAAGACACTCGATATCAGCAAACAGCTGATGTGCATCTGAGCAATCGTCCTGACTGCAGCTGAATATTAATGCGTATATTAATGGATAAACAAGACACTTGTATTCACACATGGAGACTTATACGCAGCTCCCCGTCCTACTTTCAGCCTTTCACACGCGTGTGTGTGCGTGTGTGTGTGCTTGTCAGCGTGCGTACGTGTGCGCGCGCTCTACTTCACTGATCACTATTAAAACTTCCCTCCAGCGGTGCTACACTGCCAAGTGGTCTGGTTGAAAAGACTGACAGTTGCATTATCTTAATATCCTCCAATCCCAGATTAGGCTGACAGCACTTATTACCGATCTCATGCGAGTTTTAAAAATATCCCCTGCCACTGCCTGCATAAGTCCAACGGTTATAGTGACGGTTTAATGAGGCTGATTTTTTTTTAAAGACGGACATTCGCGTGAAACTCCGGAGCTCGGCGTGGATCCTTCGAGGTGGGTTTGACGAGGCATCGCAGAGTACGGACCGCGGTGTGGGCTGCGGCTTAAGGCGCCAGACGAACGTGCGCGAGCAGAGCGTTAACTTCCCTCTTTATTTACAACCACGCTGTTAGCGCATCGGTCACGGGGTGCACAGCTGTCTGGGGGAGTGAGAAGGCAACGTCAGCCAGCAGTGGAGGGATAAGGTGAGAGAAGCACTTTATCAGGAAGGAGGAGGAGAGGACGTCAGGACGTCCGTCACGGGCGCAACTAACCTACGGACCCGGAAGCTTCCGTCTCAATCTATCTGCTTAAAGAAGGGAAGAGTGAGAGAGACTGAGAGAGAGAGAGAGGGAGAGAAGTGGATTGCACTGTAACAGGGAGAAATAAGAACAGGGTGCGAGGATCAGCATTGCAGCAAAACCTTTGGGGGTAAAACCCCCACCTACTTCTTTTGTTATGTTTGACTTGGGAAGGATGGAGCTGTCCGCTGTGATGGTGCTGAATGTCTTATCCAGAGACCAGTCTGACAGTTCAGGTGTTCATTTAGCTCCAGGCCTTTTGTTAAAGGTGTTTATATACATTGGAAAACTGAATCTTTTTCACAGTAGTGTGAAAGCGATGGTATCGCTGCAGTCTAACACTAGAGGTGTTCACATGTCTGTTGCTGCAGGTACTCTAGAGGTGTACTGTGTGAACTGTTCCGGCATTTAATGGGTGAGTTATATTTAACATACGGGGTGTTAGCTGGATTGGTGCTGTGATTGTGCAGCTCCCGTTAGCCGAAGGTGTGAAGAAGCAGAAGGAAGCTGCCCAGTGCATTTACTGTGCGGGCAGGTTTTCTCATCGCCGAGAGGTCAAGTTTCTGCCTGTATTCAATCACACACGCCCAGAGCGTAAGAGCGCAGAGGGAGAGCAAGAGGACGAGAGAGGGATGGAGGGAGGGAGGGAGCGAGATGGAGAGAACAACCTGGACCTTTTGATGCCTGCGCTAGCCGCCCCGTTGCAGTGGAGAGGACAATTGCCCCGCTGTCATTAGCCACCCAATCAATCCACACAGAAGCAGAAGGAAAGGCTGGCTGCCCTGGGCCGGCCCAGGTGGAGGTATTTTTAAATCTGCCTCTGCGAGAAATTGGATCCCTGTTTGTTGTCCTCTCTTCTCCCCGTGCGCGCGTCTGTGCCGTGCGTCTGTCCCCAACCTCCGGGCCTCTATTGTTCAGAACAGACCTTAACTACATGCCCGACATCAACAACAACCCGCCGTGGGAAAATTACCCGTAAGCCCCGCCCCCTCGCGCCACCCACATATTTACAAAGGATTAGGGGGGAAAAAAAACTTCAATTGATCATTCCAGCACAATTAATTGTCCATCGGCGCATGCTGCTTTTCCCAGCAGAGCAGCCGTCTAATTGGTAACATAGCAGCCTTACAACCTCACGCAGTGCAGTGGGGTTTTCAAGTTTCAGTGAGGGATTTAAATTCAAATCCAAACCCTATGGCCTTTCTGCACATTATGAGGGTGGTGGGGACTGGGCCAACGGAGATGGGACATCTGAGGATGTTGTGAATGCAGGAGCAGCCTGAAGACCGACACACCAGGCACGCACTACAGAACACCGTGTGCTGTCACAACTCTTAATGCTGCATGAGGTCCCTCAGATTTTTGGAATTATTATAAAATAAATATGTAATATCTAAAATATCGTTTTGCAGTGAAATATCTGGTACAGTGAAATAAATCAACAAACAAATAAAAAGAAATAAATAGAAAAACATGGTATTTGGCAAAGCTCAGAATCCCAATTTCCTGCCAACTCTTCCATGCTATAGCTGGCATTAGCGTCTCCCCCAGGGGCTGTACCTGCCTTTCTGAAGCACTCTCCCATAGCCTGACCTTCATCCTGCCGTACAGCAATCAGCCACACCTGCGCTTGATCACAAGAATCCCTGAATTCAGTTCGTGACATGTCTCTCCCCGTCTTCCTTAATCTCTCTTCCTCCTTGCTCTCATCCCTCCATCCCTACTTCCTTCCTCTTCTTCTCACCATTTCTCCTCTGTTAGTCTCTCTCTTTCTCTTCCTCTCTCCCCCATCCCCCCCTCTTCCTCTCTCCCATTATCTCTCTCGCCCGTGGCATCTGAAATGGCCGTGTTTGCCACACAGGTGGGGCTGTCGTGACACCGTGACACCCCCCTGTCAGCGCCGGGTGGGGCCTGGGTCACGCGGTGAAAAGGAGCAGTGGCTGATGGGAAGAGCAGGGGGGGGGACGGGGCACGTGAGCACTAAAGATAACTCCATGTCGAAAATCTGTTTGAAAAGCGTTTACTCTAGACTGCGACTCGAAGCTGACATCTAACGGCAAAAAAAACCCTCTTCCTCACACTTTGTTGGACTGATCGTTTCAAATGGAGCACGAGCTTCTAAAACCATTAAGCGACATTCCAGAGAAAGAAGTAAAATTAGAAGATTAAAAAGGTTAAATTGTGAGAGGTCACAAGAGTGCTTGAAGATCTGGCCTGACAGTTATTACAAACATAAGCCTCCTGTTTACTAAACATCCTCTTTCCCACATCCGTGTAAGTGCACGTTGTCACTTACTGGGTCTGTGCTGGAGACAGCAGGGCTGAAACACCAGTCAATAGGGAGGGAAGAGGAAAAACACTCCCAGCTGATCCCTGATCTGTGAAACACGACTAATGTAATTCGCCCTGTGCAGAAAAGGTATCACCGGGGCGCATCAAATGTAATGTGATGCTCAGCCAGCCGTCTGCTGCGTAAAAGAAAAAGCTGCTTGTACACTGGCAGCAAATAAACAGCTCTGCGTATGATCCCCGTGCTGCTACGGAAACATCCACATCCATTTTTCTGCACAAAAGCCGTCAAAAGAGATTGGCCGAGTCGCCGGCACGGCGGGCTAATGGGAGGTGACGGAGCTCGGCGAGAGACGTTGAGCGCAATTTTTTGTTTGGCTGCGTCAGTAGATGAGCAAAGGTGGCCAGTGACAGCAGTACGAGGGGCGCGGGGGGTGGGCGGGCGTGTGTGCGGGCGCATGCGGGCGTGCATGCGGGCGTGCATGTGCACGTGCGCGCTCATCTGTGCACGACGGAAAGGCGAGCGTAGCCCGGGGCCCTTCGTCATTAGATCCTAACGAAGCCAAATGGCGCCAAGCACGAGTCAAACTGCGGAATAAAAGGTCCGTCTGTGCGGTCCGGCTCACGCTGGGACTCTGGGCTAGAAGGCCGAGCGCGTTTCCTCCAGACCCGCTTTTCTGCTCTCTCTGTTCTACAGAACCTGTGATTTAGGGTTCCCGGTGGCCCTGATGAGCAGGAGGAGCTGAGCCAGAACGGTGGAGGCAGCAGGCGCTAGTCCCCGTGGCAACAGTCTGCAGCATCTCTCGTGCTAACACCCAACACACCCAGAACACCCTTCAAACGCACCCCCCAAGACACTCCAGTCCCGCTGGAAAACTGTCCTTCAGAGCATCTCTGACTGCAGCCTCTAATCAAAACCCCACCTCTCCCTAATTCTCCCCTTCAAGCTCTTTGAAGTGTCTCCCGTGTGTTCTGACAGGTTTGAATGCAGCTGTTGGGTTCCTCCATTGTTCACTGCTCAGCTACATCCTTTCATAAGTCCTCTTAGCTGCATGAGGACAATGATGGGAAAATAAATGAAGAGGTTCTAAGCCCATCAGTGTAGCGTATAACTGACACTGTATAACTGCAGAATGAATATGCATTTTTTAGCCGTGACCTCGGAATGAAAATCAGCAACGAACTTAAGAATGGGTGCACCTCCATTACACAGGGCGCCTTAACTCAATCCCCAAGCATACCTCATCCTACAAGAACCCCAAAACATCCCCATAGCGAGGGGCTGACCTAAGAAAGGGCCGTCACCTGGGGCCATACGTGCCCGGTGACGTCTCTATGTGGATTAAGGCAGAACTGTAGCACTGTACATGGGTCTCTGGCAGGAACATAAGCCGTAACCAGGGGAACAAAAGCTTGCCAAGTCCATTCATTTACATGTAAAGGTTGGAATAATTATATACTTCCCCTGAGTCCAATCCAGTTGGCTTTCGTTTAGAGTGCCGGGGTGCTGTGCGGTGAAGGGTGTGTGTGTGTGTGTATGTGTATGCATTATTTGTATATTGGAGGAAAGTCTAGGAGCATTGTTTGTTTATATGCATTTGTGTGTGTGTGTGTGTGTGTGTGTGCGTGTGTGCTATCACAGAAGCCCAGAGCATACTACAACAACAAATCGGGCATGACTGCAAAACAGCCACCCCAAAACATTCTTTTGTGTATCTTTCTCTGCGTGCGTGTGTGTGCGCATGCCCTGTGTGTGTCTGCGCGTGTTTTAGCACGTATACCCAGATTTGCAGGAAATAAGCTACCCAAAAACACACACAATAATAGGTTTAATTGCCTATTATTTCTGAAAGGGTGTGTGCGTGTGAATATGAGGTGTGATAAGCTTGTTCTCTTCTGACTGCTCGTTTCTGCTCTGTTGTGCGTCGAGGTGTGTGTGCGCGGCAGACATTTTCTTTTAACAG
Organism: Brachyhypopomus occidentalis; assembly: GCA_020368025.1. Classification (NCBI taxonomy): domain Eukaryota; kingdom Metazoa; phylum Chordata; class Actinopteri; order Gymnotiformes; family Hypopomidae; genus Brachyhypopomus; species Brachyhypopomus occidentalis. Next base: position 3,220,528 of record JAGXOD010001430.1, read on the forward strand.
ATCCCACACTAGATAAGCTCGTGGACGTAATGAGAATTTGATGGTGTAGATTTTGGCTTTCACACTCTGGCCTTTAAATTACACTCATAGTGAGCTTAGAAGAAATGAAGAGGATCTAAATTCAGTGCAATAACTATAAATTCGGCCTCTCCGGAGAGGAGCCCCACCCCGACCTCCCCGCCACGTCCTTCCTGCCCTAAGCTCCAGGCCCTCTCCCGCATATCACTTATTATCTTATCAAATATAGAAAAACTGCCATTTCTCTGTCTGCCAACTGACGGCTAATACATTCCGGATTCATACTGCGCAGTGTAGTTCATGATATGACTCAGAGATTTCAAAGTGCTGTTCGTTTTGATGTGAAGACAGAGGCTAATCACTTGGAAAAATGAGCTGAATTAAATCATAAACATAAAGGAATTCCAGCCGCATACTAACAAGAATGTGCATATCGCATTTTAGTGCTTTAGTGAGCTCACTATATCCGTTATATCTGAACCAGGAGGAAAGGCATGGCATTGCATATTAGTCAGTGTACGAGGGTACGAGTTCCTATGCTCCTATGAATCACAGTGCAGGGCAGGTTCAACAGCACTTCACCTCCTCTGCTGATCTCAGAGCAGTTTTTGGTCTTTACATTTGGAACTGAAGTATCAGAGCAGAGCTACAGGGCATTTTCTGCCCAGAGGAAACCCAGCCTATCCAGCCAAATATATCGCTCTCATTTCAGGCACTTCCGACTCTGAACTAGCCTCAAAGGCATCATTCGAAAAGACCAGTACACACACACACACACACACACACATGCTCTCTCTCACTCTCTCTTTAGCACACAAGGTACAGCTGTTAGGTCACTTCACACAGCCAATACGCCCGAGTACTTTCTTTTTCCGTCTTTTAAGAACTGATTGAAGAGAAAATGGGGGGAAAAACGAGTGCTGCTTCACTCACCTTAGCCTCAGCACCATGTTTACTGCGCCGTGAAAGCTCAGGTTCTTCTCCAGCGGTTCAACCTTGACGGAAATGTAAACATCAGTTACATAATAACGACAAAACATCCGATTTATTCACCTTCCACGCGTTACCTGACCACTACATGAAATGAACAAGTGGGTCCTGCAGGACAAAATCCATAATCGCTAAACAGTGTTACAGTGTTTCTTCCCGCCCCAACCGAACACGTGGGCGTGGAGTCGATACTGCAGGTGTTAATTTAACAAAAGGAATTTTGTTGGGTATCGAGAACATTTAAGCGCAACAAGCATACTGCCAAACCCGAGAGGAAGAAGGTAATGTCTGGCTTATTTTGGAAGAAATTATTCCCGAAGTCACCAAAAAAAAAAGAGGCCCAGGGAGTCTGTGCCGCCTCTGGACTCCCCCGTCGAGTGGGAACTGCACACCTCCAGGCCGTCGCTTCAGATCAATTTCATATAATAGACGTGTGTCATGGAGAAGAAGAGACAGAGCGCGCGGGGGGATGAAGGTGAAGGTACAGGAGGAGCGAGATAAGAGAAAGAAACAAAAGAGGAACCAAAAACAGAATGGAATGAATAACCTATTACTAACCCACTAGTGAAGAAAGATAGAAAATTCTGTTGTTGTCATGTTGTGCCATATTGTACAGGGCCACAGGGCATAGCCGCCGGTCTGGGTTAAACTGTCTGTATCTTACATCAGTTCTCTTCAAAAGAAATATCCTCAGCTGCTGTAAACAGACAGCATAAAAAGGCTTTGTAGTGAACACTTTCCCAATAACAATTTCCACATCATCCCAATACCTTCTACATGCTTTATGTGGGTGTCTGAGCACATCAGTAGCACTAATTTAGATTGAGTTCGATTTTTTGGCAAGACCAACTAATTAGAATGATATAAATTTGCCTGTAAAGGAGGGTTACAGACTTTGGTAAAAGCCTTTCTGATGCACATCAAACTGTTTGGGTTCCTGGAAGAAGCACAAGAAACTGTCCACTACAGATGTTGTGACACCACTGGTGCTGTCAAGCAGCTAATAAAATGTTTACTTATGGACATACGAACAGTTCTCACATAGACCGAGAGGATCTGGGGTTTCGCTTTAATCCGCCTTTAGCAGGGCTTTTGAAAACGCACAGCGCCCTGTGCAACGCCGCTGTTTTAACCTGGATGAAAGACCTTTGTGCCGCATTCTTTCTTTCTTTGATCTGGTGGATCTGGGAATTTTTGGGGGTGTGGTTATTGATTTATTTAGTTTTTTTGGTTTATATGCTATTCCGACTTGAAGACAAATTAACGGGTTAAACACAAGCTTCTGTTCCTTTGTCTTGTGATGGTTACAGAACAATCGGTCACGCAGATTCAAAAGACCACACTTGTCTTTCTCAAATGTCTTTCTCAGACAATAGAGAAATGAACACTGGTAAATGTGATTAGCCAAACAAACCTGAAACACAGACCCCGGCCACCTGTTTAAAGCCCACTGGAAATTCAGTCTGGCAAAAAAAAAAGATCCGTTCCATAAATCGGCCTGTATTATCTACCTTAATAGTGTTAATGCCCTAATAAACGAGTTTCCTGCAAATTAGTTTATGTTGAGTCTAATGGTAGTTTAGTAAACTCCATATTTTACATTGATTTTACACTGTAAAGTTTACAATTTTTGAGTATCGTAATATTAGAATCTGAATTCTTCTATATAATATATAGCTATCTGCTTGTAATATTTTTGTAAATGGTTTTCATTTTGATTTTCACTTTAGCTTGCACAAAGGACTCAGAATGTTCAAATAAACATATCATTATTTTCAATACTCTCCTATTCACATCTGCCTGTGTGTTTTCGATCAGAAACCTGAACTTGCAGCAGACCAGCTTTGAAAGCTTTCCCTGAACTCCCAGTTGCTTAGCAGCAAAAACCAAGAGAGGTTTTTTGAAGTTGATCGCAGGGCACTTTAACTTATTTTACCTGATTATATCATCACACACAGAAATATCAGCAGTGATGCAATGATGTTTTAACACCACCAACCTACACTTCACATCGGTGTACCAGGGCTATCTTTGTATCATGTCACGTTACAATAATTACTAGTTAATCAGCTAACTGCAATCAGAGTTTATGAAGTACTGCTTGCTTTTTGAGGTTTGGTTTTAAATATGCCCAGCTATATAGCCACAGCACACAGTGAAGCCAAGTCAAGGCAAGAAAGAGCCAGAGAGAGATAGAGAGCAAGACGGAGATGGAGAAAGAGAAAGAGAAACGGAGATAAGGACCTGGGAGAAAACAGCCTCCACAGCTATTCTATATGTAACAGGCAGACAGCCGAGATATGGCGGGGTGGCGGGGGGTCAGTCTGCTTCCCTGAGTTATTGAGCTAAAAGACTCCCTCTAGGCCTGTAGAGACCACACGGGCGCTCATTACAGGGCACTGGGGTTACTGAATCAAGACAAATCACATCCACTCCGGCCACTTCCACACCCGCCCTCACCTGGGGATGCTGGACGGACAGGCCTTCTGTGGGGACGCTGTTGGCAGTCACCTCCCCCTGCCGAAGCAAAACGGGCAGCGGTAAGTAAAAAGGAGGAATGGTGAGACATTTCTCTCTCCTCTACTCTCTCCCTCTCTCTTTCTGAGACTCTCCTCTTCTTCCTTCCTCGTCTCCCCTCCCTCCTTCTTTCTCACTCTTTTCCGTCTATTCCTTTTTTGCACGCTCTTTTTCTCGTCCCTCTCTTCTTTGCCTTCTCCTTTCCACTGCTTTCCTCGCTTTACCGATATCTCTTCCTTCCCTCTCTCCATTCTCTCTTCCTCCTATCTTCTTTTCTCGTATTCTTTTCCTCTTCCTCTCTTCCTCATATTCACTCTCGCCTTTCTTGTATTATCTCTCCTTTTTCTCTCTCCCTCTCTTTCTCATATTCTCTCTTCCTCTTTCTTTTATTCTATCTCTTCCTATTCCTCGTATTTTCTCTCTTCCTCTCTCTCACCACCTGCTCTGCCACCCCCACCCACACCCACACCCCCACCCCACACCCTCCAGCCCCACCCACAGAGTCACAGGAGAAAGCTATATGAGCGCTGTACCATGTTTAATAACCAGTGCTTGTTTATCCAACATGCTACATTCGTACATCATTTAATGCGGTTTATCAGACAAATGATGCAGTCCCCTGACTCTCATAATTACATTATAAAACAATACTTCAGTGATTAATTAAAAGGGGTCAGGACCACGCATGGTCTGTTACTGTTAGAGAGACCATTAGAGAGACTGTTAGAGAGACCATTAGGGAGACTCCCTTTCCCGCTTTCTGTTTGTTGGCACATTCATAATCACTGAAATTCAGCTTATACCCCTTTATGCACTGATGCTGACATACATGGACCTAAAAGGAGGTAATAAACTAGGATGAGTAACTCCTACTTACATCCTGGTGTTCGTCTTTGACCCTCCGTGACTGAAACACAATTAACAAACAGGATTGCATTATGCTCTCTTTCTCCCACAAAGTATGACAGACAGATGTAGCTATTTGGGTAGGAGTGCAATCAGCGCTGGCTCATTTGAATATTGTAATAAACAATACACAGACGCAATGTGCCTCCAGCCTCATTAGTGCGCGTTGATTTCGCACTGCTCTGCTGTGATTGGTGAGGGCTGGGGGGGGGGGTTGATTTTTATTTCTGACTTGAAATGAGCAAGTAATATATTGTGCATCTACCAATCAAAGAGTGTGCCCAGCTTTATGTATGTTGTGTCTCTTGTTTCGAGAGACTGTATGGAATACGCATCGCTATCAGTGCATGCACGGTAGTTCAATTTAAATGTGGCAGGATTTCACACCTTCACCGTGTCCATGCACTGAAGTGAAATGTGTCAAAGTTCTAGGTGCATTTTTTTTTTAAATTCTTTTAAAGATTTAAGATTTTTCATTGTTATCTGTATTACAACAACATGTAAGAAAAGGCCACGCCCACCCTTCCTTGACTGACAGACGCCCTGCCTTCTTCGCTCCTCTCGTCCATCTCGTCATCGCTCCACTCCCAGTCCCCGTCCTCCGTCTTGTGTAGGTGGCCACTGGATCCCGGCACACGCCTCACCTGACCAGGACACACACACACGTCGTAAGCTCGGCGTGAACCCGCACGACCCCCTTCTACCAATGCCATAGGCAAGTCGTTCAGTTCGTGCGTCCAGACATTCGCTCAGTTTTGGACATCTTCTAGACTGGCAACACATATGTTGTGAGTTATAGGAGCAGAGTGGAAGAATGTTTATTGCTGCAGCATTTGCTAAACGAACTACGCAGCCAGGGTGATCGATTTCATTTCTGGTAACTTTCAACAGGCTACATTTTCAATATATGCTAAAGCATAACAAGCCCTTTATCAGGAAAATCTATGGAATTCATTGGAGTCTACATTAATGACTTTACACCAAATTATAGATGTATAGTTAAGACCTCAAGTCAAGAATATTCAGTTCAAAAATGTTCAAAAACTATTCAGTTCAAAAATGTTCAGTTCTGTGCCTGATCTAGATTAAGTCAGTCTACTCCCCGGTTGATCAATTTAGATGTCATGTAAGGTAGTGGTAATAGGTTTAAAACTACCACAACAGCTCCCTAGACTACTGAAACCACAGTAGAAACTGCTTTCTAACCTCTGCTTTGCTTGGAAAGTGAAGTCTTTTCCATTCTCCAATGGCTGCTTTGTGCATAAGGCTGAACAAAATCCAATAAAAACTATTTCTTTACCCAGTTAACCTTAACAGGAATCCAATTGAAATTCATCTTTAGCACCAGACCTACTCCAAGGACACTGTTGCATTTCAGCAGGGCCAGTGACCATGTCCGGACTGCGCGCAAGTAGCAGGAAATACAGCACCGATGCTCGCGCACACATGCAAGCACATCAGAGAACTTCTCAAAGCTAACAAAATATCTGTTCACAGCCGGCCACGGATACAATGGGGAGGGCAGATTAGCTGTAAGCAAGGGGAGCTCATAGCCTAGTCTCTGTGTGGGGCGCTCTGTGTGGGGCCCTCTGTGTGGGGCCCTCTGTGTGGAGCCCTCTGTGTGGGGCCCTCTGTGTGGGGCCCTCTGTGTGGGGCCCTCTGTGTGGGGTGCTCTGTGTGAGGCCCTCTGTGTGAGGCCCTCTGTGTGGAGCCCTCTGTGTGGAGCCCTCTGTGTGGGGCCCTCTGTGTGGGGCCCTCTGTGTGGGGCCCTCTGTGTGGGGCCCTCTGTGTGGGGCCCTCTGTGTGGGGCCATGTCTCCCTGAGCACACCGCCACACCAGCACCCCACTCCCTCCTGCTGCTTCAGGAGAAGAATACGCAAATAAACAAATCATGAGTCGTGCTTTCTCACAAACAACATCTGGGGGCTGTGAGCATATGAATATGATGAGAGTGCCAGTTGCCCAGAGCCTACACACACACACACACACACTGATTTAGACGTGGTTCATGTGCGAAGCATGCCAACTCCATGATTGCTATGCCAACTCCATGATTGCTATCGGCAACACGAATTATTCACTCTCACTTATTTACTGTGTCTGTAGTATAGCAAAGTGAAATAGAATACCTATGCGTAATAAATCAAACGCTGTGTAAACAACAAATTAAATGAATGAAAGGACAGACATGACAAAGAAAATCCAGACACTATCCTTCTACTTTAAATTATGGAAGAAAGGAAAACTACTCGTGGATTCAAACTACAAAACATCGTCCATGAAAAGTGATATGGCACTGGTGATTCTGTTCTGCCATGTCAAACCTGTGACGTAGCTCCATGAAGAGAGAGCCAAGCCAAACCAAAGAGCTCATCTGCCCCCTGCTGGCCAAACACCAGCACTACTGGAGTTTACTCGGAGAGCCACCTACAGCATTGTGAGGAGCACGTGTGACCTCTACACAAACTTGTTCAGAAAAATGACACTTGATGATTACGTCAGTCATTCAAATATCAACGACTCGGTTTTCATAAAGACTATAAGAGGCCTTTGAAGCTCTCTAGCAGTGAAAAGGTTATGACTGAAAGGTCAAGTACTGAGTTTGTCATATTTTGTCCATGCTCTGCTTTTCCAAGGTCACCGGATCGGAATATATGTCCAGATAACATGAGGTTTAATTAAGGCTTAGAAAAGGCTTTGGAGTAGATCAGTCTTTGGAGTAGGAAATCCGTTGCTTGGTATGCGAATGCCCCCTGTGACACTCAACACTGCAGTATAGGGACTCTGGTGAAGAGTCACATGAGCTGCACCAAAGAAAAGAGTCAAAGAGAGAAACAGAAGGATAAGAGTCAAAGAGACAGAGAGTCAAAGACAAGAAAATAAGAGAGAGTGAGAGGGAGGGTATATGAGAGAGAGAGAGAGTCAGAGAAAGACAGAGAGAGGAAATGAGATCTGCTTTCAGAGGCGCTCAGGACACAGAGTGCCAGCGTCAGCCTGCTTTACTACCCATTGTAACAATTCCAGCGGAACCCATGAGGCAGAGAGGCGGGTCAGAGCGTAATCCACTGAGACGTTTCAGGAAGTTACGGTGAGCATGGAATGAAGGAAGCAGACAGAAAACACCGCCTCATCAGCACATGCTTGCATGATGCACGTTCCCCTCGTGCTGTGGAGGAGCCGGCCTATCTGCGGCCTCGTCTGTCCCGCTGACACTGACGCACTGGAACTCAAGATGACAAAGTACCTAGAACAGCGTCACAGCCGACACGCGGCGGATTAGCGCACGTCCGGACAAAACAGCTGAGGAGCTGATCCCACATAAGCGCTCCGGCTCAGTTTCATTAACACAGCGAAATAACAACAAAGGACGAGTGAAACGAAAGGTCCCAGACGGCGGCGGCTGCTGACGACGGCTGTCCGGCACGTCCGCCAAGACGCGGCCTCGTCTGCCTGCGGCTCAAAGTGTTCGCCGGCGACGCCGCAATCGACTCGCCGGTGTTGCAATTAAAAGTGCATTTCCCAAAGGTTCCCGGCACTGCACGCCGAGGTCTTGACGAGTGCCGCTGCTGTCAGATGTAACAAGCATCCACGGGCTGCATCAAAGGCAAACTGTCAGTCGTGATTGTGCGAAGCTCTATACTTCCTCTGTCCCCCATGTTAATGCTAATTGAGTGACTGGAGTCGATGGGTGAATGACGGAACGGCTCCCACAAAGCCCACCGGAGGCTAGCAGAAAGCCATCGCACATCATCCGTGTCAATTACGGCACGGCATTACAATGGTGTGGTGATTACGAAGCTTTTAGCTTTATGGTACACCGCTGGGCATACAGTAATGCACTTGTATAATACTAAGACTTTATGTGCTCTCTACTGTAGTCGGTCCTGCTAGCCTTGGAACAAATCCACTTACATTAAAAAGCACACTTTATTCAAGAACTATATTGAAATAACTGAAAACACACTTCCTAAACATTGTGTTCTTGCTAAACAGGAAACACTGTGTGCATGTGTGTGTGTGTTGGAGTTTCTCTAGAGACATTTCAGCTACACGTCTTCTCCCCAATGCCTTCAGATGGCATTACTTCCTCTTCACTTATTTCATCCGACAGCCTCTCCATCTCTTAGGCGAAGCTGCATACTTGGGGGGGCTTGTGGTGGGCGGGGCTAACAGGCTTCCCGCCCAGCACAGCACGTGTCACAGTCAGTTAGGCTGTGAGCAAGAACTAGCCTAGAATGCAAATGGCAGTGTTTAAGTGCATCTGGACCCCCTTACCTAAGCACATGCATTAAGCCCCATTTGTCTTTGTCTCCTGTCAGGACCCAAAGACATTATTGAGCTGACAGGATGTACGTTCTGCATGAGGGATGTGATTTCCAGCTACACGCCTGCATTTGTTGACAGCGTGCATACACACCCAGCCTACAGAAACACAGAGTACAATGTAGGACAAGAGTGTTGTGGCCCAGGACTGTTATCAAAATAAGCAAAAGGTCAAATGTCAATGTGAAGGTAGAAAGTAAGGAAAGGCAGGAAGGTCTTTCTGTAGGTCCCTGGCCCATGTGTAGAAGGTCTGTAAGAATCACATATGCCATGCAAATTCTTAGGGTATTAATGTGAGACAAAACTAGCATGCATGTTTTATACTGCAATTATAACAGCACCATAGCATACATGGTGCCTCATTTTAAATAAATAATTAGCTTGAATAACATCAAATGTGTCAAATGCATGAATATGTGTCATATGTGTAAATGTGTAATATAGTGCCTTGTATGAAAGCGTAATCATATCAAACTAATATATGTTTTGCAAAGGTTTACACAGGTGTGGTGAAGAGCTCCTTTACACTGGCCTACGCAGGTTCTGATGCAGTTCCTTGTAAGCAATAACAACATGTTACAGAGATGCACGCCTGTGAAACCCAGCCCTTTACATCATGCACATATGTTATTATTGATATTCCCCATCTATATTCCCCATCTATAGTGGCTTTATCATCAGTATTTTGTGGGTAGTAGGTGATGGAGGCCTTGGACTGATCTTACAATGGCTCAGAATGACAGACAATATGAATGTAAATGAGAACAGACTTTACACAATCCTTCATAGCAATGATCGCAATCTCCGATTCAAGGATTTATATGGTCGTAAATGTTTCTCTCCCAAATTCAAAACTGCCCGTCAGTGATGATGTCTACACTTTTGATTTCAAACCAATTCGAAAGTAAACGTAAAACCCAATATAACACTCATATTAAGTTATCTTGTTATTATCACATTGGATGAAATAACCTTATCGCTTCCTTTACAGAGAGAAACCAGAGGTGGTTTGTGTCATATATTAGAATCTGAGGATTTGCATCACACGATTGGTGGATGGGAATGAAGTGTGGGCGGGGCCAGGCTTTGTTGTCCTATCATTTAGGGGAAGGGCATTACCTTCTTGGCCCGTTGGCTCATGTTTGGCCCTTTACACAGCAGCTTCTCGATCAAGTATTCTCGATTCTGTAAGAGGCAGAAGAGATCAGGAAAGAGGTCAGGAAGCATCGCTGGCAGGTGGCATTAAACCAGGAAAGCAGAGAATCAGAGGGAGAGAGAGAGTGAGGGAGGAATATCAGAATCAGTACCTTGGCCTTTTGGAAAAATTTACATTTCAAAAGTTCGGACGCAGTAGGCCTGTGAAAAGGCAGAAAAAGTGCATGAGTATGTAAAGATGTTATCTATTCAAATTACTATTTTATAAATAAGATGTATGCATTATGCTTTAAGCACAACACTGAATCTAAGGATGGTCCACTGTCTGGACTAGCTGACATTAAGAGTAATCACTGCTGGACAGACGTTGTTTTGGAAGTGGCCATTACTTATTCTGACATAAGCGTTTTTTTCTGCCAGAGGCTTCATCAATATCAATTTAAGCTTAATCAGGTTTTTGCACTGAGCTCTTCAGCACCTGGTCTCTCCGGTGATTATGATTATGCAATAAAATGGAAGCACAAAGAGAAGTTTTCACCGGTCATCATTGCAGCATATTGCAAAAAAGAGACAGCAAGATCCTGAGTTGATAAACTCACTAATGAATCTGGCTCCTGCAGGTATTTAAACAAATCAATATGTCACCACTGCAGACCACATTATTAAGCAGGGGCCTGGTCTGTTTTTCTCCACAGGAACAGATAGACAGATGAGTACCTCTTAGCGGGGTCCTTCTGAAGGCACAGGGATATTAGTTTCCTAAAGGATTTTCCATATTTCTTTAGCATTTCTTTGTCTTCCACTCCTGTCTCTAGGGTTGGGGGATCGTTCTGTAGTGTTAGCATTAGCACCTACACAAGAGGTCAGGGAGGTCATGCCTGTAGTTAACCACTGTTCAATTTATAAATGCATTGTCAAGCCACATTTGAAGTCCTGTATCAGAATTACTCTGATGATACCTTCTGTTAAATCATACACTGGTCATCATACACATCATTCTCACAAAAAGTATCATGGGAATCAGGGAAGCACTTAGCAGTCAGAGATCCATTTTCAGTTTTTTTAGATTCCTTCATGTGAACCAGTGAGGGAAACGCACTCGCCTTCATTGGTGGATAGCGGTGATAGGGGGCGGAGCCGGTGGCCAACTCTATGGCAGTGATTCCAAAACTCCAAATGTCAGCTTTGAAGTCGTAACCTCGTACCTGAGTCCACACAAGTACCACAGAGACACCAGATACACACTCAGAGATGTGCGAGATGTGTACGCAGAGAGGTTCAACTTTCAGGTACATCAGGTAATACTGTGCCAGTGCTGATGACAATACAGTGCCTCTCCCAGGACATTCCAGTATTCTGGATTTGTCTGCAATGCTGTGTAACAGCAATGGTAGTTTCTTGAACTCACCTGTTCCATCACCTCTGGAGCCATCCAGCATGGGGTTCCCACAAACGTTTTCCTAACTTTATGTCTGGTCACATCTCCTCCGGTGGCCAGAAAAGCGCTGACACCAAAGTCTGAGGAAAATTGTTCAGATAATCAACAGGGAAAGAAGCTGAATCATCTGTAGATGTTAAGCATGTTTCAAAGATTCTCTCAAAAAGGCTGAAATGTACTTGCAAGCAAAGTAGTGTAATTAATCTTGCTAGCATGACTTAATAAAATACATTCACTGAAATTCACTCCTTCACCAATTCCAGCTACTAATTGCTAATAATAATAATATTTATTAACTGTTGCATTAAACATTTTAAATTGTTACAACAGTAAAACTTTTCTTTCTTTGTAACCCTATCCATAACCCTAACTTTTACAGTCCATTTCAACAGCATGAATGGCATGAATCAATCAGACACAAGGTCAGTAGGGATAAAGCTTGTTACAGAAAATCTAATCAATACACTTGCAAGAAGATTATTGCCTTTCCCCTCGGGACGCAACACCCCTCCAAACATTCAGGAACGCAACACTACCAGACAGACAGAGCTTTCTAATAGCAGCATTTATAGAGTACTAAAGAGTAAACTGCAGCATAGAATAACATGCCCTAAATGTCATTAATGTAACCAAAAAGCACAACAGAACAACGGCTTAATGATTAATTAAAATTAATTGGAATGATATTCATAGTGTCATGGAAAAACAACATGAATATCATTCCTAAGACTTATAAATAACATACTGGCTATATGCCAAACAACTCCTTGAACTAATTACCACAGTATTTTCACAGCAAAAGAGGCTTAATTATTGCGGAGCTATAAATAACCCTTGGAGTTCTTGGAATTCATTAATCCCATCTTAATTGTGCGGTACACAATAAGCCAATCTATGCTGGATTAAGTTTGCCATTTGACCGTTCAACAAAGACGCTTATTTTACTATGATCGAATTGAGCTTCCAGTATGTGTGTTGTTGCAATAAGATACAGAAGGAGTTCAGAATTTACCCAAGGGGAAAAAGACAGAACCTGACCTGATGGTCTCTTCCATCATCTACTCACCTGCGATCTGCACCGAGCCATCCTCTCCCAGCAGAATGTTTCCTGCTTTCACATCTCTAGGGTCAAAGGTTGACCAGACACATAGGGGTCAGAACTCAACTGATGATGATTTCAACCATCATCATCATTATTATGCACGCACACATTCAAACGGTGAAGTTACAAATGTTCTTGGGTGGTGTTGTGTTTTTCAGTTTCCATTATCATGAATGCATGGACATTTTGTGTATGTATTTAGAAATGAACACAGATCAGTTAATACTGCACATCTAAGTGTTTTTACAAGTGCATTTACAGTATGAATGTGTATTAAAAGAAAATAATGTGGGTCACTCCAGGTAAAATCAGGTCATAAAACCAGAGTCCCATAAACGTTGAGATGTAGATATAGCGCAGGATTCTGGTACAGTCGGTGATTCACTCTCTGTGTGCAACAGTGGAGCCTGCAGTTTGGATGAATACAACTTGTAATTTACCTTGAAAGAATGTATGGCAGCCTGGTGGAGCTATACAGCAGGTGTACATAATACAGCTAATTACCCAGTGGATAGATGTGTGTGTGTGTGTGTGTGTGTGTGTGTATGCATGCATTTTTATACACACACTACCAAAGTGTATGATTTTGCTAACTCTCACCTGTGGATTTGTCCATTTCTGTGCAGGTAATCAAGACCTTCTAATACTTCTTTTAAAATGGTGGCTATTGTGGCTTCATCCAAAACACCACATTTGTGCTCTCCTTTGCTACATGTGTGCTTTAAAATGTCCAGCACTGACCCTAAGCACATGAACACAAAGGGAAACATGAGATCACTGCTGGAATTCATCCAAAAACTCATCAAGGTCAAAGACACAGAAGGACATTTGGCAAATCTTTGTTCAGGTGACACCGTATGACGAGACCTCACAATAGTCCTATATATTAAAAAATGTCCCAGCGAAATAACCCCTACGTGTGCAGCATACCAGGGTCCCCCTCAGTAGTGCGACCTGAAGGACCAGTGCTCCCTGAGTAGAGTGCTTAGTGCACAATTGGGTTCTGTCACAGGCATTAGAGCGTAAGTGAACTGGCTAATGGGTCACCGGGGGGGAGCGGCTCGTTGTCGATAAAGTCACGCGGGAAGTCTGCGAGGACAGACAGATTTGAGCACTCGGCCCCCGTGTTTGTGTCTGAGGGGACACGCCCTGGCCTAAGACATTCCAGACTAGTGGAACGTAGAGGACGAGAGAGAACGAAGGACAGGTTGATGAAAATTAGAGCACGAGGAAAATGTCCTTACCCCCACTGAGGAGCTTCATCACCAGCCAGAGCTCATCCTTCACCACAAAGGAGGTGTAGTACGTCACTACGTTGGGGTGGTTGCACTGGCTCATTGCTTGAATCTCTTTCTGAATTTAAAGAGGAGAAAAGGAAGTTAGATTAGGTCATTAGATTAGGTAGATTAGGACATTAATGCTCTAAACAACTTCACAGACTCAGCGTCAGACAACATTACTGCTTTCATTTATATAATGCTGCTTATGCGAAATTAAGTCTAGGATCTATCTTAATCTCTCTCTATTAAACTTGAAAATCTGCCTCCCTTTTAGGACTTGATGCCAAAATTCGGTACCACGCAGGCTATTTATAATGGCACAGCATAAATGACCACAAGCCCACATTTCTGCCCCTGCCAATATTGCTGTTATGTAGATGGAGATCTCCTCACACGGGTTCAGGTTAAAACGCGAATTTATCTAAACCGTCTCTCTCCAGGCTCACAGCATCGGAACAAAAATAGTGAACTGAAAACAACTGAACTGGGAGAGTGTCAGCATCAGCTGTCCTGCTGTGTGTGTGTGTGTCTGTGTGTGAGTTTTCTTTAGTTCATTATGTTTTCTTATGATGAGATACAACCCATTAAATAACACTCTTTGGTCAGCCTAGGAGAATAAGCTGCACAGCATGTTATGACCCCCTGCACGTAACTATACTTTACTTTACTTTACTTTACTGACCGACAGCTGACTGACTTCCTGCACCTCCACATACGCACAAGAGTGTGTAAATAACGGATGCACATGCAAGGGCGAGACCCAAACATATGTATACCCAAATATATGTATATGTATTTTTTGTACATTTCTAACGTGGGATCAGATAACTGCTATTCAGAAACGTTATTCTGTATTACCAGAAGCTCGTCCATGCTCGTCTGGCATTTCTCCAGGTTGATCCTCTTAATGGCCACACGTTCCTGCCGGGGGGCGCAGAGAGCAGCCTGCACAACTGCTGTGGCTCCGCTACCTAGAAAGCACAGATAAAAGAAGCGTGTTATACAAAAGGGACATATGCTTCTTTCAAAAATATTTCAATAAAGCAGAATGACAAGCCCTAATTCAGGGAGAACACAGGCCCATTTAACAAATTAGTTAGACAATGACGGCCTGGGATGGATATTAATCTATATTTAAACAACATACAAGACTAGGTTGTTAATATTTTTTTTCTGACAAGGCGTTAATGCTGATATAGCATCAGTATCTCTGAGTTATTGGTGCTTGGTTTACAGACATACAGCGTCCAGGAAGTTACGACAGCGAGCTTCACAAGAGTGTCCTAACAGTCACACTCAATTTATTACATGATCGATATCGGAACGGAGCGGCGGCTCACAAACCCTAGGCACCGGCTCGGGGCTGCCGTCCGTCTGACCCGCTACACATCACACCAGATGCAGCTAAATGACAGGGAGGAGACCGCCCTGAGTGCCCGGTGGAGCTGATTTAGGAACACAGCTCAATGGACAGGACAGAACCACCTCAGTCACTCAGATCAGCTCATATGATATTGCTTTAGCACTGCTCTTCTGTAGTGGCTGGCCTCGTGGTTCTGAGCCACAGAAAGGGTTATTTCTGAGCTGTTTGTTTGTTGCTGTTGCTTTAAGTGAGACTGAAGACTGAGTTAAGTCAAAACTATGCCATTACTATACTGTTATTAGTTATCAAACTGACAAAAGCAGTATTTTGCACGCATCCACCAACAGAGGGCGTTAGGCAATAACACGAAGTAGCAAGAAAGGTGAATCAAATGACACTTAAGAATTTTACAGACGATGCGAAGACCTGCCGTTCCATTAAAAAAAAAACGATATTAGTACAGTATTATTCTCATCATGGCCGGCCACTGACATGACAGGTGCAAAACCATAAGCTGTGTTTAAATTGAGCTTCTAGAATAGGATAAGAATATAAAAGAACGCAAAGCAAACTGTCGAGACTGCCAATAGCGGCTTAGTGAGAGTGCAGTGGTAACAAGAATATCGCTGATAGTCATAATAATCATAAAATACTGCTTGGAAACGTAAAACCTGGTTTATAGCAACTTCGCACGCTCCATGTATTAGCAGACAAGCAAGATATGCCAGCAAGGGATATTACACGGACTTCACTGTGATTTGCGTTTATGGACCCAGATATTACGTATGTTTATCTGAATGGACACGTGCGGTTAGACAGCGTCGACTGAAAGCAGTATTGACAGTCTTATCTCACTATTTGAAACCGGCGATCAAACCAGGCTCATGAATAGCATTTCCGCATGGTTTATCTAAGCGGAATCTGCTGTGTTAGAGCCAGCAGCCAGATGAAACATTACGGTCTGTCACATCCGCATTGCATTACTAAGCAGGCTACATCGGCTGTTGCGCTTGCAAAAAGCCGGTAGGCCCTCTTCGCCATCCACGACACAACCGCCACCAAGTACGGCGCCAGCCGCAATTACCACCGATGTAATGAAATGACTTCTCACCAACCTATAACCTCCTGTAAATCGTACGCCTCCTTGACGATCGGCCAGCTCGTTGTCAGCACTGGTTGCGGGTTTGGACCGGGAGCCGGAGACTCGACCTGCTCCGCCATGATGCTGCGGCTCGGCTACTTGGCTAGAAGCGTCGAGCTCAGCTGTGAAATCGCCCTGTTCCCTCTGGCAAGAGAAGTGTCACCAGCTGCTGTGGTGTGGATTAGCGCCGCTACAAAAACATGCGGATTACTACTGCCTAATCTATACAGCATGCATGCCGTGCGTGATAATTTATTCAAAATAAAAGACAAAGATATGGTCCTAGGATTTCGTTTGTAGCCTGCTCCTTTTAGAAAAGTTATCCAAAGCCAGGCACTGTGGAAATGGGACGGATGGCCGAAATATTGAAGAGGAAGTCCTTTCCTTTCTACCTTACACTTCACTAGAGGTAAAAAGGTGATTATAATAGTAAATATGACACCTTGTAACGTTTAAAACCTATATTGCCTAGTTATAAACAAGTCAAACTGAAATCTGAAGACACAAATTATGTGTCTTGTACGTGTGAATTCTTTTATAAAAAAATCTTTACATTTTTATTATAGCGTATTTAATAGATTAATCTATATCCTAACTGTGATGATCTGCCCAATGCATTTTGCCATGCACATAGTATTTTGCTATGTACGTCCAATGAATGATTTAATATAATAACACTGCTGACAGAGAGCAAGCTATTTATGAGTAATTACAAATTAATAAACTATCTTTGTGATGCGTGTTCAAACCTGGTTCAGGTCTGAAGTTGAATATCATATTCAGCCTCTAACTCC
Organism: Brachyhypopomus occidentalis; assembly: GCA_020368025.1. NCBI lineage: Eukaryota > Metazoa > Chordata > Actinopteri > Gymnotiformes > Hypopomidae > Brachyhypopomus > Brachyhypopomus occidentalis. Next base: position 3,237,556 of record JAGXOD010001430.1, read on the forward strand.
TTGCAGTCCCTTATTATTTTGGCAGTTTTATTAACTAATTTTGTCTATATTGTTTAGAATATTCTCGGATAGCATAGCTCTAGTTTTCATAAGATATGTGCAGGTAAACACAAAAACATGCAGTGTATGGGCTCCCAAGGACTACAGCTGTAAGCTACCTCAGGGACATCTGAACAACATTACTTATGGACTTCTTAGGGAATTCTGTTAATGGTGAGAGGGCTTAAATGGACTCAGGTACCATCCTGTAAAATGATTTTTAAAATATTAAACTAGATTAAAACTAGTTAAATATTGCAAAATATTAAACATTTAGCAAATAATTATGTTATATAAACAACAGAAACATTATAATACATTTCTCATTGGTTCAATGGTCCTAGCTGAGAATTGCCTGAGAATTAGCTGAGAATACGTATTTGGAGCTTCCAGCTAACTAAATAAGTTGATATTGTGAAATAATAAACATTCGATCATAACACTTTACATTAGAAAACAAGTTCTATGTTGACAGATTTTAGATGCAGAGCATGTTGCTAAATATTAGAGCCTTTACTTTCAATACTTGAGTACATATGAAGGCCAATACTTTTGTACTTTAACTCAAGTTGTTACTTGATTTTCCATGGGTATCTGTACTTTAACTCAAGTACGTGGTTAGTGTACTTCGTCCACCACTGATAATGAACCTACTGGTGAGAATTTTGCAAATCAAAATAATATAAGATTAGACTGCACGGACAATTAACTTACAAAATAACTTTGCCTAGCATTGTCTACTTCAGTTTTTCTGTAGTTAATGTAAGCGCAGCATAAACTTTATTGGCTTTGCCCAACATTACGATCGCCCATTTTACATCGAAAGGAGTGAAATTAATAAAAAGATGAATTGGTTATTTACAGGTTACCGGTTATTTACAGTGTCCATTGAACATATTTGCCTATGTACGTCATGTGCCCATAAGAGCAAGTTTAACCTAAACAGAAAGAAAACAGATTTATGTTCTTTAACCTGCATCCAAAACGAAAACCTTTCAATTGCTCCAGCAGAGGGCGATAAATAGCTTATTATTGTTACCAACTGAATAACGCAGGTTTAGATCATATAGTCTTGAGGCTTTTATATATTGTTAAAGCTTACCGAATTTAAATTGTACTTAGATAAGATACGTAGAGATATAATAGTGTGTGCTGTAGGTGTGTGTGTGTGCTTAGATATAGGGATATATATGGTTTACTTAGAACTGTGAACCCCAAACTGGAGGAGTGTCCAGGAATGACTAAATTAATCTCAGTCTAGAAGAGTGCAATCCAAAACCAGCAAAAATACTATGCTGTTCTTTCCAACTCTGAGGCCTCTGGTAGAAGGGCCGTGTGTGAAGAAAAAGATATGACCACCCACTGGAAAGGTAAGACCAATACACAGATAGACAGAAAGACAGGCACATAGATTATTCGCTTTTAGCTGTGTGTTATTAGTAATATTAGTTTTAACAAATATAAACTTATAAACTCATCCTAAACCACCATATTTTAGTAGCCAGTATTACTCTTTCAATGGACAGTATCACTCTTAGACTATCCGAGAATGTTCCATGAAAATGGATAAAGTAACATAACACGCATATTATAAAGCATTTCAATGAGTTTTGGCAAAATGAATGAACAAAAAAACCACACTGAACAGTTGCACTAACATTTAACCTATCACTGGTGTGTACACCTTTAAGCAGCTCTCGCGTGTATGTGTGACAAGAGAACGCGCCAATCAGTGGCAGTGAACTGGACAACGTCGCCTTCAAGCGCTTTCACTATACGATGGAAAACGGGAGAGGAAAGAAGAACACAGACACACACAATCGGGCGGTGCAAAAGCTGATTCCATCATCATCATCATACAGGACCTGCGAAGATTAATTGTGAAAAAACCATTGTAAGTGAGCGTCGGCAATACACCGTATCGGAAGCCACAGCGTCACGATCCAGGAGTCCAGGGCAATGGCTGGGATTTTGGCCTGGTTTTGGAATGAGAGATTCTGGCTACCTCACAATGTAACCTGGGCTGACTTAAAAAATACGGATGAGTCAACCTTCCCGCAAGCGGAGGATCTCTATCTGGCATGTCCTCTAGCGTTCTGCATCTTCATGATCCGACTCGTGTTCGAGAGGTACGTTCTTGTAGTACTCTTGTCAGGAAGAAAGATGTTGGAGGTGTCTGATCAGTGTTCAATTCCAAGGTAATTCGTCCCGTGAATCAGTGGGACCGTTCTCTTGAAAATGCACACATATCCAGGTAATGACAGCAATGCGATTTGGCCCATTTCCCCTCTTCCAACTCTTTAAGATATAATTGGTGGGTTTTAGGACACCGCGTTTGAGGACGGTAAGCCCAAAAGCGTGTTGGGTGTAACGTGGACAACTTTGCACATCTGAGATCGCTCATCTCATATAGCTGGCCTAGCGCCCCTCTGATGAGTTAAATACTCCACAGTGCCGCGAGCACGCTTGTTTGGCGCGTGCGGTTTTGTCTCCACCAACTTGCAGCTGCACTGTCGGTGCTTTTGGTCCGTTTCTTGGTAGTTACCGTGGTTCAGATCTACGTGATCATTCAACCTTTTCGACGCTAAAATGGCAAACTCTGGAAGCTGTTACTTGAGGAGCATCTCGTCTTCACTTTCTTCACATCACTGCAGCCTCTGCTTTATACTCTTATGTCCTATTTTCTTAAACTCTAGCTTAGCCCGTTTGTTATTGTTTTGTGTCTATAAATGTATTCATATGTCTGGGATCCAGCAATTGTACCACTGTTTGTTTGTACACGAGTCGAGTTGATCAGAGCTTCAGACCAGGAACTTCATAATACAAACAGCTCTAGAAAAATGACGACTCCAATTTTTTAAATAAGTATCTCTACATTGCAGCCATTCCATTCCACTGTGTATCTCAGGCATCTTATTGTACTTAAAGAAGTAATGATTAAGTGATCGCCTGAGCCAAATATTTAACGAGCACTGTGAAAGACGAAAGATTACTGCAGAACGTCTCGAGGCTTATTCCACCAAATATTGTTTTCTGAACTCTTCCCGAGTCAAGATTTAGTATTATGTTTAAAAACAAATATAAACTTGTGTATTCGTATTGTTCGAGGTCTGTAATCACTGAGTCTTTTTTGTTGCTTTAACCAGTTGTCATTTGTTGCAGATAAATGCTCTTGACGACAGTTTTGTTATTTGGAATTTAGTATAAATGTCAGTAGTTTAGAGAATGAAGCCAAAATGTTAATTTTACGCAACACATGAGCATTTTGCAGTGGTTTCTTAATTTTATTCCAGAGCCATATGTCTAACTGTTTTTCATTTGTGCAAAATGGGGTTATGCAAGCAGTAACAGAGTGCAAAAAATTATCACTAAAGTTATTTTTATGACTTGTAGTTATGGTTATTTTTACATCAGACCTGCAAATGAACTGCCACTATGAAATAATGATTGTTCATGCAAATAGTGTTTTAATCTAAAATGAGGAGAACTTGATTGTAACTTGCAGTCTTGTGTCCTATAGAAAAATGATATATATAAATTAGCATTGTCAAAGCTGACTGACATTTGGTATTGGACACTAAATACATTTCTGAATTTCAGAATGTAGTTCTAATGGTTTCCGTCATGTCCTCAAATCTTCTCTTCTGCCAGGCTTTTGTCTCATGAGAGCATGCAGAAAATTTCCATTACCACCAAAAATTTTAACGGACATATTTTTAATACCAGCTGTCAGATAATGACTGCAAGTATTTGGGGGCTAAATTAGAGATTACGCAAGCAAGTTGCTTGTAAAGTCTTGTTTACGTTTTGTTTTGGCAAAGTTACGTCACAATTTGAGTCTGAAGACTTGATCCCTCATTTTGAGGAATCTTAGCAATACATTCCTGTCTTAAAGTTATCCCAGCTGTTTTAACACCTCCCTTTGCCTGCGTTCTGAGGCTCCTCGGCCCTGAGCCACACAGGAACAGTTGATCACAGATCTGCAGCTGTTGGGATTTTTATCCTAATCTCTCAACGTTTACCTCAGGTAAACCCTCATTAAAGGAACGTGATTCCGCTGTTTTTATTTCCAAACACAGTTGGTACGCCTGAGAAAAGTGCTGCACCGTGTGGAGGAGGTTCTGTGTTCACCTCTTCATGCTCTTTTCTCTCTCTCTGCCTCTCATGTGCCATGCCCTATGCTAAGGTCTTTGCGTTTTCCTGTATAGGTAGTTAGTGTTATGGAAGTGTTACTAACATAGGTAGACTTTCACACAACCCAGTGTGGTAGTGTGGACACCAGTTTTCCAGAGATGGCTTCATCCCAGTTCAAGTTTAAAAATGGGTCCATTTGCAGTGTAGTGTGTTTGCCTTCTGCAAAGTGTTATTTGGGATTGTTTTACTCAGACGAAATAACATTTAGTCTAATACTGTGGACAGTTTGACAATACCATCATAAACAGAAACGGTTCACAGCAAAATGCTTCGGAAGTGAAGTCCTGAGTTAGTCTGCTGCTCCTTCTGTGATACCTGGTAGTCTGTCTTTTCTTTATCGAGAGGAAAAGAAACTGCATTTGAAGGATTTGAATGGGACTCTACAGTCCCGCAATGAACAGAAAAAGTGCAGAATACAAAAAGATCATTTGTCCTAATAAAATAAAAGTAAGTATTAAGTTCTCCAAAACATGAAGGACTGTGAAAACCTGGTGATTTGTGCAACCGCCTTTTTAAAAATTATTATGCTGTCAGCATCCTGAGGTTTTTACTAATGGTTCTTGTGTTAAAGATGATGCATTTGGTGCTGTGGTCCAATAACATGAATCTCTGACATGCTTATTTTAACATCTGAGTTCCTCTGAATGTTAGATCACACATTTTGGGTCAGTGGTGTGACAGATGTATATGAGGTGATGAGCACAGTCAGTGTGGTAATAGTGTTGTTGTATTTGCAGGTTCATTGCGAGACCAAGTGCTTTGGCCCTGAAAATACAAGCAAATGGACCCCAGAAGGCTCAACCCAATGCCATCCTGGAGAAGGTCTTCACTGCGATTACGAAGGTACAAAACCTCCCTCCATCAACATTTCCAGATAGAAATTGCATTTTAGAATGATATTAAGAGTTACAATATTGAGCTGGGTGGAGGCCTGATTGGTTGTATGAAAATTTCAACAGGGGATCGTTTTTGTGGCAAGATTGTTGTAATAGGTGTTGGGCTGTATTCATTCAGTCAGTTTCAAAGGACTGATTCAGATTGGAAACATTTTCTCACCTTCTCCAAAGCTGGTTCACTTCCAGTGTAAACCGTTCACCATGTCAGTCAGGGCTCAAAAAGTGACTAGCCTGAAAGTTGAGCCAAAAGAGACCTGATGGAAGTCATTGGAAGTATTATTGAAAATTTATGTCATCCCTTTGACTGTCTTGATGGAATGGCTCTCGAAAGCCTAGCACATGATGGCTGTTCTTGATTATCATGTAGAGTGACCTGAATATTAGTCATTCATCCAGGAGATGGAGAAGGCAAAATGGTTACCAGCATCCTTGGAGCTCCTAGCAAAGCGCGTAGCTCTCTACTAACGCACTATTTTTTTATTATGAGATTCATGACCGCACAGACTCTGCTGGTGAGAAGACGCCTCCTCGCTGTGAGAGAAGCGTGGGCTACGGTGAACAATGACCTCGGGCTGCTAGTGTTAACAAACAAGGCACCACCTAGAGCGGAGGCTCTCGGCTGTCCCGCAAGGTCCTCTGTGCTGACAAGACAGGGCTAATACAGTTAGATGAATATTTTAAAGTAATAAATGCCTAATGGGGCAGAAATAATTGCCCGTATCGGAGGGCTCTTTCTGGTTATATACCGTGTTGGGATGCTTCAGTGGTACAAAAGTGTCCAATCTGAATATGGTGGTGTAAACTGAAGTGAATGTGAGAATACTTCAGTGTGGTGACATTGTGATGTTTGGACCAGTGTATTATTTCATGGTTTGTGTTCAGAAACGAGAATACACAGTTTAAACAACAATATGGTCTAAATTTCTGACTTGGTCACAAAAATGTTATATTATTTTATTTTGCATTTATTCTCATGTCAGTCAGTGCATACCTAAGTCTACAAGCTGTAAATGAACTTAAATAGCACTGATGTCACGTCATGATGTTGAGGCGCAAGGTGTCTTGTCTGATTTGGAGATATCGGTTGATGCGTCGTGCTCTGCTCCTCAGCACCCAGACGAACTGAGACTGGAGGGCCTGTCCAAGCAGTTGGACTGGGACGTGAGGACCATCCAGCGCTGGTTCCGGCAGAGACGCAACCAGGAGAAGCCGAGCACGCTGACCCGCTTCTGCGAGAGCATGTGAGGCACATCGCGGGTTCACTACACACACACACACACACACACACCCTGATACAGGAACGCGGCCAACTGTGGTGCTGTCATCATGGGCCACAACAGTTTGATTTCATGTATTGCGAATGATTTACTATAACCTAGATGCTCTCAGATGCTAAATGTTCGTGTGGAGACGAGATGAGGTCTGCGTGCCGTGCCAGTGCTCAGTGGAGAGAGAGTGGAGCTGGAACATTTACACTCCACTCATCATGCTTTGCCTTCGCAATCACAAAGCAGTCCGACCGCATCAACGCCAGTGTATTTATATTCTTCCACAGTTTCTGCGGAACTGTGTATTTCTGTGTTGTGTTGCTGTGTTTGTGTATGTGTGCACAAACAGACCTGTCCTGTGTCAATGACTGATGCCTGCAAAGCCATGGATGCAGTGTGAAAGTGAAGCCCTCTGCAGTCTAATACCTCACGTTGTCCCACTACCTTCTCTCTCTCAGCTGCTGCAAGCCCTTATCTGCCCTCTCTTGATCCAGTACGCCATGCTCTGCACTCTCTTTCCCCATCCACCTCCCTCCGTCCGAACCCTGTCGAACTGCCTGAAGCGCAGTGTCCGAGACTCTCCCCTCCTTCACCGCCCAAACAGCCATCGCTGGGCGACGCGGCCGTCCCTCGGGCATGCCGGTCGAACGTTTTCATCTCCACCCTTGGACCAAACTCTTCGAAACAGACCGGGCAAAATGACTCTGAAGGTCTGACCTGTGACGGCACAAAGCAAAGCTCAAAGCGACGCTGGCTTCAGTCTTTGCTGTTGAACGGCAGAACCGTAGAAACGGTAGAAGCGTCTGGGCAAGGCGCAGGCCCAACCCGGCAGGCACCTGTGTGGGATTACTTCACTTTGAAGGTTGCTGTTGACTTCACTCTGTTGAACAGAAAAGTGGCACTTCCTCTTTGTGTAATGGCAACCAGAATGGTGGACAAAGACGTGGTTGGTATTAGTATTGTTTTTTTTATTAGTAGTATTAGTATTTTCCTCTTTTGCATACAGTGACCTTGGGTATCTTGAAATCTACAAATATTGTTATGGTGGCAAGGGCCTGCACGAACATGCCTTTGTTCTGTCTCTGTACTGCAGTCACTTTTAAGCCACCACTAACACACACACACACACACACACACACAGTTCCAATCTGCTGTGCTTCACAAACAGATACTGTGATGGTCTTTCAAAGTCTTTCAAGTTACAAAAAAATCAATAAAAAAAAAATAATAAAAAATCTAATTTGAGTGTAGGGGGAGCTCCTCAAAATATGTCTGATGCCAGTTCTTCAGGGATTAAGAATAATCGATAATCAAGTGAGCCCCACAATTATAATACATGTAAACAATTGTGCTTGGCCAACAAATGTCGCCACATTAATATATGTAGAGAAGTGTTGTTTATTAGCATTTCCTGGCCTTGCCCCCCCCCCCATCAAACAGGAGAACAGGAGTCCGCATTTCTTCCTGTGTGGATCTTCGTAAGGGGAGGGGTGTGCTACTGCGAGAACGTGGAGAAGCGAGAATGAATTTTTCAACGCCCACAGAAAACAGGGAACATTTTAAGTAGTCATAGAAACACCATATAACTTTAACGTTCCGCAGAATGTGGCGTTATCTTTTCGTCTTTTAATGTCAGGTGTGTGTGTGTGTGTGTTTCTTTCTGTAGAGTAGGAGGGTGAGCAGGCAGACTTCTTGTTTTGGTTGCTTTTCCACTGTCAGAGGTGTTCCAGTAGGAGATTGTTAGACCGTCCAATCTGTTTGAGCTGTTTTACATTTGCGTGTTTGTTTTGCCTTAATTCCTTCGTTCTGTTCTGGTAATGACCAGTGTTGGAAGCAGGGAGCTGTTTGCATGCATGGGGTGTTTCTGCAGAACCAGACTAAAGAGGGTGTGTTGTGAGTCATAGCCCAGCAATCATATATTAATAGCTCTGATTGGACAGCACTCCAAACACTTTTCTTCTCCTCTCTCTCGTTCTCTCTTACTTTTTGACTAACCTGTTGCCAAGCAACTGCCTTGACCTATCATTAGGTAAATAAGCCATTCTCATTTATTTTTACAGCAAATCAAGATTGAGCTCCAAAATGGAACCTTTAAATCAGCTTGTTGTCAAAGGGGAAAATGTCCTTTTAAATTTGAAATGGCGGAATTGATCTGACCCCCTCCCTCCGTACACGCCATCACTTTCGCTTGACAAAGTCTGATGGAACATTTCTCGGTATTCCCACCTCCAGAGCCCTCGGGTTTTTTCGTTTGTTTTGTGAAGAGACTCCTGCTTGTTGTGTATAGGCAGGCAGTCCAAGGCTGCCCGCCACAGAGCACATCTTAAATTAGAGTCGGAGTTTTCTGAGGTTCACCTGTCAGATGAGGCCTGTGGAATCGCCCGTTAGCTGCTGTTACCTTCACGCCAGTGCGGAGCACCTTCTACTTTGGCCGGAGTCAGGAATTGGATTCTCGACTGCTTCCTTTTTTTTTGTTTGCCAGTGTCGGAGCCTAAAAGGTCAAATTTGAAGCCGCTAACATTTTCGCTTCGCTACCTTTACTACTTTTCCGATTTCTTTTTTCTATTCCTTTTTTTCCCTCCTGCAAGTAACACAATATGGAAACCAGGGCTTGAAATTCCTATTTTGTGTCTGACTTCAAGGCAGCCGAGACCAGTCGGGATGTTTTTTTTTGTTGTTGTTTTTTTTTATCTTATTTTGATAAAAGAAATGGAAAACACTTTTTTTTTTTATTATGCGTGATGAATTTTAACTGCTCAGTGTAGTTTTGATTTGACGGTCCTGCTTTGAGTCGACGGTCTTGCTTTGGCTTGAGGCCAGGATCAGTGTACAGTGGTGTTGCTGGTGCTTTCAGAAAAGGGGGAGTCCATTCCCCATAGATCCCGCAGGCCTAATGAATGCTGTACGTCATGTTTAAACCCCCCAGTGGATGATTAAGCAGAGTAATTCAGCATCAGAGGGCACTCCAGCCCGCACCGTCTGATTGGCTGCACGCCTTTGATCTTGGAGGCGTCGGCTCATGTTCGCTGTAGAGAAGAGGGTAGTCAGGGAGATGTGGGATCACAGGGGGCTGCTGTCTGAGCTGGAGTGGAGCTGAGCATCGCAAAGTCACCAGAGTGATTTTATTTAAGGGAGTTTTGAGAATGCAGATCCCATGGTAATACACTAGTGTTAAACTCGATGTGACGGCATGCAGATCCCTTGGTAATACGCTAGTGTTAAGCTCAATGAGTGCAAGAACAGTGTGACGCCTGCCATGTCTGCAGTGTGAGTGTGAGAGCCACTGCAGTGTAATACCCGAGTCTGCCCTACCACTCTAACCCTCTACACATCTCCTCCCTCTCCGTCGCCTTGCAGAAACCCCAGCCATTATGTGTACATGATGACATTAACAGCATATCAGTGGCATTAGCGTTTGTCATTTTTCTCAATTTTGCAATAGCTTTCTATCCTTTAAATCCTTTTGTCAGAATTTGGCACTTTATGATGTTATTCATAAATTTCATAGGCAAGGATCATCAGCACTGCATCAGGCGCAAAGATGTTTCACAATGTTGTTAAGGTAGCAGTAGGGTCATTGAGCGATGACTTCTGTGCTGAAGCGCCTTGTGCGTTGTGTCTCTGTTTTCGCTTTAAAGTTAATGTGTCTAATCCAGTAATATATGCATTTGATAATATATCACTAACATCTGCAAGAAAACAACTTTCTGAAGTCAAAGGCATATCACATATAATCACTATTTAAATAATGTAATTATTGATATAAACAGTGTAGCTACAATTAACTTGCATTGCTCGTTTTTGTGTCTTTCTTTAAACAGGTGGAGATTTACCTTCTACCTGTACATATTTACCTATGGGGTGCGGTATCTTAAAAAGGTAAGCATGACTGTAACATCTATCGCTTCTTCCTTCTCCGTGTAGCATCGAAGATGAAGGTCAGAGTAAAAACCCACAAATGGCCTGTCAAATGTAAGTCGGCGCAAGATTGGCAGGCTGGAGTCAGGCGGATGAACCACACCTCCGTTTCCCTGACACTTTGTCTACCGTTGGTAAAAACACGGTCTGACGTGCCCGTGTGCTCTCCCTCTCTGCATGGAGTGTGGTTGAAATGGCCGAATACTGACAGATCTCCTTGGAGGTTTGTTGAATGGTTTTAATTTCATTGATGGAAACTAATGTTGACAACATGGTGAATAATTCATGTGCAAGTGTCACAGTAACACTAGTGGACATAAGGCAATATACAGTCTGAGTTTGCGCACTAGTGTCGCAAAACATTAGGCTATTTACCCTAGTCGAGTTATATTCAGGAATATGCAGGTATAGGAAAGGGACAACAGCGACCTTTATATCTGTTATAGATGCTGTGTTCCCTGCCAGGTTCACGGGTGTGTGAGGGCAGGGAGAACTCCAGTCTCGGCTCGATCCTGGCTCACCAGAGCCAGAGAACCTGGGCGTCCCTGATCCAAAGCCTTTAACTGTGCAAACGAGCAGCTGAGCTCATGAAGGCAGCAGCGGTTTGTGTGAGGAGACGAGCAATACGACACACTGCGGCTGAAGATCACACGGCTGTTGGCTATATATACACCCTTAAGCCCTTTGGCAGACGACTGTACTTCACGGCAGCGTGTTACTCTGTAGTTAGCTGACCGTTTGCCGTCGGAGTCTTTTGTGAGAGGCCTCCTCGGACAGCAGGGTGCCTCATCATCGGTCTCTGGCCATGCCGTGCCCGGGTTGGGTAGCTTTCGGATGGTTTTAGGTGGATTTTAGAGGCTAGCAGAGATTCATACGCTTGGAACGTCAGTAGTGCAGCTGTTGTTCTTGCATACCACACAGCGCTCATCAAAGATTTGGTGTAAGGTAGATGTTCTTTGATGTAAGGTAGATGTAAAACGTATACAGTAATGTGTAGAGTTCTTAGGCCACCATTTAGATTTGTTGTTTTAGCAATGGTATAATGACCATATATAATACTTATCAGATACAAACAGAAAATGCAGGAAATATGTACACAAAATGAAAAATAAATATATAAATACAGTTTCATTTTCCACAGACAAAAGTCACTATTTACTATGGCACTAAGCATGTTGAACTCTTTTGGGGACACATCCTGCTTTCTGAAGTAATCTTCTAGTATTTTTTAATACTCCATTCCAATGTACTGTATTTTCTGGTAGTATTCTAATAAATATTAGGAAAAATATTTATATTTGATCATCATACATATTTTATTATTGCAAAAACAACAAGCTTCCTCCATCAAATTTGTAAGCGGCTTGCCTGCACAGCTGATGGAAACTCCCTCCAAAAAATTCTGTCCAAGACTACAATTCTCAATATTCCTACATCTTACTCTCATCTTGCATGTGGTACACTGCAGTTATTGACCTGGAATCTTAAAGAATTGGTGTCATTGGTGTCGGAACAGTAATTTCTTGAAGTTGATATGTTGGAAGACAGAAAAGTGGGGAAGTATAAGGATCTGAGAGACTTTGACAAGGGTCAGATTGTGGTGGCTAGATAAGACGGCTGGGTCAGATCATCTCCTAAACAGCCGATATTGTAAGGTGTTTCTGGTACGCGGTGGTTAGTACCCACCAAAAGCAGTTCAAAGAATTATCGGTACACAAGGCTCGTTAACGTCAGGTCTGAAGGTAAGGTGATGGAGGCGGTATGATGCTCTGCACAAAATCCTTATGTTTTCCTCATGTTCCTCATGTTCCTCATGGTCCTCATGTTCGCGTGCATGCTGCTCGTAGCTAGTTCTTACACGAACATTGTTGCAGTGCAATGGCCACAGCATTGCCTGGACTCTTCAAGCATTTACATACTGTATAAAACAGTCAGGAATGGTTCGAGGAAAACGAGTTCAAGGTGTTGACCCATCCTCCAGATTTCCCAGATCTTAAATGTATGTTGAAATTGATTTCATTATAATTTCCATAATGTTATAAAGGCTGAAAGAGCTGCTATAAAATCTCTCTAACAGGCTCCCTCTCTGAAAAATGCTATTTATTATTCATCACTGTATCCATAATGCAGCAAATATTCCCTGTAAGCACGGAATCCTTACAGACTTTCATTGTCATAGTTAAGCTATGATAATAAAAGTTCCATTTACATATAATAACTTGGGGGGGGGGGGGATTTGCAGCGCTAGAACCATGCCTGTTAATTAGGTCATGAATATTCGGAATGTTGAGGACGACCATGTGAATGGTCTGTTTTGCATAACGGAATGTCCCGACGGTAACATGCTGTGTGGCTCTCGTGGGCCTGTGATTGATCAGTGGCAGTGATCGCTGTAGATGAGCTGAGGAAGAATCACTCGTGTGATGAAGCTCTTTGCAGAATAAGCCCGTCCGCCGCGGTTGCCCCTACGCTGCTCCACCAGGGTTCTTAATAGTAGCAGGAGTGAGAGAGGACAGGCGTAACTGAGCAGAACTCTCCACGGAGATGGCGTAGCTCCGCCCCAAACCCGAGCCAGCCGCCAGTCTTCAGCAGACTGCTTCAGTCACATATGTGCTGGACCAGAGTCCTGAAAAGTGCTAAAGAGAAGTAATTACAGCAGAGCAGATCACTGCCTGTCCCTTCCTCCTGTTCTTTTAAGTTTTAAATGTCCTGGTTTAACTGGGAGTAATAAAACTGCATCGGTTTAACTAGAGGTGCTAAAGTTCCACCAGAATGCAAACTTTTAAAAACCAACACTTCCACAAAGATGCTATAAGAGTAATGATGTAATCTGTTAGGACTGTGTGCGTGCACTATTGTTCGTCTACAGGAGGGGAAGTAAAAGGGTGTTTCCCTCTGGGTGCTACAAAACACACAGAGAACAGAAGGTTTATGTGATTTTGATTTAAGTCATGAGTTTTTCTTTCAGTAAAAATGTGTTGAATGTGCTTATATTTTCAAATTGTTTTGAACACGCGCTATTTAAATGTATATATTTATCACAACTACTTTGTCCCTAGACCCCGTGGTTGTGGAACACTAGAGAATGCTGGTACAACTACCCATATCAGGTATGTTGGACTTCTGAAATCTTCTCCAGTGTGTTCACTTCCATGTTTTTTCTTTGCGCTGCGGTACTGTGGCTCTGTGATGATGATGATGCAAGAAAGCAGAGCTGCTCTCTCTTTGTTCAGCCGATCTTGCGATATTTATGACTGTCCAGAAAACACTAGCCGCCACTCCGCAGTATTGATTAAGCCCTTTGTTTGCGTTCTGTTGTTCCACAAACACAGCACACCACCAGCCTCGTTTGTATGAACCCCCCCACCCGGTCTTACGGCCTCTGTGGTCATTCTGCAACGTCATTCTGTTACGCATTCTGACGGTGCACCTGCATGAACGTTGTTCTGTGGATCTGTAACAGGCGCTGACGGTGGATCTGCATTACTACTACATCCTGGAACTCTCCTTCTACCTGTCGCTGCTCTTCACCCAGTTCACAGACATCAAAAGGAAGGTACAAAGCCAGGGTTTCAGCCCTTAAGAACATGAAAGCACGTTTCACGAACCGCACGGCCAGCAGATATAACGGATTGCGTTTTCACGTCCCAGTGTTCAGTGCAAAGCGCGGGAGTGTGCATGTGAGTGGCGGTACGGCTCGCGTTAGCCGCCCAGGCATCTGTGGTTTGGCCCCTCGCGGCCGCCTCCTCCTCTGGGCTGTCTGAAATGACCGGTTGGCCTCTCACTTCCTCTGCTTGTGCTGAACGGCTTTTGTGGGCTTTCTGGTTTGGTTCCACAGGCCTGTGCTTTCATGTTACGGGCTACAGAACCAAAGCTGGATTAACGATCTCCATTCTGCTATCATTTACAACTTGTGCAATAGGCCATAAATCACCGTTACAGTGTTTTTTTGGGTTGTTTTTTTTACTTTATTTGACTCATTTGAAAGTTTTATGTCTGTCTGTCTGTATATTATGTCATGCTGTCTATAAAAGTGGATATTATTGGTTTATTGCAAAGCCATGTGCAATCCCCAGTGCACACAATGGGAGGGAGGCAGACAGAGGAACAGAAAGGGAGAGAGAGTCAGACCAAGAGAGGGAGGGAGACAGAGACAGGCAGAAAGAGAGAGGGAGAGAGTCAGACCAAGAGAGGGAGGGAGACAGAGACAGGCAGAAAGAGAGAGGGAGAGAGTCAGACCAAGAGAGGGAAGGAGAGAGAGAAGGGCAGAAAGAGAGAGGGAGAGAGTCAGACTGAGGGAGGGAGAGAAGCCTAAATGTGTGACACAAACCAATAGAAACATCCCAGAGCCTGGATTTGGCATGTATCCCACTCGTCTATGACAGTCTAACCCCTCATTGCTGCTCTTACTTCCTGATTTGTATGCTTGCTGGTTTTATAAGATGTGAATCAGGCCCTGCAGATGGTCTTACACAGAGAGAAACGGAATCAGCCGCCTAATCCACACACCTTACACGTGTCCCTCAAGAAGAAAACAACCCTACAACTACCGGATGTAAACAGATCGAACTCCATGACACGCACTCTGGAGCGAAGCAATTACACACGAGACTCCAGCTGTGGATATGGACGCGGGACCAGTTATAGTTGAACATTTTAGTGCACCGATCATAATTGTTGCCACGTCGAGCTTGTCTGATCACATCTGTGATGCCGCTGAATTAACCACGTCACCGAATGACTACAGCTACATCTGAAATCCAGGCTTTATTCTGTAACATCTGGTGTGAGTCCATGTCGAAGTTGCTTCTCTATCCTGAAGTAGCAGGTCCTGGGCATTGGGGTTTTCACCCATTTTAAGGGCACTTGCTTCTGAGCAAACAGTAATTCTGTTCTTTAAGAGATCATTGGGGTATTTTAGAAACCTTATATTGATACTAAATGCTTAATTTTTGAAAGAAAAATGTCATAAAAACTCCCAGTGGTAGTTTCACTTTACATAATTGTCACTCTGAGTAACTGTCTCAGCAAGCTGTAAATCTTACTAAGTGATTCCAGCTTGCTGAGAATTAAGATGATTTTGTGTTTTCTAAATAACTGCTAGGAGACAGAAGCCTTCCTGGGTTATTTGCTGTTTTAATTTAGGTTTAGGCCATTTTGCTTTCTTTATGTTAATCCTTTAGCTAACATAGCGCCAGCTCCATAGGGAAAGCACACTCACAGTAGATCACACGGTACTTTCACTACTGAACAGGACTGCTGTGGTTATGCACGGTGGGCACGCTCAACTTGGGCATGCGATCCATAAGTATTTGGACACGACACAGATGGCCTGGAGTGGATGCTGGATATGGAATCGGTGGCCGTGTAGCCACAGTTCAGCTTTAGACCAAAAGCCCCTGTACATCCTTACTGCATGAACCATGTGGGAATTGCTTTTTTTCTTTTTTGTCTACGTACATGCTCCCACTGTAGGAGGCCGAAAGTAATCGCACGGTTGGATGCACGTTTGTTTCTTGGCCAGCTGTGTGTCATCGAATGATTAACTCCAGCAATTGGAGAACCACCAGAAGGATTGGAGTTGGTTCTGGCAGTGGGATGTGCGTCGCGATTGGCTGTCTAGATGTGGAGCCTGTTGTTGTTGCCTTGTGACATGAACACCAAACAGGTGTCGGGGTCTGAAAAGCAATGCACCGTGAGACAACTGTAATAGGCATTAAATCTACAGTTAAGCTTTAAGTTTCAGTATTGACGAATTATGCGCTTATTACGTTATTATTGCGTTAGAATATTTAATTCCAGTGCAAAGTTCGGGCATTTCTAGAAATTCTAGCTTTGCCTTTGGCTTTAAGATTGGATTTCTATTCTTTCTCCTTTTTTTGTTTGATCACATGAAAATGACTAAGTCAAAGAGGAGGAAGTAGACGCAGAAGGGCAAATATCTGGGCAATAAAAAGGAAATGGCTGTAAGTTTGTCCTTCAGTCAAGAGTGATCCAACCACCATATGCTCTCTCGCGCAGTTCTGAAACGCAAGCAAATGCTTGATGCCTTTTTAGGATGCAAGAACTCACCAATGAGCTTGGCAGTACCAAACAACCTTGTACACAGCGGTAGTGGAGAATGCCTTCAGTAGAACGAAGGGAAACTGTTGAACACTTTCCAGAACGAAGAGCCAGACGTGTCAAAGGTTGCCGTAATGAGTACAATACACCAGTATGATCACGCGTCATTTATTACAAAGATGCGAGCCAGTGGTAAACCTCAAGATTTAGATAAGCAAGGTTACGGCTTGCTGCAATGTGCAGAATCCATACTGCAGCGATGTGGGCTAGTTAGTCAGAGCATGTTGACCCTTTACTAGAGTGGTGAAACAAGGGATGTGTGGGTCATCACTGACTGACAAGGACCTGCAACCAAATACTGAACACAACAAAGTTATTGCAGATGTGTTCATTTGTGTGACTACTTTGGGTCCCCTGGACCTGGGGGAGTGTATGGAGAGGACCGTCATTTCTGCTGATACAGACATAAATACTCTAAACTTTTATCTTCATTTATTGTTTTATTCCAACGTTCTTGAGCAGAGCCAGGGCAACAAAAAACTGTCCAGTTACTTATAGATTGTAATGTGTTTGGCACCTTCTGTCTCTCTCCCTCCTTCTCTCTCTCTCTCTCTCTCTCTCTCTCCCCTTCTCTCTCTGGGCGTTTGCGCCATGCCACCGCTCACCCTCTCACATCTCTCCATTGTCTGTTGGCATGTTGTCTCTATTTTTGTTTTTCTTTCTCCTTTCAGTTTTTTCCCTTGCACAAAACTCACCAGCGCGCTCTGAGGAGGTCCCGTGCCCCCTGCCTGCTCCAGTATGTTCCTTCCCACCTCCTGTGCCATGCTTCCATTCTGTCTTGCACCACCACACTCCTCCACCACCTCGGCGGGTTTGGCTGGCTACGGCTCTGCTGAACCGCTGCAGTCCGGTGATTCATCAGGAGAACATGCAGCATGCTACCACTGAGCCCTTCTCACCCAGGGTCTCATGCTGTATTTAGGCAGAGCGTTTGCTTGGAGCCATTTTGTACTGGTATTAGTAGTCGATGGGGGTGGGGTGAAGGCCATAAGTTATGTGGATGGAAGTATAGTCTAACTGTAAGAAATGTGTTTTAAATATAATTTCTCTCAGCATTCAATATTCACAATGTGGTTAGCTATAAATAACAGCCAGTGGTGTTAGTCGCAATCCCCTTGTGGATATATTAAGCAAATACACAGGGCTTGGGCTCGATTGCCTACTGCATTAGGACTTGGTGTGCTTTTAGTCTGCTTTTTACATTCAGCATAAGTTGTTCCCGATCTGGGTCTGAAAGTTTTTTGGCAGGTTGTTAAGCATCTATTGGGAGGTTCTGGGTATGGTCGTGAGTGGCCTCACTGATGGTGTGTTCTTCTGCAGGACTTCCTGCTCATGTTCGTGCACCACGTCGCCACCATCTCTCTGATCAGCTTCTCCTACGTGAACAACATGGTGCGAGTCGGCACTCTGGTCATGTGTCTCCACGACGCCGCAGACGTGCTGCTGGAGGTAAAAACACGTGTCTGTGGCCCCATGTTGCTGATCTAAATGGTGCTTCATATTCCTCTCAGTGGCACCTCATATTATTAATAGCAGTGATACTTGTGAATCTCAGTGATGCTCGGTGCTCCTCCTAATGATATCTAATGCAGATCTATATAATGCCTGTAATGCGATATGTGCATACTGTATTCTATGAGATGTCCATGGCCGTGCTGGTGAGATTTATCACTAGTTATCCCATGATGCGTTTATGTCCGGTAGTGCTCAGTATTTGTGTGCTATTATCTGCTATTACACTATAATTTAGTGTCAATCGGAAGATAAGAGTCATTATAGTCACAGTTCATTAGCCATGGCTTCATAATTTGTTGTTTTTTTTTCCCTTCAGGCTGCTAAAATGGCCAACTATGCCAAGTGCCAGAGGCTTTGCAATGTTTTGTTCGTGATGTTTGCTCTGGTGTTTATCAGTTCCAGGCTGGGCATATATCCTGTCTGGTAAGGAGTGTGTCTCTCTCTCGCACTATGTACTGAATTAGTGTCTGTCAGTACCCGATGATGTTTGCAGACATAAAGAGTGTTAGTCATTATAGAGACTTCTGTTTTTGTTCCTCTTGAATATAAAAATGCATAGAACGATGTTACCAAGTATACAAGTTACATGCTGGATACATTTAGTTATAAGCCATGCCAGGAATCGCCTCTGTCATATCAAAGCTGATGTTTTCTTCTCTTCCATATCTGTTCACGATGTGACTGTTGTCTTGAGCATGAGGCAATAACCCTGTAACCTGGCTTCACTTCCTGGTTACAGATTGACCACAGACTGGTTTGGTCTTTAACATGTTCTGCTGTCTCATTGTGTCTACGTACTGTTGGCCAGAGAAAGCAGTTGGTTGGGGGGGTTCTATTTGTTTTTGGCTTTTTTATTTGTTTGTTATTTATTTATTTGTAGAAATGTTGCACTGCTCTTGGTTGTCTTTGGAAAGAGGTGTTTAGAGGTTGGTGAGCGCCATCTGTTGGAGCTGTGGCACACAAGCCTGGATGACGCATTGCTTTTACACTTTTTTCCTTTTCATTTCACTGATTTTGACACATCTACGGTTGTTGCCAAGTAATAGTTACTATGGCTACAGCATAAAGATTCTAATCAATTGAGAAAGGGTAGGAAAGGTGATTGAGAGCAAAGCCCTTGTTATCTTTTCTCGTTATTTTAACGATGTGACGGAGGCAACAGTTAGGCTGTACTTTACTAAGGCCCTTGTACCGCACACAGCCCGTGCTGCAATACGGAACCTGGGCTTATTTAGTGAAACACGAGTGAACAGTGTGACGTACTGAACAGTCTCGTTTACGTTCAGCACACTTCACATCATCATGAATAACATGATGTTCACATTGTTCAGAATAACAAAACGAATGAGAACTGAGCTGGAATATATTTTTGTGTCCGTTTATAATGGAAATAATACTTTACTTGAATTATATATTTGTTCAATTATGAGATCACCATCATCCAAGGCTACCATTATGTATTTTAGTAACTGAAGTACTGATACAGCGCACTCCGATCTGAAGCAAAACATTTGAAGTGTCTGTGGCATAACTGGAAAAATCTATGAGTATGAGGACTTAATGTTTTCTAATTAGGTAAATTCATGCGGCGTTCTTGTTTATGTTGAACAACAATGGCAACATGATACTTTGAGCCACTTCACTTGACAATATCCAAAAGTCAGCGTCACAACTTCCGAGTTTCAAGTGAGGTAGGGCCCTGAAACGTGGTGGCATTTTGAGATGAAGCTTGTTTGGAATAAGATGAATTTCAGGCTGAATCAGAAACGTGAAACATAACGTTCCATAGCTGTGTTCTGTTGCCATGGTTTCTGTCTCTGTACGCCAGAGCTGTTCTACAGCGCTGGGGTGTCGCAGGCTCTGGTATCTCCTTCATTTCTCCCAGTGCTGACTCATTCCCACATGAAACAGTCTTTTGGCTTACTGTCCGTGAAGGAATGGCTGTTCTTTTTATTAAACCCAGGTACGGCCGTCAACTTTACTGTACTCATGGTGGAGCTCACATAGGGCGGGAGCAGGTTAGGGCTTATAAATCGCTTGGTTTCGTTAGTTATTCGAGTTATTCAACATTCAGTTTCTGGTTTTTTGTTTGTTTGTTTTTTTTTAGGGAGGGGGTGGCTTGAAATGTTAGAATACTAAACAACATGTATGATACCTCAGATTATGATGACAAACACTGAGACTCAATTAAACTGAAACTGAGCGGTTGAACAGCTCAAATCAGTAGAACTGCATGACTAACAGCTGTTATCATGGTCGTAGTCTTGATCTCCTGGACATGAGAGTCCTGCATAATTCATTTAACAATTGTGTTTAACAGTGATTTTGATTTCAGACATGTTTCAGATACAACACACTGTATAATCAAGTGTGTTGCCTTCAGTCTTCTATTGCTGTGCATTTGGACTGCATTATGTAGGACACCAGTCTGAACTTCACAGAGATGTTGTTGGCATCAGAGAAGGTTTAAAGTGAGACGCACTTGACCATCTTATAATTGTGCTGTGTCTCCACTCACTTGATAACTCACCCTGCTTTGAGAGCCAAGAGATCATCTTAATGCTTCAAGGCTGTGTGTGTGTGTGTGTGTGTGTGTGTGTGTGTGTGTGTGTGTGTGTGTGTGTGTGTGTGTGCGTGTGTGCGCGTGCGCGCGTGCGTGTGTGCGCGTCCCGATGGCAGGGTCCTGAACAGCACACTCTTAGAGAGCTGGGAGATTGTGGGGCCGTACCCGTCTTGGTGGGTGTTCAACGCACTCCTGGTTCTGCTGCAGGCCCTACACACCTTCTGGTCCTATCTCATAGTGAAGATCACCTGCAGAGCAATCTCCAGAGGCAAGGTGAGACACCCCCCCCACACACACACACACACACACACCCAAACACATGCCGGGGGCTTTTCTTCATTTGATTATGCTGGTCAATCCAAAATCTGTTAAAATACCCTGCATAAAATCTCCCAATCGTGAATTTGAAAATCGAAGCATTTGTACTCGATGGAAGCATTTTGGCTCAAGCGTTTCCTTGTCTAAGTGCATGAGCTGTCACCTCACCTCCTCTTCTAAGTGCTATGTGTCTGTTCTCTCTGCTAATCCTCCATTGCCCCAGGCAGGAAAATGGAATCCTTTACATGTAAGTAGGTGATGAAAGGGTCTATAATGTCCTCATCTGAAACCTTTCATTTAGTTTTGATGTACATTCCCTGGGCTCTTTATTGGAATTATAATTTTTTAAACAAAAAAGTTAGGTGTACATTAAAGCCCATCTGAAGAGTTTCTGACCCCGTGACTGTTGGCTGGAAAGGTTTGTGTGGTGGACCTCTGTCAGCCCAGCAGTGACTCTCTTGAGAAGAGTGACGCTCTTGAGAAATGAACGCCGACAACATTCTCATCACCACCCCACCCCCCAGTTGGGAAGCTAGCCGCCTCTGTTCCAGCCCAAACCATCCCCTACTCTTATACAGCAACCACATTTAACAAAACATCCGAAGACATCTCTTCAGACTAATCCTCCTCCACCTTGGCAGATGTTCAGGAGAGTCTTAAATTGACCTCGCCTTCTTAGCCTTACTGTCTGTATCTAACGCCATCCCCCACTACCATGTTAGCGGCCGTGCCATGTTAAGAGTGGTCCACCACCGAAATAATGTGCAGTTACCAGAGGTCTTGTGGTCAGTAGCGAATCAGGTGGACAACGGCTGACGTACAGTGCATGCAAGCAGACAGGCGGCTTCCTGCCCACTTCCTGCACCAGACGGGCGGCTTATTAAGCTGTCTAATGAGTGAATAGTCAAGGTAGGCTTTTCTAATAAAGTGCCCTTGGGAGTGTACACTTCAACTCATACTTTCCCATACATTTCCTGAGTATTAAACCATTTACTTTCCATTTACTGTTTATTCATAGTGCTGCATGAATTGCAGTCTTGGCTCTTAAAGCAACTATTTTACATTAGGAATGTAACACAGTCGAGTAACTTTGATTGTGAAAACCTTTTACATGAGCTGCTTTTGGTATATCCAGTCTGTCAATATGCTTGTTCTTAGACCAGGGCTGGTCACACAAAGCTCTTGACCTTTTAGATTTCTGACAGATACTTTCATAGAGTCTTCTAACAACAGTATTGCAGAGTATTGTATTTATCAGGCAGGCTGCCTGATACCCTGACATTCTGCCTTCATTTCCAGGTGTCAAAGGACGACCGCAGTGACATCGAATCAAGTTCTGATGAGGAGGAAGTCCCGCCCCCTGCTCAGAAACACCACACTAATGGCACAAATGGGTCACATGGTACTAATGGCTATCTGTCCTCGTGCCATGATGACCACTAGGTGTCCCCCTCCCACCCCCAGTCCTCTGCAGCCTGGTCCATCGGCCTGTATAGTACTCATGCGTGTCAAAACATGAACAACGTTGCCTGTCTGGTACTGGAAGTTCTTACATAGAATAATGTGAATGCAGTTGAGTTTTAGTACGATTCTTTTTCACCCATTTTTTTCTTGTTTATCTTGCAACATTTATAGCCACTCACTCCTCTTCCCTCTAGTTGCACCCTAGCCTTGACCTGTTTGTTTGTTTGTTTTTGGTGAACGAATGAGAACATCTCTCTTATCAAGCTAGCATGCTAATGTGGTCAAATAGTTTGGTATTACGGGAGTGGCAATTTTCTTGAGGTAACGTCTTTGTATTTATTTATTTTTTTATATCTATATCTAGGTTGTGGATGATTTTTTTTTTCTATATCTTAAAGCAATTTACTGTCTGTGTTTTGAAATGGCACGACTATTTAATGTTCACTCATTGTTTCCAAATTCACTTTCACCAGTGTTTTTCTTTAAATCATTTACCGTAATCTCAGTAACTGCTGTCTGGTATGGTCACTGATAAAATGTATGACATGCATTAATATGACCCACAAACACTATTTGCACTAGTAACTGTAAACAAAAAATCTATAACAGTATTATGTCCTCATGAGTTTTGTTAGAAATGCTGCAACATTTGCCATAATGTCCTCCACGTCAGATCAAGTATGGGCCTGTACTTCAGAGAACTTTTAATTTATCTGATATTTCCATTATGTCAAAGGACCATCATGCAGGTGAATGCAAGGCAAGCTGTTGTCATTAAAAACTTCATTCAATTTTTTAAATTGATTTTTTAGAGAATGGTATTACCTGGTCTTTAATGGTCTTTAATTACACTGTTATTTTGATTCAGGTTTTATGAACTTCATTTCCAGACCACATTAAGTGTATGTAATAGTCTTTGTCAGAGAGTGGTTTCTACATTATAATTCTGGGAGATATTTGCACAGTGTTGATATCAAACGAGTACTATGAATCAGAATGTATTCATCTTTAGTCTGCTATGCACCTTTTAGTCCTAACTAAAAGAAGTTTAGATTGTGCAGTGTTTCAGACGGGCGCCAGCATAGACCTTGTGAACATCCTCCAGGGTCTTGTGTAGTATCATGTGTTTGCTCCTCTAGTTTTGAATGCAAAGCCTCCCCGTTTCTTCTTTGTTCTTGGTAGTCTTGACTTTTTCTTTATTCGCCTAAACAGATGAGTTACAAAAACGCTGAATGTTGAGTTGGGGTGAAGCTTTTGCTTTTGAGTATTTTAAGGCTATTATTCCTGTGTTCTGAAGATCACCACTGCAGTCTGTTGGTACGCTGTGGAGAGACACGCGCCGTCGTCTGCGCCGAGGCAAAGCTGCGTGATATACACTTGATGTCAGAAAAGAAAAACTTTAAAGTATTTTCAAAGGATTTGGTTCTCTGCCTTTGTTGGAACATCAGATTATAAACAAGTCCAACAAATAATGTTGCCATGTATTTTGAATAAACACGACAGACAAAAGATTTTTTGAAATGTGATCTTTTCTATTTGCCTTTTGTCACCAAGTTGTGTGAGTTTTTATTATGCTTCTAATAGGATTGTGTGTGTGTGTGTGAGAATGAGTGAGTGAGTGAGTATTTAAATGTTGGTCTCTGGCATAGTCATTCTGAATTTATTAAGGCTGCACAGGTCATTTCCGCTTGCATGACTTGAGGGAGGAGAATGGGCAAAGTTCAGAGTACAAAGTCAACACGCGGTGTGAAGATGAAGGAGCCACTCAGCACCTGCTCTGTGAGTCTCCTGGGCTTTTCTTTGACTCACTAATTAAAACTAATCAGAGAACCATTTAACTCACCATTGTTTGAAATTCTACTCTTGTACACTTTCTGTATACGAATTGCTTTTTGGTCTCCTCTGTTACTAACCACGGTTAACAGTATCACTATGTTGCAGTACAACCTGCTGTACCAGGATCTAAAGAGATTCTCAAAAAATGGAGAGTATTTCTGCAAAGAACTTTTAACGTTATTTCAGCAAAGGTAATGGTCACTCTCCGCCTTGGTGACACATCTATTGAAGTGTTTTTACTGTAAAATGTTCCCTAGGGTGATAAGTTATATGAACCTTTGATGCATTTGGCAAGAAGGTGGGAAGACACGTGAAAAGCGTCTCTCCCTGAAGACGCAGTCCTGCACTTTGAAGTCAGGGTTGTGGGTGGAATTTTAATTATGGCTGCGGTTCCTCGTTTACCTGTTGTCTCACTGAGGCAGTGTCCTTGGATGTGATTTATATCCCAAAACCTTTTAGTCTTCAGCTGGTGGTGAAGGGTCATAGCTGAGGGTCATGTGACTCTAAGGGGGAGAAAGGGCTTTGTCAGGATTGTGTCTGTTTCTTAACTTGGAAGAAAATTGTAACCTGGAGCAAGTTACTGTATCTGCTTCACCCCTGCACTGTTTTAGGAGTTATAAACTTACTATGTAGTCATTATAACTGTTTGCTTTACGATGAAAGGTAGGCAAAGGCAGATAAGCTTGTTCCTATGGATACAGATCCGAGCTGGAAATCAACTATGCCAAAGGGCTACAGAAACTGGCAGGAAAACTCATCAATGTTTCCAAAGCGATGACTAGCAAGTGAGTGTTCTCAATCCAACCAATTCTGCCTTATGGTTTTAAAGAACAGCAGATCCTTAGAACCCAGATTATTACATCTGCTCTGCCTGACATCAGTGTGTTGCTCCCAGCAGTCATGCAGTTTCCTAAAAGCCAGTGTTCACTTCTCCATAGCTTAACCTACAGTGCATGGTCCCTTGTCTCCAACGAGATGTTCTCTACAGCAGATGCACACAGGTAAACCATAAAAGGCTTTACTATTTAGCAGCGTTCAAGATATACATCAGTGTCCCTTGTTTGCATTCACATGTATTTCCACACATATTTTCCAAAATTTCAGAATACTAGGGCAAGCCCTTCAACAAGACTCCATTCTGGAAATTCGCCAAATTTTGGATGAGCACACCAGGAGAAAAAGACCAGTGTGTGACCACCATCTTAATTTTTGTTGTTGTTGCTGTTAAGTAGTAAATACTGGTACTAATATTGGTGTCTGAAAATGGTCTGAAAAACCATTTTTGTTTGAATTAACCCTTTTTTGAGCCCAGCTGGATAATACCATTGAAAAATCAGGGAAACTCTTTATAACAAACTGGAATGATCAGCTGAAGGTAAGATCGTAATATTGTTGTAGAATTAAACCTTTAAAATAAGCATATCTTTCTCCCCTTTTATCCAAAATCAGCTCATCAGAGACGTCAGACTGTGGCAAGGTGTTTTATTTGCCACACACAGTACACATTTTGCTTCAAGTTTAAACTTTACACTCCAGATTTTAGATTGTTAAGCAATGTAAAGTGCTACCGAACCTGGGCCAGGTATTTAAAATATTTTTATTCTGCAATTGCACATGAACATTCTGTTTATGCCAGCACAGTTGAATACAGGATAAATCTTTTTTTTTTTTATAGTTTTTATAAATAAAATATATAGAGAAATTACCTGTGCTTTTCTACACAGGCCCTTTATGAAATTGCAAAAATAAAATAATGTAATAAGACCACACACTATATTATGCTCGCACGCTGACATTAAAACCGTTTCAATTCTAGATAGGATCTTTTCTCAGGTCTTTGCTATGAGACCTACAGTATTGTTTCATCTATAAGCTCCTTAACCGAAAAAGTATTTATGTATGTTGGGGTCCCCCCCCCCAACTGCCCTGCAAGCGTACATATGCTAGATTGTGGGAATATAGTTGACATTGACATTTATTATGGGATGTTGTTTATCTGCCGAGTTTGAATGTTGAAAGCCTCTGTACCAATGAAGCTCGTGCTCTTGATATTGTTCCAACTGCTGAATGCATTAGAGATTTGACTGCATGTCTTTGTTTCAGGATGACCGTTCAAATAAAGGCCACAGCCAAGGGAAGCACAATGGCTCCCAGTTACAGTCATTTATATGTCGGCATGATTAAACGTTTGAGCATTTCGAATGAGTGTTTAATTAGTTTCAAATCCCCATTTTAACTCACTGGTATATTGATCGTGCATTTTTGATTTGACAAGGTTCGGAAACAGATTTTCTCAGAATATATTAGACCTGACTAAGCCCATCTGGAGTCGAAAGGTCTTTATTTGTTAATAAAGCAGTGTGTGAGCATGATACGGTGTGTGGTCTTATTGGTTTATTTATGCCTTCGTCTCTCGCCCCAGAACCTGCTCTGGTGGATGTGTGCTTAACTTGTTTCTCCATCCTTGACAGAAGCTTCTTGAAACATGGTGCAATTGTTCAGACAATAAGAAAGTTTCCACCAGTCAATTAAAATCCTAATACACAGAACTGACTGGTAGCCTATAGATACAGCAATAGAGTATGTGTGTCTATTAATACATTTATAGAAACTGTATTTTGGAAGAGAAGGGACCACCAAATGTAATCTTAAAAGCAGCTAGCATTCAAACTGTTACTCATACAGATTATAATCCATAGTTAGTTTTGTCAATCTGAATAATAGCTTGCTTTGAGCAGTAGACACCCTTTAAAAGTATTTCTCCACATACTCTCCACAGATGAAGAAGAGGCTGGCAGTGTTGACCAGAGAGCATGAGGCCCTCTTCAGCTTCGTGGAAAAGAACAAGCCCATCTGCACAGAGAAAGAGAAACAGAAGGTACTCGGATCCCTGCCAGCACTGCAGTTCTCCAGCCAGCGTTTCACCTCTCATTTCTATGCGAATGCAGAGTCTCTCACCTGAATCTTTACTACGTGGGTGTTCTTACGATGCCAGAGCACTGTGCATTCCTTCACCTTTGTCCAGATGCTTAACAGATTGACGAAGTCAGCAGAGCTTCAAGCAAGAGTAGATGAGGACTACTTTAAAATGAACCTGGAGGGGCATCGGACAAGACTGAAGTGGGAGAACACGCTCAAATCCTGCTATCAGGTCGTCATTTGCTGTGGCCCAAGAACGCATTGTCTCATGTTGTTGGTTTGCATCATCATAAGGGGACAGTGGCATGGGCAATGGTGCATGAGGTCAAGAGATTTGTAATGGATCCTGCAGTGTATTCGACTGACCGAATGCTTCATTTCAGATTGTTCAGGATCTCGAGAAACAAAGGATAGAAGCCCTGTGCAACACTCTGAACAAGTACAGCCTCTACATGTCCAGCTACAACCAAACCCTCGCACACGTGAGTCAGTGTAACTATCCAAAACAACCCTTATGTCACACTAATAGACCATAGAAGTGTTGTTAATTACTGCATATGGTGGAAAAGCATTAGTGGCTGTTCATGAAGCCGGGTAAGAGAACATGCAAAGCTAAGATCTAAGACATAGATTGTCATTTCATTGTTTTGATGTCCACTAAAATGTAGGTGTGACCAGACTTTTGACTGGTTGTGACTCTACAAGTGAAATGTAACCATGTGTAAATGTAGATATGTGTACGTGATGAGCATTATGAATAATACAGCCAGAGGCTGGAGTTAACAGGTGGTGGCGGTTATTACCTCCCTCTTTCTTGTATATTTACCTGAATATTGTAAATCTTCCCCCAGAGTCAGAAACAGATTGACCAGGCCATCAAGAGAGTGGATGTGGAGAAGGACATCCAGGCTCTGGTGGAAGTGGCCTGTGTTACGCCAGACCATAGCAAGGCTGAATTCCTCATGGCTGATTACTTTGTGAGAATTTGTGCTTCACATGTTGTCTGCTGTTATTCTAGTTACAAGTATAATAATGAATAATTGTGTGTTGAAATAGCCACATTCAAATTGTGTGCAGAGGCAATGCAATATGTCTTTACTATGTGTATTTGAATATTCAAAGAGATTTTTGTTTGTTCATACAAATGAAACTCCAGAGAAAGATGTTGCTAAACTGAATGTCAACCATAAGGTTTTTATATTTGGTTATATTTGCAATAATCATTATGTTAATAATAATAATGTCAATCTGATCATTCAGATTTGTGTGTGTGTGTGCACTGCAGGAGGAGGATGGGAAGACAGTAATGGGAAGAGAAAGAAGAAAAGATGCGTTAAAGATTAAACTCGAGCGCCTGCAGGACTGCATCACCAAAACCAAAAAAGAGAAAGAAGGTCTTAATGCATATAAACTGTTCATTTGGAGTCTTGTGAATTAAAGATGAAAAACTAACGTTAAATAACAATCTTGCTACCAAAATAATATAAAAGATATAAAATATATTTAATCTGTAACAAGACTGTACTGAACCATCACATTTCAGGGCTAGAGAAAATGTTGATGATGTACTCTACACACACATCATTCCCAAGCCAAAAAAACATGGAGGAAACTGAACAGCTGCTTGATGAGGTAGTGTGTGTGTGTGTGTGTGTGCATAATACATGCACTGTTGTATTAAATATTTTAATCTCAATAATTATTGGGTTTGTGGTTGTTTTAGTCCACTTTAAAACTGGACTTTTTGGAGGCCACACACTGCAAACTGAACCAAACTGTGATGGATTTAGAGGGAAAACCAAAATCGTCACATCGCTTCTGTGACAGCATCACAAAAGTCAAAGATAAGGTATGCTCCACTACAAAGATGAAAATGCATAGACATTTAAAATTGTGCTGAAGTACACAAAGTTTCCAGAGAAACAGTTCCACACACTATTGTATTGTATGTTTTACTTGGTTGGTTAAGGTTGGTGGTCTTTTTCTCCCGTCTTTTTTTTCAGGATTGTGAGCACAGTATAGTCAAACTGTCACGGCCCATTAAATTGAAAAAAACACCATTTAGATCTCGACACTTTTTGAGGACGTCTATCGTTTATAAGGGCCCCGCCAAAAAAGGGGCCACCCGCCTGGACCCTGGTCCTTCTGCACACGTCAACAGTGGATCAGCAGAACCGGTGCGCGAACCCCCAGACGACCAGCACGAGCCGGATCTCAGCCGAGCTTTGCACTTCACTGACGAGGAAGCAGGGGAAGGTGAAGAACCTATTTCTATTGTTCACTTCCAATTATTTGAACCATGTTACTATTCTAAATATTACTCAGTAACTGAAATACATCAACCAAAGTTTTAAAACCATGAAGTGGCAATTTATACATTTTGCAGTGCTAGTACAGTATATAATTTATATACGATGTTGCTCTGCTTCAACCAGAGGCCAAATATTGCAGTATAGGAAAATGCAAGGCTTTGTATAACTTTTCATCGGAGAGATCGGATGAATTGCACATTAAAGAAGGTAAGTTCACGTCCTACACAATCTATCCACATTCATCAGACGACACATTTACGCTGCTACACTGAATTAGTATCTTTGAAAGGAGATCAACTTGACATTATCCAAAAGGATGAGGATGGATGGTGGTATGGAGAACTGAATGGGAGGAGAGGCCACTTTCCTTCAACGTATGTTGAAGAGCTGCCGGTCTTAAATGCAGCAAAGTCTTCTGATGCTTAGATCATGGAAAGGATGTTTCACTATTGACTTCAGTGATCATCTAAAAATAAAAGTTGAAATTTGGTGTAAGATATTCGATTCAACTGAGTAACAAGTATTCGGAGGGAGAAACACTACTGTTGTGGGACCATAAAGGTACTGTCAAAACCTTATTTTGGTTTCATTTATGTATTTTTTAAGACCTTTGTCAAGTAATGTGGCACTGTTTCACTGTTTGACACTCATCACATTGATGGACAACACTCATCACATTTGGACAAACCTTTTCATTAAAAAAGAAAAAAAAATTAATTATGAATTTCAGAACAGTTAAATGAAATATGAGTGTTTTATAAAATGTATTTACAATGTGTATGCTGAATTGATGCATGGGGAAGTTGCTTTAAAAAAATGAACAAATCTTCACAAATCAATAGTGTCTCCACTTTTTTGTCTCTGTAATTCAGTTCTACTTCACAAAATACAGACTTTACTATACAGCAAATATAACATGAACTAACAATTACTTCTATTTTATTCTGTACAAAACAGTCCACGTTACACAAGTATAACAAACAAGCAAATACCATACTGATAAAATAATCACAATTGTTACTGGTTACTGATGAGTGGATACAAATGCATGTCAAATCGTGCCAGTAACTGTACTGATGGACTCCGCTTACCATCAATATCTAGATGGATCTGAACTCAGCCAGTCTTTGTTGCATTATGCAGTGCCACAAACTCTTTCCTGACATTGGCAAGGAATGCAGAGAAGTTGTTGGTCTCCTGTAGTTTGCGCTCCAGCTGAGCTGCATGCTCCAGTGGAGGATCACAAGAGATGACTGGAAGGGCAAATGACACCATCAAACCTGTTTTACTGACAGTCCTCTTTGACTAGTTTTAAGGTCAGCAAAAATACCACGATGAAGATTCATCACTGCTTCGTCCAAATTACTATATGCAAATTATTTTACTAATCACATAACCAGTTATGGAGAAATGCACCCGGCTATAAAATGCTGTGCAAAATGGAGATCAACCTTTGTCAAATATGAATAATGTAAATGTTTAACTTTTTGTGTGCTGTGTGTTTTAATAAAGGCGTTGTGCTGACTTACTTTGGTACACCCCATTCTCATTGATTCTTAAAAGGAAGGTATATGCGCTTTCTGGATTTTTGTGGTTGATGTTTCTGAAAATGAATTGCAGCTTCTCACCTACACAAACATACATGAAAACAATTGTTTGTAAAAGGTACCATTAATTTTTGTGAAGACTGCCAAACAAGTAAACAATTTTATTCTACACTATAAGAAACATGAAACTGGGAACACTTACCCTGAATTTTTCTGATCTCTAGACGTAACCGCTCTTGAAAGATTTCTTTAATTTTGTTCAAGTTCCTCAGCCTTGCCTTGTTGGCTTTGTTTTGTAAATCAATAACTGTTGTTGAAAACATAAGAAATGACTAAATTATGTAAACTAAAACAGTCAAATCATGTATTTTACACTGACACAAATGGGTGAGTAAAAGCAGTAATTTACATACGTTCCCTTCCCTTGGCTTGTTCCAGCCTGAGTTTCTCAATCTTCTTAATTAAGTATTCTTTATTGTTTTCTTTGTCCCCAATATCTTCCTCAATTTCAGGGACTTCAGCAAGCTTTTCCTTAACGGTAGTGCTCTTGCGTTTTAGATCTTAAGAAATATACAAAATATTCAAACATTTATTTCGTTGTGTCTCATTGAGAGATTTAGCTAGCTAATAAAAGTTTGGAAATTAAAAAAAAATCCCACGATAAACGGAGCATCTTACCTTCCATATATGCCTGTATAGTTTCAAACATAGTTTCATCTTCTCTGCACTTTTTCAAACATGTATCTATAGAACAAATCAAGGTTAATTGTCGCTGCTCTCCAAAACTGGCAATACAACTTTGACCGTCTGCGATGTGCTTTTAAACTTTATCTCACCAAGAATGGATTTCATATACTGTTTGTGCGCTTGGGAGAACTCTGCTGTCGCGTCGTTCATGACTTCCCCCATTGCCTGGGTTAACAATTTTGTCCTGATTTCTTCTAGTTTGCTATTAAACTTCTCCCCGACGTCAGGATCCTTAATGGACGCCATACTGACCTTATCAGAAAACAAAGCACAAAAGTTAGTTATGCTTTATTTCGATTAGCTAGCAGGCTAGTTAGCTAGCAAACAAACTCAATCATACGATGCATTTTTTCATATTGTTTAAGACAGTACTGCTAAATCAAGGTATGGAATATAGTTTAAGAGCATTGATAAGAAATACAATATAACATTGTCCAAAAACAACACGAAAAGTATCATAGCTACCTGTTCAACCAAAACTAATAAGAATATATTCGCTAGCTAGCTAGTTAGCCGTGTTGATACTAAATTCAAAAGGGGCGCTCGAAATGACAGCGGTTCCGGAAATTACGTCATTAAACATTTAGACAAAATGGAAAAAAGTATTTTGTACAACATTTATACAGTATTGTAAACAATATATAGATGTTTACAGTCAAAATATCTTATATCATTATTTTGTCCGTACAAAGGAAATTGTATCATCTGACGTCCCATAATTTATTCAAAACATATTAGCCCTGTGATATTCGTTCCGGGTATAAGTGACTTCGTGCCTTCTAAATACAGGGCTCGTAAATCGTGGACTTAGCAAAGTAATAAAGTACAAAACACCAGCAATGTTCCATAAGAAGGAAAAGTAATTCAGAAATATCACAAACTATTTTCAACCCGTTTTATTACATAAATCGTACTAAACTTTGATAAATATTTTACCAGACTAGGTTATTCCTAGATGTATATTGTGATTTATTCTTTAATTTACTGCTATTCTAAAATAATATATACACAATCTCTTTTTGAACGTCACATATATGACACACATGCATGAGCATTTTCATCGACTCCTGCTGTACCCTGGTTCTGATCACATCTAATAATTCAGCTTCAAGACGCTACCGCCATCCAGTGGTTAACAACGTGCCTTCCAACATATATGTTTATTACATACAATAATCCTATACGTATCAGGTATAGGAAGGTATATATGCTACACAAAAAGTTAAGGATATTTGGCTTTTGGGTGAAATTTATGGAAAATGTAAAAAGTTCAGGCTACAGTGACATTATACCATCAAACTAGGGCATTTATTTAGAAGCATGATTTGGTGATTTCCTCATCTCAAACAATTTATTGAAACAAAAGCCAACAGCAGAGGTGAGTATACCACAACAAAAAAATGTCAATGTCTCCATAACTTGTCATGTGCTCTTGAGCATCAATTACAGCTTGACAACGACGTCTCATGCTGTCCACAAGTCAACGTATTGTCTGCTGAGGCTCGGCATCCCACTCTTTTTGAAGGGCAGCTGGAGAAAGTGCAGGCCACTCCAATTGAGGCTCCCCAGTCTCCAGCAGGCATTCCCTAATGATGCGACCTCGATGAGCAGGAGCATTGTCATCCATGAAGATGAAATTAGGCCTGTGTTGTTCATGCAAAGGCACGATGACTGGGTTAACGGTGTAATTCAAGTAGTTTGGGCTTGTCACAAAGGGCAGTTCTGTATTGACTAGACATACTTGACCACACTGTAACACCACCACCACCAAAGTCTGGTGACAACAGTGGCTGATGCATAGCGCTCTTGATGTCTCCAACATCGTTGGCGACCATCATTTCTGCTCAGCGTGAATTGACTTTCATCAGTGAACAGCACTGAAGCCCACTGGTCCCTCGTTGAGTGTAAATGCAAGATGATGACGCCTGTGCGTGGTGTTGTGGTCAGGTACCCTTTCAGGTCGTCTACCACGCAGACCACACTGATGTAAATGGTTTTGAATGGTCTGATTTTGCAGGTTTACACACTTAAGTTAACATAGCATTTTGAAATTTGGACTAACCCTAGGCCTGGACATGTCAAATGCACTGCAGCAAAAACAATGTTATTTCTCTGTTCATTAATATATATTTTAAAATTTCCAAAGTTTACTACAGGATAATTCTTATTCAATCCCTAGGCTTATTTTGTGGAATAACCCTTGTTTGCAATTAATCGTTTTTATAAACTGTTTAATCGTTTTTATAAAACCAGATTAGGCCGGCACAGGTCTCTGGAGTAATCTCAGCCCACTCCTCCATGCTGATCTTCTCAGTTAAGTCAAGGTCAGGAAACTGACTAGGCCACTGCAACACCTTGATATTTTCCCTCTTAAACCAGGCCGTGTGCTTGGGGTTGTTGCCCTGTTGGAAGATGAAATGATGTCCCATCTTAAGATACTTGATGGACGTTTTGGTCAAAATATCCAGGTAGGACATGCTATCCATCGTCCCATGGAGGCTTATGATCCTCCTTAGTATTTCCCATGTTGACCATATATGAGTGCTGTTCACTTGTTTTGGGAGGGACTTTGATAGTCAGAAGAGGCGGTAAAAAACGATATTAATCCAAACATGTGAAGCTCATACCTCAATTACTTCTTAATACTTGAGGGGACCAAACAGAATTCTGCTGGTTTGAGGAATTGAATAATAATTCATAATTCATAAAGCCAGCGTACATAGTGTAACATATCATGCACTTAAATCCTCATGAAGCATTTTACCACATTTCAGTCAATACTTCTCATAGAATGCCATGTAAGAGCTTTCCAAATTTGGAGCTAATACATTATCAGTGTAATGCTGGGTACATGTTGAAAACACAGACGCTCGCAGACTTAACTGTGCGATGTTTATTATATGAGGCAGTCTCGTAACACAGTTCAGAGACGTTAGGCAGAGAGATAGCAACAGAATACAAACGTAATACAAACGGGTAGTCAGTGGCAGTCCAGGTCAGTAAATCCAATAAGCGAATCAAACCAGTTAAAAGTACAAATGAGCAAATCCAAATAACCAAAGTGCAAGACATTCCAAATCGAACCATGTAAGAATAGAGATGAATTAACACTCGGTATGCTTTATCAAAGTTGTGTCAGAAATACTTTGCAACCATGTTTGGTGGGGCTGATCTATTATAGTCCTCGTTAATGAGAACCTGGTGGCATCAGTAAACAGGGGAGGAGGATCTGTGCCAGCATTGCTGAGCATGCTAGGAACTGGGGTTTCAGGTGTGACAATCAATATGAAGATTGATGAAATTGGACAATATTACTAGAGTAACTGTGGAATTTTAGATCAACCCACGTTTGCTGTCATTGTTTCTATAATTTTTTTATCTAATAAAACTTAGTAAGTAAGTTTATCAAAAAATCCCAACTGACATTCCCAAGCATATGACAAAAAAAATCATAATTTCATAAGAGCAGTTAAAGTTTTCTAAAACATAGGAACACTCAAGAAAGCTCTTTGTATTGCAGCACTGTCATTAATGCACACTCTATATTCTTTTAATAAGGAAGATACCATCTGCTTTTTTAGCTTTATACTGTGTTTCCCGAAACTCCTTTCAAACTCCTTAAGCAAAATGTTCGTCTAGCTGGCACAGAACCTTTGGTTGCACACTGATGGCTGTGATTCATTTGAACTCTGCATTTATCTCAAAATACATTTCACACAGTAGCACTTCATGAGAGATTTCACTAATATTTTCATTAACAGGCCAATCAAAAGTTATACCAGTGAAGACGGTACTGAACATTTACTAGCCTCAGTAAGATCAAAGGTGGCTGGCTAACTCATTTTGAAGTCAGTAATTAAGGGAGAGCAGCAAACGGTTTCATAGCTCCTTAGTACAAATATCAATGTTCATTTTAGCCCATACAGTCTCTCTGTCGTTCCTTTTCATAATATCTGGAAATAGTTTGACTCTTGCTTTCTCCATTGTGGGTAGAAGAGACAGTAGACCTCTTTTCAGTTTCATAACTTCCTAACTGAAAAAAAAAACCTTCTTTAAGAGAATGGAGTTCTTTTAGAAGTGGTTCGAAAACTCCCTCGTAGCCATATGTCTTAACAGTTTGTTTTGCATAGAAGAACCATTAAAGACAACACTGATGTTGACCCTGAGGGTAGATTACTCAGCACCCAATACAGATCTAATTGTTCGTGCTTCTTGCCAGAGGTTCCCAGAGGTTTGCAGAGCTCAAACTTGTCTACACACAAACCAACACATGTCCTTCAGTTGTGCTCTGAGAAGAAGCTTTTGATCTTATCTCTAAAATTCCATCCAGCTCTTCTTCCTCTGCCTCAGTTTCTCTGTGTGCTTTGTGAATAACTACTATTTTGTCTAAAATATTCTGCTTTTATTCTCAAAAGAATTTTCAGGGATTCAAGAATAGGGACATATTGGAAGGTTCTGTTCTGTTTGGCATCCAAGATATATTCAACTGGCTCAACTACATTGAAGTTGACCTTGTAGTACCACCTACATTAACAGCCAGAACTCGAAGAGCTTTGTGTATAGCTTTAAGTAAAGGATTCACTATGTACAAAGTAGCAAGCTGTATCTTTTATGAGAGCTGTCAACCTGTAGCTTGAGCTTCTGAAAATCAGCATGCAGAGAATGTACATGGAACTGGATAAGTGAAAATCATTTGCTCACTTTTTTTTTTCCCAATGTGTGTTTGTTGTGTAGATGCACACACGCGCAGTAGCACTCACTGAACACGTTATATGGAAGCCTCCATAGAAATGTTCACTCTTATCAATAATCATCCTCTTCCACCAGTAGCAGAACAGCACAGCATATCACACTGCATATCACACACAGGCAGATACGGTGAGTATATTCAGAGATAAGGATGGCAGACAACCTTAAAACACAGCGGACAAACAAGATAATAGATGTTAAGGCAGTCATGGTGTTTTCGTTCTACTTTAAACATAACTTATTGTGGGTGTGTTGCTGCATTGATCTGTGTATGTTTGTTTGTTCAGTCTGTTGAACCCGATGGTGCAACGAGTAAAGGGGGATCAGACTGAGCACCAATTACAGTAAATATAAAGCTAATGATAAACCAGTACATGTAGCAAAATATTAAATCTAAACAGTCTGTTTGTAGGGCACAAATGCTCCCTAAAATATCCACAACAATTCATGTATTCTAATAGAAATTAACATTTGAATGTCACAGGTCAATAGTGTACCCTGTTAAGTGTTATTAAATGTGCTTTTTTAGTATACATGTAATGTGCATATTCATCCTTATGGTGTCACTATTGACATTACTCTATTAAGGAACTCTCCTCTCTCTCTCTCTCTCTCTCTCTCTCATTCACACACACACACCATTAAATTGTGCTCAGTTCACTTTGATTTGTAATTACTACATCTGCTCATTGCAGGCATATGCAGGGCATCTGCTGTTAGGCTCCGGTTCTATATTAAAGTCTGTCATTAAAGTCACCACATGAGACACTTCCTGCAGGAGTCCAGCACAGTGTACTGAGCTGACTCCATAACTGCCATGGTCAAACTACATTAAGGCATTCATGCAAAGAATACCTACAATCATAACCTCATAACACGAGGGATGTATGCTATAGAAGTCTCTTGTGCATGTATCTTCCCTGATTAGAGCAAATGTTTGAATCACTTTAAAATACAAGTGTTTGTGTTGAGGGATGGGCCCTTCTTGGTTTCAATGGCTCTTGTATTTGCCCTCAAATAGGTATTTCATAAGAAACATTTATCTTAGTACTGTATGAAAACTGTTTGTGCATGCTGGTTGTATTATGTCTTTACACTATTTCATTGAGGACAGGACATCTTAGTGTTGAAAATTGTTACTTCTACAGAACAGTGATTAGGTTGGGCAAGACTAAGGACATTCTTCTCAAAAATGGGTAGTTAAGTAGTTAAGGTTGATTACATTGTTGCTATATACATTCATAATTAGAGACAGCTGTGTTTTGTTTGCTTACATTGTATAAACGTCAGTTTAATAAACTTTATCGGCATGTCCATATTCAATTACAGTATTGCCAAAACACTGTACACATAATCAATTTTTGAGGAATTGTTTTATTAATACCACATGGAATGCATAAATAATATTGACACAATACATTCACATCATGAAAAGCAAAGTCCGTCTTCACCACACCGAATTACGCACGAAAGGAACTTGAAAATAGTCGACTGGAGTGTTTAGATGTGGCTGCTATGCTGGTTGCTCACCTCGCGGGGCTGCATGCGCGGATGACCTCATGGGGCTCCTGCGGAGAGGGCGGAGCCCGGACTGCTCCTTCGGAGGATTCATGTGGACAGATAAGCGCCTGGAAAAGTTTTCTGCCGGATATTTCATGACATTAAGCAGGTATTTACAAAGGTTTTCAAATCTGTTTATTGATTGTTTAGGATGTGCGTCACGGTGAGTTAGTAAGCTATATAGGGATTTGTTTATAAATAAGGTTTAATTAGTTAAATGTGTAAATATAGTTTTAAAGTGGTTTGTTTTATGATGCGAACGGATAAGTAGGTTAGCTAGCAAATTAGCTAGCTATAGTTAGGACAACGGGAATGTGTTGGGACATGTTCTTAACAAGTGTTTGGTATAGTAACAAATGCATTTTTATCACTTATTAAATATAAATGTGCATACGTTTGTTATATGTCAGAACTTTGGGAGTGTTGAACTCCGTGGTTAACTAACCAGGTTAATTTGACAGTTAGAGTTGATTAAGTTTGCTCGTCTCCTCGTGGAAACACCTGACTATCTGAGCGACACAGTTGAAGGTTGCCTAGCTACTGTCACCGCGCTCGTGAATTTGCGTACGTCGTCACAAGTGTGACTGATTAATTTAATCACGTTTAACGGGCACCATAACTGCTTGATTCACATCTTCATTGAGATTAAGTTTATTATTGATCCTTAAGGGTGTTTGTTTACAAGATTTAACGTAAACTTCGTGGATGTTGTTGGCTCAAGTTACACAGCTAGATATATTCTTCAAACGTTTCCTCTTAATTTGACTGCTGTTCTACTTTACTCAGGTATACCAAGGTTTACAATGATTGCGATATTTTGGTGCAAGAAAGTTTTAGCCAAATCTCAAACGGTGTGGGTGATTTCGCAGTGCCTCCAATAGGGTTAAAATGAAAGTGGGATTGAAGAAGTCTGAGTTCCAATGGTGCCGGGATTTGTCCGGTGAGTTTAACAGTAGCTGTAGTGGTTTGGAAGTCCGACCCAGCCCAGTGAATGCTTCCCACATGGCGCTGAGTCATTAGTGCTGGTTGTGGTACGTGTGTAGTGTGTTGATACAAGGTAGTCTACTCTTATATATACTTCATCTGGAATTTATAGAAGCATGTGGTGGAGGATATTTTAGTAGTACTGTTACTTCTGTTTGTTATTGTTTTTAAGATCATATCCATTTGTTAAGGGACAGACAGTTCTATGGATGTATTTGCTGGAAAGATATTACATAATTATTTTCTTTTTGTTGTTAGCTGTACACTGAGAAGTCATTCTTTTCCCAGAAGAGTTCAGAGTGGAATATCTCCATGTGGGCCACAAAATCTGTAGTCATAGCACTGAAGCACTAATTCCCATGGCCACTTGTCAAATAACAGGTGCTGCCACTGAGCACACACTGTTGATGTTGAAGGAGGGTAACAGGGACGTTGACCTGACTTCTATGGGCAGATTCATTTCATGATTTCACAATATGGCTGTTGTGTTGAAGATTTTTTTTAAATTCCAGTAGGTTACTTTTTAGCATGTGATGATATGAATAACACAAGTCTTTTGTGATGACACAAGTTTGCTTTTGTTGTAAGCTATCATCTAAAGTCTGTGTGAATTTCAAACACGTAGCCTCTCACTGTAAATCACTGCACTTACGTTTTTGTGATTCATTCATGCTGATTTTAGAACTAAAACGTTATGTTTGTCATGTATGGAATTGAACTAATAGCCAGCAATGGCAGAAGGGTTTAAGGTACAAATGTACGATACTTCATCTAGAACAAATACTGTACATTTACTGTGCCCCAGTAGGGCCACGTTGGCTAAAGCATACCAGAACAGCCATGTGAAAAGGCTTTATGATTGCCCTCTCTGGCTCAGTCACCAACTGGAGTTTATTTATGTTTGTTAGTGGGCTCGTAGATCATGACGGGGACATTTTTATGATGGCTCGGTTGTCTTGGTGGCCTGTAAAGACCGGCATGTTTAATAACAGAGCCAGTGGTTGTGAGCAGTTTGTACTGTATTCAAAACAAAGCCATAGAATATATCTCGCATCAGCCATGCTCCTTCTAGTAAGTGGCACACAATGCACACTAATGCTTCCACAACACATCAAACTAGCTTGCATCCAGGACACAGTGCTAGAATGC
Source organism: Brachyhypopomus occidentalis (assembly GCA_020368025.1). Lineage (NCBI taxonomy): Eukaryota > Metazoa > Chordata > Actinopteri > Gymnotiformes > Hypopomidae > Brachyhypopomus > Brachyhypopomus occidentalis. Next base: position 3,277,657 of record JAGXOD010001430.1, read on the forward strand.
TTTAACTGGTACTAAATTTTCTGGTTTTCTAATTTGTTGAGTGAGCTAAATACTGACAACGGACCTTTAAGTTGTGTTGATAACATACTTCTAAGGTTTATAAAATAGGCCTAACAGATTACACTCCCATAATTCTTTTCTGAATATTTTGCTGTGCTATGCCATCGTTACTCCCGCCATTTGAAACAGCTATTAGTTCTGTTGAAAACATGAAACTGATCTCTGTGTGAGTCATTAGCACTAGACCTCACTTTAATCTAACTATAAATTATAGATTGTGTCCTGTCTGGTTTGGTTAGATGATCCCTTATGGACATTAGGCATTGGCAAGTTATCTAAAGGGGAGTCTACTGAATAAACTTAACACATCTGTGAAATGAAGTGGCGTCTAATTATGTCTCAAAGAAAATATGCTGTTTTGGGAGTTTTTAGTAATCAAAGGTAAACGTAAAAGTTTATTAACTGGAAGTAGCTAACTGTTGTGAAGGTCTTTTTAGTGCTGAATAGAAATTCCTGCCTGAACTTTATAATAGAATACTACAGATAAGGGTTCATATATTTTTACAGAACTGGTAGATAAGCCAACAGATCTTTCCAGGGGAAAGATGGCATAGTGTGGAACAGTGGCATGAATAACCAAGACCTGAGGTTAGACTGCAAAAACATGCTTCTCAGTCTCTAATGTATCTAAAATTATTGATGTTTTATTAAACTTGTTTGTTAATTGATTTAATTAGTTGGTGTCATGTAGTGGTAAATAGCTAGTTAGTAACACCAGAAATTGTCATCTAACCAGTTCATTCTGTTTAGGGTCAGTACACATTAATTAAACATTTTAAGCTGCTAAAAATGTGCCAATTTAGCCATCATAGTTAAAAAAGACAATAGTACTAATCAAGCCATACAATGACATAAAACAACATACAGTGATTCAAGATAATATATAAAATTGAGCATGATATGAGCTGTTGCTGAGATTTTAAACATGCTGGAAAAGAGTATTACATTCTGCATGCATCTGTATTACTTGCAGTACATATTCTTTATTTTGTCATGCATAGGTTTGGCCAAAATGTATGGTTTGGTACTTAATTGAGTAGAAAATGAACTAATCTTTAAAAATGGCATAAAAAGTAAATCTAGGCCTACTGTTCAATATTTTATGCAGGTTTAGTATATTATTTTAAAAAGCATAAAAGTTAAGGAGCACAATGCAAAGGTTTGGGCAAAGAGATCTGAACTCTTTACCAAGGTGTCATATCTTGGGCTTATGGCATGTTCATAGTCATTGATGGAAAAGGCTCCTCTAAGGACCTACTTAGCACAAAGAAAATTATAATAACTGATGCCCATTGAAGAAGAGGAAGGCTATAAGAATATATCAGAATATTTTCAGCTGTTTCCTCAGTTCATAACACAATTAACAAATAGCAGCTAACATTTGACCAAGTAAACCTACCAAGATAACTGCTCGTGAGATTGCTAGAAAGGCAAATAAAAATCAAAAGATTTTGCAGTTTCTAGAGTGATACTGCCCTGTCTGACTGCGCAATGGCACCTACATAAATATGACCTTCATGGAAGATTATCAACCTTTCCTGCATCCTCACCACAAAATTCAGCATCAGACATTTGCAAAAGAACATCTATAGAGCACTGATGCATTTCGGAGAGAGTTCATTGGATACATTTTTGGCCACAGTGAGCAAAGGTATGTTTGGAGAGAAAAAGCTGCAGAATTTCATAAAAAGAACAGCTCTACAGCTGTTAGGTGTGGAGGTGGATTGATCATGCTGTGTGCTTGTGTTGCAACCAGTGATATCAGAAACTTTTTACTGGTAGAGGAAAGTATGGATTAAATATCAACAAATTTTCTAAGCATACATCACATCTAGAGGATGGCTTCTACAACAGAATTATGATCCTAAACACTCCTAAAAGTCCCCTGTGTACCACCTTGGCCTTCACCGTCCCCTGATGTAAACATCAAAAATCTATGGGTATGGGCTCAAAAGAATCATGCAGAACTTTTCCGTGGAAGAATTTGCTCACTTAGCCATTCAAAGAAGCAGGATGTGTTACCCAGGGATGCCTAAATGTTTGCATGCCACTGTAGTTATATATGCAGTATATTGCAGTGAGCAGCACTTGCTCAAAAAGTTGCATCTTCTGAGGATTTCCTCCTTTGTGACAAACAAGGAAGGTTATCACACAATCCTTGCTTGTCATTATTCTATAGTTTAACACTTGATTAAAACAATCAGGGGGACGAGGAGCCAAGTGGTTCTTTACCACGTTAGTTGCCTTCTTAATTTGCTTCTCGATTGCAAGATGAACATCAGTTCTAACGCCAAGATGTTTGAAATTTGATACCACTTTAAGTGGTGTCAGAGGGCTAATTGTAAAGACACAAGTCATGTTTGAAATGAAACCAAATGGATTAGGTTGCATTGTTGTCATCACTGGTCACGCTGCAAATATTAAGCCTTGTGCGTGTTTTGGAACGTTCACCCGGTTGATCACTGACCTCGTGTTCTTCACCGCTTTTGACCTGTGAAGCTGTTCTCATGCAATGTTATCTGCTGGCTGGCTGTGCAGAGGGATTGTTTATCTGGTGATTCATTTATAGTGCAGTCCTCTAGAGTTTAGAATAAGTTTTAGAATTTCATAGGTCATTCTAAAATTTGTCAGTGTCTCTTAGTCTTCTTAAATCGCTATCATCCTGAAAGTAGCTTGGGTGGATTCAACCAGAAATTTGCTAGAGTCTTCAGGGAAGGCTACATGAAAGTGTTGAAGGGAGTAATGAAACAGAAATGTAATGGTAACAGAAAGCTGGAACACCTTTGACTAGGCCAGTTAATGTTTGACACTATTCAAATAGGAATCCTCCGTTAAGCTGGACGTAGGCCTATACTGCAGGACAATTTAAAAGACTGACCAGATTTTCCACATAAGTCTATCAATATATTTTGTACAAAGATTTGTTTGGTGTCATATTTGCTTAATTCAGTTTGCACTGGACTTCCAAGGCTCATAGGCAATGAAAGCTTAAGACCACAAATCATGTTTGGTGCTACATAGTATACCATTTGTAGAATAATGTCATCATGTGAATGTCAGCAAATTAGTCATTACTAACAATCAGGGTGGATGGATTATGACCTTGAAATAAAATCTTAACATTTTAACATCATGGTGTGATCCTGAGGACTTTTATTTTTTTAACCCAAACTATCCACTTGGTTAATGAACAAATGTATCATATAGGCTATAATATTTTAGCCAATCATCCTATACATGTAATCAGTTTTTTGCTTAGAAAAAAAATATTTCTTCAGTTTAAGGATCATATTCAGTAGGCATGGTTTGAAGGTGAAGTGGTATCAAGTTAAGATATAATTAATTTGGATACAGTTTAGATTTCATTAACCTAATATATTATAAAATGTATAGGCCTCTTCTTCTATTTTATGAAGCTGTACAAATGGTATTGCTTGTCAAAGCAGTTTGGTTTGAGGCAATTCTATGATTTTGGAATGTAGTCTGCATTAAGCTAATTGGCAAAAGCTTCCAGTGCTTATTTGGTTCATTACCCTCTAAGTTCCAGTGCAAAATTAAACATGTAAAATTGGACATCGAACATTTATTTCATTTCTTGGCTGGTCAACATTTAAGCTAAATAGAAAGTCTGTGTATGTAGATCCCTGGATATGAACCAAATTATGAATATTAAAAACTTTTACATGTATTGTTCTAACTAACTTGGATAATAAAATGTGTTAGTTGTGTGTGGTAATGACAGCTGTATTTTGACTAGATTCAGTAGAGGATTCATAATGCCAGACAGAGCCTTGTGTTGGAGTTAGAGGTTGCACTATGCTACAATGTCAAGCTGATTTTGTTTCCACTGCCTTAGGTGTAACAGTAAAGCCTGGGAAAAGATTCCCTTGAAAGACATGTCTCAACTCAACTCATCGGCCTTGTTGGTATAAAGAAAACTACACTCCCTTCATCAGAGCTTTTAAAAACTTTCTTAGTAGAGTACATGTTGACTATTAGTGACATGATGTTACAGTTCCATTTCTTCAAATGCCCATTCATGTTGCATATCAATGGCTTAATTACAATAGTGTTGTCTTTTAATCACATAGCATTATTTAAACAATCAGTATGCAAGAATGTGTGGGTCATATGTCTCTCTGTGATGATTCACTAAGTTATCAAATAGGTCAACTGAATAATAATTATGAACAATGATATGATAATATCGCTTTCAAGAGGCATTATTGTCAATTGTTACTGTCTCTCCCAAAAGGCATTTGTGAGGCTAGAGATGCAAAAAGCTACACAAACTTCTGCCTGCTGATGTATTGTTTTCACTATTTAATGAGATGTTTTGAAGCGTTCTGTGTTAGGATTAAATGCAGTTGATTGTATGGATCATGCAGGAGAGGACTGACACGAGAGGATTTTGTTTTGCTGGAGATATTGAAGGGCTGCCTTTTGAATCATGGTGTTAGTTTGATTTGCTGTCAGCTTTATATCATGATGCCCCAGAGGGGCATGAGCAGTTGAAAGTTGTGTCTAGATGTTGGGGGTTGTTTTTGCCTGTTGCTCATATGTCTGGTATCTGTGGTGATTAACATAGTTGGGAAAGACAATTTACCCAAAAAAAGACAAAAGGTGAGGATCCCAGCCTGCATGCCGCACTGAACAGCACTCCTGAGATAACCTAAACACACCTTACCCAGAAGTGTGAAATAAGCATTCTAGCATAACTAAATACATGGAATCTTATTTGGCATCCACTAGCGACAGCTGGGTGTCTCTAGCAACGCTGGTGTCATCTTATTAAATATGTAAAGCAGGTTTGTGAGCAGAAGAGCATTAAAGCCCAGCAGAATGCCTTATCTCGAGGATGCTGACATTTGTAGTAATACGTCTTGAAGACCCAGCCCAGCAGAGTGGATATGACTGAAGCGAACATTGTGTGTCATAAGACCTGAAATCTGGCCGATAGAAGCTCATCAAAACCATTTCTGTCCTTCTGTTTTCTTTCTTTGCTTTCATTTTTTATTTGGAGTTTAGATTATGTTCTACTAATTCTCACTGCTCCTTCCTACCGCTACACTAACAATCTTTGGCTTTTCTCAGACTGTTCTATGGCCTCTCTTCAATTGTTTGATACAAGTGTGACTGGTTTTATTAGCAAGTCTCAATATTGTGATTCTTTCCTTTCACGTCACCGTAAACCGCTGGACTCTAAAGGCCGAGATACCATTCTAGCTGTTCATTGTTTTGAAGACCTTCATTTCCTCTTCCAAGGTGAAGAATTCCTTCTCTTTCAGAATCATCTGTTATCTGATTGAAGCTATTTCTAATGGAAAGACATATAATAGTGTCTATTAACTTGCTTTTTAGTCATTTGAGTTATCAGTGTTCAGCAAATTTTCTTATTTAGCCTCAGGCGTTCTTAATGGGTTAGGGTCTTAGTAATTTTCTTACCACTGTTTAAAATGCCCTCCTTTTGGTGCTGAAAAGGTCACAATCTTGGTGTTGGGTTCTGCAGTTGTCATGACAACAATGGCAGATTCTGAAGGATCATTCATGTAGAATGGGTAGATGAAAAGAAGCAGTGGTTAGGCGAGGGAGAGAGTAAATAAGGAAGTGTACACTAAAGTTTGCTCCTTTTCCTATTGTTGCAGTTCTGAACACACACACACACACAAAGTCTTGCTGGTCTCAGACAGCTGAATGGATGAGTGGTACAAGCCGGAGGCTATTGCCTAAACAATGGCGCGTCTGCTTAATCTGCACACCCTGGCTTCTCAGATGACTGTGCTACAGATGGCCCAGTTTACCTGCCCATTTATTCTTTTGGGCAAGCAACTAGCCTATGATGTCATATGATGGTGATTGTCTCTAGTATAAACATTTTTGAGTTTGACATAGGAGTACATTATGTAGATACATAGATAGCAAGGCTGTGATTGATGGTAATATGTACTAGGATATATGGACAGTAAGGTAATCTATATTACTATTCTATAGTAATATATTCTATTCTATAGTAATATAGTAATATTCTATTCTATATTATTCGGTCATTTGCTAGGAATGCACCATTTTGAAAAGTACTGGCCTATACTGATAGCAGAACATGTAGAAAAATGATTGACCAATACAGATGAGCAACCTATAGCTTGGTAGTACAACCACACTTCACTTCACTTGCACAAAGTTAGACATTTATTTCATTTCTGATTTTTTTTCCTCACACTCCTAGTGAAGGTAAAGTAACATAGCCTAAAGTAGCAATTAAAGTAATTGTGTCAGCTGTGCCATGCAGCTGCTGAAGAAATAAGTGTGCATGTGTCCAGTGTGCATGCAGGGGACCGAGCAGTCTGTCCATTCTCCTGTGTAGAGAGTCTGGGCCGCTTTCCCAGCCAGGTAATTCTCACAGCGACAGCAGCCGTCGGGTGGCCACCTTCCTATCGGGGTGCGTCAGGTGACCCCACCCGTGCGGTACCCAGGCCGCTGGTCCGAAGTTCTTTTCTGCCACTCCTCAGGCCCGTATCATTTTCCTGATGTGGATCTATCTGCACAGCTTCTTTGTGTCCGCAGAGAGACACGTGTTAATTTCATTACGGTGGCATGGGGTGGGGGGTTGGTGTGCAGGGCATGTGTGACACATTCTCAGACGCTTAATGAGGCCTCGTCCAGAAGCTTAATGATCTTGGATATAGAGAATGAGACATGATCATCCAGGGCTTTGTTTTTTATCTTAGATGGACAGTATACCTCAAATTTTGTAGTGTCCTTTTATGGTATGGTATAGCTTTATTGTCATTACACATTGCACAAGTACAAGTATATGTGTAGTGCACTGGTGGGTGAAAACGCGCCAATAATCGGGGGCCAATATCCAGCATTTTCCCAATGATCAGAATTTAACTTGTTTCTTTGCAATTAAAAGCATTTTTTGTGCATATCTAATGAAACCACAATTCTGTAGTCTGGCCCAGTGTCCTACCCACAACATTACTGGATGGCTTGAAATATGAATGAAGCGGCAACACCTCTGTAGTCTGTCTCTGTCCTCCCTGCAGCACTATTGGATTGGGAGTACAAGCAATCAGCAATTCTGTAGTCTGTCTCTGTGTTCCACCCACATTGCTTTTGGATTGGCACAAATGTGTTTTTCCTGCATTATTTAGTCTAAAACAGCTTCTGTTCTGAGGTTTGTCATAGTTTTCCTTTGAAAAAAGTTAAAATTTTGACGAGCAGCAAAAACTAAGGAAAGTTAGACTAAACCTTTCTTGAGGTTTGTGTTAATGTTGCTGAGTAAAAATATAGCCTAGGCTAGCTATTTTATGTTTTGATGGGCCTAGCTTGTGTGATGTAGCTAGAACACTTAATGGTGTATGGTTTCTGGAACAGAAACTGTTGGTTTGCAGATTTTTGCATTTGCCGTGAACATGAGTGTTGCGTTGGCTCGTGCCGTACACGGCTGGTGTTAAAGATTACGCTGATTGGGAACGTACAGCTCATGATGTACAGCATCTGATGTAAAATGGGCTGTGCACCCATGGCCAAGTATTCAGACAAGCCTCCAGAAAGCAGTAGCCTAAATGTGTAAAACATTACCGTGATGTTTGGTGTTTAATAGATAATTCACAATTTCTGGTCAATTCTATTGCCATTTGTTAAAAGTACAGACAGCCATTAACATGCTACAAAGATTCTACCATTCAGCTTTGGTTAAACAGCTCGTTTCCATGGAATCAGGCAGTGGATTTCCAAGAGCCAATCAGTCAGACACATTCAGCACATCTAACTGCTTGTAATTACATGAAATATATTTTCAGTTGAACAACCAAATGAAATAAACATGTCAAAGTTCATACATCCTTTTTGTTGATTTTACAAAGAAGTGACACTTTCTCCTGCATGATTGTTTAGATTTCTTTTTTTATTTATTTATAAAATGACTGGCCTCACTTATTTATTTTTTATCATTATTATTTTCCTCCTTCTGGGGTTATGTATACGGCTCTATACATTTGCATAATGTAGACTTCATACCATTCTCACTTGTCCCATATACTGAAAAGGTGTGCTGCACCCCTGATGTATGCCCTTTCATTACCATTCTAGTAATTTCTGCAACAAATGTATTTTATGTAAAAATTGGCTAAATAGATTTGAAAAATGTTTTATGTGATGAGAGGTCACAGCTTTGGCAAATTGAGAAGATGCAAGAGATTGGAACTATATATTGGTTATTGGTGTCCTTAGTAATTGGTGTTGGTATCGATCCTGATAAAACAGTAGGCAGATCAGTCAACCCCTAGTTCAGGGTGTCATTGTGAAATGATTCTTGATGCCCTGAAAACTCAAACATTAATACTTGATGTTCTTGATGATGGGACTTGCCTGTTTAAATGGATGTTGACCCTTGTGAACTCTTACATGCCACCCTGCTGCTTTTTTTTTGCCGATGGTCATCTCACCAAAAATATTTACTTTCCTCACAAACGAGGATCATAGTTATAAATTGCTAGCATGAGTAAATATGTTTTCAATGATCTTTTCAGTTTTTATTTGGAGCAGGTTGAATTTAATTTTGTGAGCAGTGGCAACCCTCTGTAAACAAATGCATTGCAAATGTAGTACTGGCTGTAGAGATACACCTGGCAAAGAAAGAGAAAAGAAATGAGGAAAATAGATTGAAGACAGAGACAGACACACACACAGACATTGGAATATTTGGTTCTGTAATTGCATCCATGTGGTTCCCTTTCTCAAGAGCGCGACTTTGGTATCCTGTAAGCGTAACAACAGGTTTGATGAAGACGTAAGCTTTTGCAGATGAGAAGCAGAGAGGCATCGTTGCATAATAAAAACAATACAGATCCACATAACATAAACAAGGCAGTTTCATGGCAGTTTAATATGTTGATTGAATATTACAACAGAGTTTTAATTGTAGATATGATCCATCACCACTAGGCCTCTATATCCATTTCACCATGCACTTGGTAGACTGGTTTTTCTTCAAGTAAAAATGCATATTTAGCGTCAGCTCTTGGTGTTTGAGTGAAGGCGTTTCTCCCATGGGAACTACTCTTGGCTCAGATCTCCTCAATACTGTATGAATGCCAGGCATTTCCTGTCCTCCTCTGTTTGTGGGTAAATGCTGCTCTGACATGGATCTGATGGAAAAGATAAAAGATGGGGATACTGCCAATGCAATCAAAACCAGGCTTATTTCTAACCGTGTACATTTTTTTGACAGTGTGCAAATTGCTCCAAACACTCTGAAAACCAACCATGAATGTTTTTTTTTTCCTTTTAAATTTCATCCTCAATATCTAGACCCTAATGAATTGTGGGAAGCTTAGACATTAGCTTAGTCATTTTATTGCCTGCTAACAGTTGTCTGCTCAGTGCTTCGGTTGCTGTTCCTCACCAGGAGCTTATCCAGCTGAACACTGGCTCAGCAGGGGGGGTTCTTTATAACTTGCTCTAAGCTGTTTTTGTAAGACCCAAACTGACCCAAGCGGATCGGACAGACTCTTTTTAAAAGGCTGAGAGAGAATTCTTCATGTCACAGGGTTGTTGGCCTTCTCTTTAGGCACGCGTCTTGGCTGCCATTTTTAATTCTACAAGCTCGCTCGACACACCTTGGGGGAAAGTGTTAGGACTGCATGGAAAAATTGTAGATTTTTTTTTAATCCAAAAATGTAATGGTAAATGGTAAATGTATTGTTATTTACAATAACAGTACCACAACACCAATGCATTGCATATTTTTCCCAGGCTCTGGATTCAACTCCAGCCCAAGCTTATCATGCTTTGTGGGCTGTATCAATGGAGTCCTTCTGCACTGAACTTGTAAAATACTTCAATTAAATCCCAACTTCAAGTCTGGTGACCAAGTTTTGTTGGACTGCTGGTTTTCTTAGACTGCTATTGGTGGTAGCTGCTGTGTTTTCACACAGTTGTGAAAGTGAGGTATGCATTGTGAAAGTGTTGCTTAGTCTTTTCACATCTGAGCACAGAATGTCTACAATGTTCACACACTGACAAAAAGCTTTGATGGGATGTGTTGAGTGTCATTTGGAGTATTTGTCCCACAAACATATGGGTTTAGTAGTGATTTTACAGTTTAAATTTGTAGTCAAGTATAGATTGTACTGAAAAGTTCTGAAAAAGTACCCGGAAATGTTTTGCATGTTATTTGTGATATCTACTTTTTGATATTTGGGAGCACTATGATTTTCTGATATTTTCTTGCAGTATTTTGTGTAATTATTACAGTTTGTTGTACAGACTGTGCATATACACTTAAACCACATAAAATCCACTTGAACTGATTTCTTGCAAATGTCTTTTACAGCGTAACGCAGGGTTTTCTGAGAGCCTGCTCCTGTCGCATCCTGCTTCTCTGAGTTTGACGTGGAGATGTGTAGGGTTGGGGGATTTGGCTCTTTCTTTTCATTTCGTGTCCCCCTCTTTTCCCCTCGAGGGTCTCTTATTGGGAACTGGACATTTGGACACCACGTGTCGTCTCATCTAAGCGGCTTTGATCGATGGATTCGGTCTTGTTCGTGTTAGAGCTGAGTGGAGCCCTGCATTGGGTGCACTGGGAGTTCAGCAGGGTCTTCCACCTTTCTGGTCAGAGTGAAGGATGTGTGCTCAGTTGTAGAGACACACCAAGAGTAAGCAACAGACGAAGGCTACAGGTTGGCTTGTTTGACTTGGTTGACTGACTTGTAGCCATTTGTATATCACAGTAGATTTACTGTAAAAAATTGGTTCTTTAAAAAACGTTTGTGCTACAATGTAACAAAATTAAAATCCCAGAAAGTCTTGGTAAGATTAAACAGTATGTTGAGCAGGTTTTTGATTTAAGTAGATGTTAATGTGTATGGATCAACAATTTGATGATGTTTTGTTGCCAACAACAAACTACAAAGATTTGTGAATCGTTTTAGTTGAATCACAAATGGGCACCCACTAATAGTATTAGTATAGTTATTAGTGTTAATAGTATTAGTGGGTGTAGTATTAGTTGGATTGCATTAGTAGTATTAGTTGGATTGCATTAGTAAATCTTTAGAAGTATATTCCTCGTCTCAATCTTGTTATTCTTATCACACTATCAGCAGCAGTTGCCTGCAGTGATTTTGGGTGTTTGCAACCAAACACTTCAGTGAAGCTCCTCCCTTGATAAAATAAACATGCCAAAAACCTGTTACACAGCTGAAGCTTGAAGTGTAAAGACAGGCTAACCTGACAAATGCACCTTTTTATAATGGGTTTGACCCACCAGGTTAAGCTGTTTAGCTTAATTCTGAGAAAGAGCAGGTACAGTATATAGAAATGTTAATATTGTCATGACAAGTGGCATAGAAGGGTCAAGTTCGGCCACACAGCATCAGTTATATGTGGAATGCTGGGAATCCGACAGCTTGTTTTCCGGCATAACAAGATAGCGGTGTGGAGCTGTTCTGTCTAAATATTGGAGCATTTTTTCCACACTGGCCTGCCAGAAGTCACCCACCGAATTCTGAGGAACTATGGGAAATATCCCTGAATGCCTCTGTTAGTAAATAAATGAATAATGGGCAGATATAATCAATAACATCATCGTCATCATGTCCTCAAATTGCCACTATTATTATTTAGCGGCTTTTGTGGAACATCCTTTGCATGCTCATGGAAAATCCAGTGTGTATTGATCCATTACTGCAAAAAAAAAAACAAAACTCAAAAATGATATTTTTGTCTGCAGGTTGATTAAGAGGGAGAGGACTGCGGCAATTGCACTATGTTCAAGGCGGTACTAAAAATGAACAGAGACGGAGGGAAGGGGAGCAAAAAGGAGACAGGTATGTACTGACGGGAAGCATTACACATGGAGCTTGTGTGTGTGTGTGTGTGTGTGTGTGTGTTTGTGGTAGTGAATGGATGCCTGGTTTCACGCAGACAGTGCTCTGATAGCTCTCACTTGGATATGGCATTTTGCAGGCAGCTGCTCAAAGCGTCATTTGGAAAAATTAATGTTCTGTATTGGCCTAATTTGAAGCCAGTTTTATACATGCATATTAAATTTGGTCTAGACTTGATTTCTATCTGTAAAACTGCCCCGTATGATCAATTTCCCCAGATTGGACTGAACCTAGTTTGAACTACCAAACACTGCAGACATTTTTTATAGAGCAGATTTGTTTAATTTGAGGCCATGAAACTATACCAATGTATTTAAAGCTTTTTATAAGATACCATGATGATGATGAACTTTAAAACACCTTGCAGAATGGTTTAATGCAGAATTGTTGTGTAAATCACATTTAAGGTATAATGTATAAGATGTTGTAAGACTATGCCTGCACAATCACATATAAAACATTTAAATATAAAAAAGAATACGTCCTTGATCTGTGACTGGCTTCTAGCATGTTCCACCTGGATTCATTTCCCTGGGGCTACAACTTGCACCGTTGCTATGAAACAGGTCTTCAGGTGTTCATGATGTGGTTGCTGCCCAGTTGCAAACAGTGTGGATTCAGTGAGATGACATGTTCGTTCATTTACACACAGCTGATGTTTTCAAGTGATCTAATACATTTAAATCATTTGATTTATATTTCAGTCTTTCTGACCAATTGCACGATGCCGATGTTTGATCTGAACCCCATGGCACAGAATGGCAGCCATGCCACTCCCACTCAACTCCTACAGTTGAGTAATATAAATAAATAAGACAATTATATTGGTCAAAATGTTGAGGTTATTGTCTTGAATTGGACAAACAAAGATGCATTAATACATTATTGTTTACATGTAAAAAGAGATATTCCCAGCATAGTCTATTGGACTACAGATCCAGTCCTCATTGTCCTAGATGCTAGGTATGATTAACATATCTTGCAACATTTATTGTTGAAGTTAGCACACTGTTCTTTGTTAATTTTATTAAGCTTCTGCGTAGTATTTTAACCAAATCCTTTGAGTAATAGAAACTCCTGAACGTGAAGCCAGTGCAGTAATTTTCCAGATAGAAATCATATATTTTGCATATACATCTTTGCTCTTATGAATAATTAAGTGGAACCACTTCTTAATGTGCTCTAGGCCACTGTTGACAACGGCAAATGTTAATGAATTCGGCTGTAACTACTTCTTGTTAAATGGTATTTACTCAAAATCTGTTCATCATAGGAGAATAATTGAAGGCTGTCCCAGTCGTTTCTTTTGATGTCTGATTTCACATGAACACGCAGGGTCACCTTTACGAAGTTCATTTGATTTTAACCTTGTAACGTCGGAGCACAGAAACCAGCAGTCAGTAATGTCAGCTTTACAGCTGACCGTGCCTGTGCCTGCTGAGTCTAGCAGTACATAACTTCATAGTCACCTTCTTTATGCCAGTACTGTTCATGCTTCAACATGTCAGTGCTGAGTGAACTCATCAATAATGACAAAGCTTGTCTGGCCTGCCCAGACAGCCTCTACCTTTAGTGTTGGGTTACACACACCTACTCTTTTTATGTGCTACTCCATCTTTATGACTAAAACCGAACATTTAAAGCCAGAAACCAGACTTCTGCATCTGCGCTGTGAGCTGACTCATTCAGCGTTCTCCATGACTGGCTACAGTATTGCTCTACTTCCAGAGTGCATGTTGTCTAAATTATGGAAGTTGAAACATTATATAATTCTCCAGGTCTGTATGGTCTGGTTCCCATTGTTTTCCTCTAGCTACTAGTGATCACAGACCTGCAGACACAGAAGCCCTACAAGGAACGAATGTCTAGATCACCAGGCTCAGTCACAGGAACGGGGCACGCGTGCTCCTCAGCGTCTTCACAGAGCTTTAAGATGAGATAATGAGCATCTGGCAGAGTCCACTAGATGCTTCATTGGGCATGGTGTCATGATCAATTCCAAGTGCAAACTGTATCCCACATTTAACATTTATTCTAAAACTCCAGGAATATGTTGTACATGTGGGAATCATTACCCACCACCACCAGCCCCCCCAACAGACCTCCAGTGCATGTGCAGTGTCTCAGTTTTTAGACATACTTTCCAAATCCCTTTTCCCAGTTGGGTACAATTTGTCACATTAAATGAGGTCCCCCCAGTCCCAATCTCCCTCCTGTCTCTGCTGCTTTTTCCTTCCCATCCCCCACTGGCACGATTGGTCCCAGCCTTTCTTCCTTCCTCTGTTTGTTTTGCATGAGGAGGAATGACAGTTGCTTTACTGTCATGTAATATTATTGGCCTTCACTGGAGAGCATCTGTCATAAATGTTCAACTTACTCAAGCAAAGCAAAAACAAAGCCAGGGAGAACGTTGGAGCCCACCTCGCGTCATCCGGGAGCCCACGCGTTCGTCCTGTTTCCGCTTGCAGACCTGTAGGCTCCTCAGTCCCTATCTGGTTACGTTCCAGCCATTCTTTCCATTAAGATACCAAGGACGTTGCTAGATGATATTGATTTTCACTTCTATAGATCTAGATTTTTAATTTAGCAATCTGTATTTTGAAGCTCTCTGAATCTCTTCTTGTTCTTCCTTTATTTTTTTTTTATCTATTCTGGTGACCCTAGGGCTTTCAAATAAGTTCTGCTTCTGTGATGACAAATGTTACTGTTCTTTATTGATGTGTATACTTAAGTAATTTAGATGAAGTAATATCTATTAAATTCCTGTGGGTGGGATGTTCAGACTATTCAGCACATTTGGTAATAGAAATGTTCCAGTGCCATTTCCACCATCGTCATCTTTCATTCGCAGAGCTTTCAGACTGAAGTTAGGAATGCACAAATCCTCTAGGAAAACACTGTGGTCCAAATCAAACACACATGGCAGAATTCGGAGGACTGACAGTGACTTGACGCCCATGAGAGGTTCGCAGAACCTTCTGCTGAACATCATTGTTGTCCTGAGCTGAGCGTCATTGTTGTCCTGAGAGGCCTGCAGGCAGACGGGATGCCGTACCACGCTGTCTGGCTCAACACAGTTCAGTGTCAGAAATGTTTGTGTTGGACACACTAAAAAAAAAAAAAACAGTTAAATAGTTGATAGTTCATATGTCGTAGATGATTTGATGATGTCTGTGGTGGTTTTGGAATAATAAACTAGCCAAAGAAGTGGCTAAGGTTGGGAGTTGTGGATGGTTATGTTGTGCACACTGTAGGGTTAGGATAGTTTCCTATAAAGTGTGAGTCAATAGCAAAAACCTATTTTAGGATTTAGTAAATGTGGGTGCCTTTGCGTACGCACACAAACACATACGCATGCACACACACACTTCTTTTTGTTTGACTTGCCCTTTCTAATGGATTAGTAGGGCGCACTGGTTAAATTTGAGATCCTTTGACTCCTACCATGGTCCTTCCTCTCGGGGGAACAATATCGACTGCTTGGAGTGCATTAAAGGAATCCACTGATGATTTGTGATGGAAGTAGGTTTCAGGAAAAACCTCGATCAAAATCTAATTGCATGGTAGTGGAGTGTGTAGGATGGCGCTGGCTGAGACACTGTGCTGCGGGGAGTTTAAGACTCATGGAAAGTTTGCACTTCTGCCAGGGACCACAAGCGTCAGGCTCCTAATGTAGCTCCAGGACCCATGGAGACGACTGCTAATTCATCTCTCTAATTTCTCTGTTTCTTCTTTAAACTATTTATCTGTGTGCACATGCACACTAGCTTGTGTGTGTGTGTGTGTGTGTGTGTTGGGGGAGTGTGGCAGGCATCTCTCTAAAGGTTGTGTCTTTTTGTATGCGTTAGGCTTTTTACTGTGTGGTTTTGCGTGTGTTGATGTGGAGACTCTTAGTCTTTCTGATCTTTTTTTGTTTCAAGTTAGCTTCTTTAACTACATTAGAGAAGTGGAAGGCTTCTACCGCTTCCAAAGTGTCTTTGATCAGCAAACTCCCTTATTAATGTCAGATTTCTAGCAAGCCCACAAACTTAATGGCCTTTAGCCTGAAAGAGCATGCTAATGAGTGAATTAACATAGACTTTTTTTTTCTGAATGAATTAGTATATGAAATAAAGCAAGCGTCCACTTCATAAAGGCTCCCAGTAATAGCACGTGTTGCTATGCTGCTGGCGTCAGGGGGAGGAGCAGTGCCAGCGGGCGTGTTTACTGCACCGTACCCTGGAAAGGGCACACGTTTATGGCAGAGCTGAGGAGGCACCTCGCTCCATGGGCAAGGCTCTCTATGGAAGTTCACATTTGAACACGACATTGACATTTATCTTCAATGACTACTGCCAGATCAATTTCTGCTTGTGGCATTTCACAGGGCACACAGACATACCACAATTATATGCTGGTAAAGTCAAAGCTTTTGCCCTTCTCCATCAAAAATGATTGGGGCGGCTTTCAGTGTGCACCAAGGGGTTCCTGGCGATGACCTAGATATTTCTGATTTCTTCGTGACCTGGCTTAGGTTTAAAATGTAGATTTAAAATGTAAGTTTTATCAGGTCCCTCATGAGGGACTGTGGGCTAAAATCAGAGATATTAGTGTTTCTCTCTTAAGGTGTGCTGCTCCATGCCATGGGGAAAGACACCTGTAAAGGTCTGATATCTTTTTCCTGGCCTGAGGCCTTCTAGAGTCTGTAATGTTCTCATTCCCAGGGCTTCGGGCTTCTAGAAATCTTGAGTTTCTGGCTGATGTTTGAGAGCTGAGAGTAACTGTCTGAAGGTGAGTTTAGTGTGTTGGGCTTCGCTGTAATCTTTAGGGAGTGTCTGTGCCTGCCTCCCACTCGCAGAGTGGTCATTACTGCTGCATGGAGGAGTTACAGGGCCCAGCACGCATTCTCTCCTCCTCATTTTCCTTATCAGTTTTCTCTGCCTCTCTCTGTTTTTCCCTTCTGTCTGACACGTCTCTGGTTTGACTGTCTACACTTGTCACACACACACACACACACACACACACACACACACCCTCACAGCTCCTTGGAATTAAATGGCATTTTCTTGGGGATTCCAGTAGTCTTTATCATTCCACTCATTTCATTTAGCATATTTAGACATTTAAATAGATTTTTTTTTGACGACAACATCATTTTTCTATTTAATCACATGCATTAAAATATTACATTTTATAGACATTTGGGGAAAACAAGATGTGAGTAATGGCTAACTAATGAAAGATAGCGTGCCTGTGTGAATCCAGTCCTTCGTAACTCTTGCCCTTTGCCGCAGAGATGTAGAGTTTCGCAAAGGCGCCACGCTTCTGCAGACATAGAGCCTCTGTTACTGATGTGTCCAGCACATCGTCCCCTTTCATTCAGACTGAGAGAAAGTATAAGTCTTTACGACATGCACTTTGAAACGGTGGTAACACAGTGTGGAATGTAAATGCTCTGATGAGCGGTATTGGCCTGGCGTGACAGCTAGGTGTGAAAACCAGCACCATCAGCACAATGTGCTACAGTCGTCCGTTCAGGTGGTTCTGCATTTTAGATTTAAAAATATTATGTGGTCCGTTTTGCTTTCAGCTCAGTGTTTAATCAGATCCTTTCTTATTCAGCCTTTTATTGAGGGGTTGCTGTCAAAAGAAATCTCTTATGTCTGCTTTGAATGTTTATTTACTTATTAATTTTTCTACCTTATGCTAATATTCCTTCATGCTTTCTACATTTTTACTCTAATATTGTGAATATTGTCATTTTGGTCATTTTGACCAAAATGGTAAACTTTGCTGCTGCTCCTCTATCTATAAAAGTTGCATTCAGGTATTTGGATGTATTTGGAGAAAGAAGAAGTCCTTTGAACCATTTTGCTTTTAACAGACTTAAATGAAAAATTGTTTTCTTACTCTCTTAGATTTCTTTTAGATTCTTTGTACAGTATGTTCATATATCACTGTGTTAAAGATTAGAATGTTGCCAGACCTATGAAGTCTTTACTAAGAACCCTGGTTACTGTTGATTCAGCTGTGTGTGTGTGTGTGTGTGTGTGTGTGTACGCGCGCGCATGCCTGTGCCATGTGTGTGCTTAGCTGTTGCAGTCTCTCAGCAATATCACCCTGCTGATTTCTCATTGATTGGGTTGTGAGCAGACAACAGAGAGGATGAATTTTCCCCTCTCTCTTATACATCTCAGGTTACTAGACATGCTTGGCACACTGATAACCAAGGATGCTAGCAAGCTAATTAAAGAAAACATGGTGGAATGTGTAGGTATGGTGTAGGGGGTTGACAGAGAGAAGAACTGATGAGCCTATGGTGCGAAATGCTTTTTTTTTGCTCCCCCTGCTGTCATGGTTTAGTATTCTCTTCATAAATTATGTAAACAAATTCATAGTTTAGTGATTCTAATTTAAATGATTCTAAAACACTTGGAACCTGTTCCTGCAGTGTTACACATGAAGAAATAGTCTGGAATTGACTATTTTCTCTTTTTCGTGAGTTTGTCTATTTCTTGTCTAAACATACTGTGCGGTATTCCAGAAATATTTGAGATTCCAGATCACTGTGTCAACAGGATATTAAGTTTCGTTCTAACATACACCACACAAGCCTGATATCAGCGTTTTGCCCTCTGCTTTGCTCTGATCTCTGCCGGACTCTGTGTCGGCTCGAGACATTTAGTGAAACATTAAATAGTCCAAGGCATCCAGAAGGCCCGTTTTTCCGGTTCACATTCTCCCTGCCAACTCTTTCCATTCCCACCACTGTCTCCTCCCTCTCGGTCAACTCCGCCTGAAGACAGGAGGCAGGAGCCGGTCTTTTGATCGCTGTTTACTTTAACTGAGTGTGGCCAAGTTAGCACTAATAACAGGGCTCCACTTGTGCAGGCGAGAGGACCACCTCTAAATATTAATGTTAAAGACCATTGACCTTTTTTTTTTTTTTTTTTTTTTAAATGACACGAAATACCGATTCACAGTTTGCAAATCTACACCCATTTGAAGCTTTCACTTTGTGCGTCAGCGTTGGGTTTGGGTGAGACCTGCGTTTGTTGACCGTAGCTGAATCTTGTCGGCGCTGCTGTGATCCGCAGGCGCTCGCACAGCCGCAGGCTCCATAGAGCCCCTTTCAGGCCGGAGGCCACAGGTGCCTTCACGAGGCTGTAAAGCAGCGCTGTTCCCTGGGGACAGCTGCACTATCCACAGTGGCCTCCTGCAAACATGCGCTACCCAACACCTCCCTCCTGCTGTTGACTGTGGTGGCAGTAACATGAGCTAAAACATCCCACTGGCACATTTATGGCCTTCACCCCCCCCCCCCCCATCTTGTCTTTGGTTGAGAATCTGCACTGTTGACATGGATTTATGGACATGTGTTTTTAAAAAGAAAGGAAGTACTCCTTTCTGCTTTAATCAGTTAGAGGCATGTCAAAGGTTGCATTCATTGACGTCTATGGGTGGAAAACAAATTAGGTAATGGAAGCTTGAGGACATAACGTTGTCCTAGTTGCCCCCCCCGGTGAAAGATCATAACTGGCATAGCTCAAGGAGTTAAGGAACCTACATCACATACAAAAAAAAACCCTCATGTTAGATAACATATCCATGGGAACTGATGTGTACCGTGCTATTCATTCTCAACTGTGGCCTTGGTAACTGCGTTTTCAGCGCGGCGAACCCTCAGACCAGACACACCCCAGCACTTCTAAAACACTCAGACGCAAATCTATTACAGCAATTTCCACTTCTGTTTTCACTTTTACTTTGAGCAGGTTAAAATTACCTTGCTGCTGTATACCAGACACAGACAGCGAAACAAACAGACTGAACACACGCATAGAGGCTGTTTCAGGTAACAGGACCACATAGGAACTCTCTAGCCAGTCATCAGTGGCAGTTCCCCTGTTTCCGTGGTGGAATGGAACTTGTCAGTCAACAGCTATTCATCCAGCATTCCTCATTCCACCGCAATCAGGAGTCTGATATTTTCAGACCTCAATACCTCTTGACCACAGTGTCTTTCTCCTTCTGCAGTCTGGAGCTTAGGAGTTTGGAGGGTGGCAGCTTCTTATCTTGGAGTGTTTTCTCACTGGATTAGGTTTGGTATTTTCATTTGGCGACTTGGTATGGTAACTGGAAATGAACCACCCTTAACTCTTTGTTGTGCTTCTTCAGGCTGTTGAGGTGGATGAGAGGGCTGCTTATAAGGCAGTGGCTTAAACAAAAAGAACTGCAGAATCAAGACCATCATGAGTATCTCTGAACACCCAAGACGCAGTAATTAGCTGGGCGTTGGTGCAGCTATATACAGACACACACACACACACACACACACACATGCTTCCTGAGGTTTGGAAATACATTCAAGGTTCAGGTGTGTCCACACAAGGCCCACCGTAACTCTCACATTTCTAGACTGGCAAAATAGAGGCACCATGGGAATGGCCATGAGCCTGGCCTGCTCAGTGTTGGTAAGAGCTCCACACACATCGGACCTCCCCTGCCACTCTCACTTCCCCCTCTTCCTCTCCCACCTTCTCGAATGATGTCACCTTGGTTTGTTAATAGGTCATCAGATTTGTAGTTAAGTGATGCAGTGTTCAAAATGTTTTTTATCTTGTAACAAAGACCATGTAATTCAGTCAAGCTGGGGCTGATAAAGTGAAAGGAGAAAATATTATATCTGCATTCTAGACCAGATATCTTATTCACTTGAACTTTCATGTTGTTACTGTTTGCTCTTGCTACTATAAATGAAAGGCATGTAGGACAATACATGGAAAGCAACTTGAAGTCGGGTTTTCATGTGAAACACAACAGGATGACTAACCCATAGTTAACATTCACTCCTGGGCAGGCAGGAGCTGTGTGGAGTGCTTCTTTATCAGACTTTACCATAACTCTGCCTTTCGTGGGACAGTTTATGATTGTCAGAGAGGTGGTCTTTGACTGACTCAAGGTCGCATGTCTCAGTTTCTTGACCTGTGGTTACTGATTGGTCCTCTAAATCCCGAACGGTCAACATGGAGCCAGGACTGCGACTGGTGGACCATTTGGTATCCATGACCTTGGAAGTAATTGTGTAGTGAGTGAAAAGCAGAAAAAGAGGAATCCCTAACTAAATCAAGGTTATGTCAGAATTGGCTGGTGGAAACAAAGTGATGTAATGCCTTAAATCAGAGAGGAGAGTTCTGTGATTAGTCCACCACTGACGTGGGATGATGAACCCTGTTCTGTCGGACTGGGGGTGGATGGGTTAGAACAGGGTGTACCAGATTTTCTCTCTTAGCTAAATTCACAGCAACGACCATGATAACAACAACAGTAGTAAAATATATTTTGTTTTTTCAGCATTTTAGCAATGAGTTAAGCTAGCAATGCATCTAGCTAGCAATGAGTCCCTAAACCACGGATTTAAGATCTGTACACACATTTGTTCAAGACATTCCTCATATGCTACTATGAGTAATTTCACTGGTTAATGTCTGCTCTTTGGTAAGAAGGTGATCTGTTTCAGATGGTGAAATTCAGGATTAGCAACAAAGACAGTACAACTCTTGTTGAGACCCTCAAGCCATCTGGGTCACTGTGGCCGTCTATATCAACTGGCAGGCCGCTACTGTACAGTGTGTTCCTGATGTAGAATGGTGTATTAGCAGGGTGTGTTTGTGTGTGTGTTATCAGATGTCCAGACTATAATGCTGAACATTTTTTGAGTGATAACTGCACCAAAATCGTCCAAATTGTCTCAGGTCTAGGGAACGCTGGTGTTTTGGATAAAACTTTCAGTGCCTCTAGGAATTGTTGAGTGTTTACTGAATCACATGTGATAATGTTTTTTAAGGTCTGATAGATTTCAGGTATTTTGGAGTGTTTTCTCATAACTGTGGTTCTTATTGAGTGTTAATTAAAGGCCATTATAGAAGTATGTGTGCTCAGGTCAGTTGGCCACACACTGTTCTGATTTGTGTGTGTGTGTGTGTGTGTGCGTATAATGTTTGAAGAAATACCTTCTTTTGATCTGTTATCTGTCCACTTGCATGTTGGTGCGAGTTCAAGAGTCCATTCTACTGGAATTAATTTGCTAAGTAGCCGTACGTCTGACCCCACAACTCAGTTTAGCGTGCATCGCTATCTCCCAGCATGAAGTTAACACAGTGCACCTCTTTGTGAAGGAAACTTTTACTTATTTATTTATTTGTGCTGTTTCTGGAAAACCAGAAGTCATTAACAAAGGCCCTAGTCCTCAGTGGGTGATCGGTTGACTTCTGGTCTCATGTGCCCCTAGTTTTGTGGCATTCTATGCTCCTCTCTTCAGTTGACTAGGAGAGAGTTAGTGCTCACTATGCATGTGACTCTGATACTCTAGATGGATAATTCATCTCCATCTCTGTGAGCATTTAGTGGCCTGCCCGGATTAATGACCCCCTGCTTTTCTCTGCTCTCTCACAGAGGAATAATGGCCACCATGCACAGAAGACGCCTCCTCCCTTGCTCTTTGGTGCATAGAAATGGCATCCTGGTATAATTGCTCCGCAGGGAAATGTGGGGATGCTTCCAGTATTTAGCAAAGTTTGACATGGCTTTATATAAAGTACTGTGAACCATTTCATGTGGTTGCGCAGAACGTTTCTGGTTGAGTCATGGATTGGGGAAATTCAGAAATACGCTGTGACCGTAAGTTTTGTTCGCAGTTGCTCAGAGGCGGATAGCATGAGCTTGTGATTTTGGATAGAGATTTGCTCAATTACTATTGTAAAGTAAAGTTAAAACTCCAGTTGTGCATGAAATTCCCACAAGCTGCAGTCAGATTCTTTGCTTTCATTTGGAATAATGTTCTGGGAGAGAGGCCTTGGCCTGAGTCATCATCTCATCCATTTAAACACACTCAATAGGCATTAGCCATACTTCCTATTGTCCTATGTCAGCTGTTGTTCTCATGACCCACCCTGGCCCTCTATGTGCAACCTTTGCTAAATGGCCTGTGCTAATGCCAATCACAATCTGCCATTAACCCCTGACCTCTCTAGGGTTACTGTGAGAGGTCAGTGCCATACACGCATCAACGCAGCAACAACTGTCCAACCGCTGCTCAGCACAGGAAACGGGCAGCGACCTCTCAAGGTTTCATAAAACGCATTTAAAGGTTACATTTCAAAACGGAACATGTTACAGCAGTGTGTTTCTCAGATCTGGTCGAACTGGTGTCGCAAGTTCTGCTTTATCGTGTAATAGTCTCCCTGCTTCAAAACAGCTTCTTGCAAGTAATTAACTAATTAACAAACCTTTGATGAGAACAGGTTTGTTAGAGTTTTGGGAACATGAAACATGTGAACCTTTCAAAATACTTCAGGCTTGAGATATCACCATGAAACATACGAACATTAGATGTCTAATGTTTCTGTGTTTATGAGAATTGGGAATTCTCAGTTTTCATCATACCTTACATCAACAGTAGAGGACTGTCACATTCCTCTAGTGTGTGAAACACTACCCATTCAGTGAGAAGAACTGTAATTTGAAACGTTGAAACTGTTGTGTGTGTTGGAATTGTCCACGTGTCTTTATGAAAATTCTTTTATGCATTGGATATTATTTTTTTCTTTTATAGAAAACTATCAGAAATTCTTTTGTGGATATTCGGTCAACTTTCAAGGCTGTGTATTACTCCACATTTACATTTAGAATTCAAATCTCAAGGTGCATTAGTTTGGGATCACACAAGCCCTTTTGGATGTTGGCAGATTTGTGCAAATGAAAAGGTCTGTAAGCTAGCGCTAACAGTGCATAACACACTGCTGCGAGCCCTCGGAAAATAATCACAAAAGCTGGGATTACGAAAATCCAGCCCAACACTGATCACTACCCTTTGATGTTTTAATAATATTCTCCGTTCCCTCATTGTAATTTGTTGTTCAGCTCATCCATCTTGAAACCCTGTCCAACTTTATCTCCTGTACAATAGCTTGATAGGAGAGAGAAAATGGAGGAAGCACTAAAGCATTGTTAATGTGAAAGCTTTTTTGACATTAGCGCAGTCTCGATATTTAGACCTGTTTGAAGGAATGGTCTCCTGCGGCCTCCTGTAATTGCTTTAAAAGCTGAAGTGATATTCAAAAAGTTTTTGCAGGCCCCGAGCACACTTGTGTAATAGCACCACCGTGACCTCGTCTTCCTGGTTCCAGCGTGTCTGTTAAGCCTTCCGTGGAGCGTGCGTGAACGTAACGCAATGCTGCCGTTTTACCCACACACCTGGCCAGCCAGGAGCCATTGAGCATGTGTACACAGCCATCCTTTTACATGACACAGACATACACAGACACTTTACAGCCACTTTTGCCTTGACTGAAACCATAGCGCATTGCCCCCGGCATATAAAGAGCCCTCTCATATTCCCCCCACCCCCACCCACCCACCCCCACCAGCCCTCGTTCCTCCACTCGGAGATAAACATGAGGCCAAGGCATCGCCCGGTCCCGGGCGCTTTTCCCAGACCGGCAGAAATGAAGCGTTCATGAAGAGAAATGGGAAATGTCATGGCTCTCAGCCTCCTCGTTCTTTGTTCCCCCGAGGGCGCTGAGAAAGACATTCCGCAGTGCACAGCCCTAAAGCTGAGCCCCGCCCTCCAGCAGAACATCCGTCCAGTGGATATACGGCGTCGGCTGCTGTTAAACCGCCCTGTTTGTGCCCACTGACTGTGTTCTAGCGGAAGGCCCCTGGGCCCAGAAGACCTGTTTCGTGCCCGAAATAAACAGAATTTCTTTCTGTCTTCAGACAACCACAGTCTGGAACATTAACATTCACATGGATGGGTTTTTGGAGAACAATGCTTGACCAGTGATGCTGGCAGAGAGGAATCCTGTCAGTGGTAAACTGTTGAATGTCCAAGAAATTACAGAATTTGTGAGATCAGCACACAGCATGAGGGAGGGAGGGAGAGAAGGAGAGAGAGGGAGAGAGAGATGTCTTCATCCCTGGACCTAAACAATCTTAATTTCTATCTTTCTATCTGTCCATCACTGTCTGTACCATGTCAGAATAACATTTTGTCATTGCCAGAGGGAAAATATATCCTTTATGTCTGACAAATTGCTGTGGTAGGCACAGACAGTTCACCTTTCTTGAAGTCTTCTTTGCTTAATGCATTTAGTAGAGGTTCATGATCTTTATGGTTTACCCATGCCTAGGACTTTTGATTAGGGGAAACAGCTCCAGGTCATTTACCATAGTGTTCAGTCACCAACCTTACATTAAATTGCATGTTTATATTTCAGCTCCTCTATTTGAGCTGCATGCCCTAGGGAATGGGATGCTCTGCTGAGAGAGTTGTGCAGTTGTTTCCTTCCTACCATCTTGCCCAGAGGCTCAGCACTGCTGACAACAGCGGCAGCCTGCGTAACAGCAGCACAACGTCGGCCTGCGTAACAGCAGCACAACGTCGGCCTGCGTAACAGCAGCACAACGTCGGCCTGCGTAACAGCAGCACAACGGTAGCCTGCGTAACAGCAGCACAACGTCGGCCTGCGTAACAGCAGCACAACGTCGGCCTGCGTAACAGCAGCACAACGTCGGCCTGCGTAACAACAGCACAACGTCAGCCTGCGTAACAACAGCACAACGTCGGCCTGCGTAACAGCAGCACAACGTCGGCCTGCGTAACAACTCAACAGCAGCAACCTGTGTGCATTTGCTGTGGCTGGGAGGACTTACCTTCCTTAAGCTCTTATGTCTGTGAATGAGGTGTGGGGAAAGGAGCAAACTCTAAACACAGAGCATTTGTTAACACTGTTTGGATTAGATTCAAGTGTCTGGTTTCTGGAATATCCCTTTACAGTAGATTTTGGTTTTTGTTTGCTGGGGTGTGTGTGTGTGTGTGCGTGCGCTTATGAGTGGGGGGGTTGCCTGAGCTCCTGAACAGTTGAGCTGTTCTGGTACTGAGTTCAAAGTGGCAGTTTCATGCTGTGTTTAAATCCTGAGGTCCGATAACTCTCTCTCTCTTTCTCACACTCACACACACACACGCGCGCACACACTCCTTCCCTCCCCTGTATATGATGAGTGTGGGACCCTTTGTGCCCGTGTCTCTGGGTTCTCTGTAGTGGATATGAGCAGTTCATTGGGGTTCAGTCTAGCAGCAGAACCTCCCACTGCTACACTGTCCTGTACCCGCTCTACTTTGTGCCTTTGACAAAGAGAATCTGCATTAATTATTCCTCGCTCCCATGCTCATCTGTCAAATTAACTGACAAGGACCTAATAAGAGGTTAGAATACACAACCACAACTCCCTTTACACATACACTAGTGTCTCATAAAGAGAAAAAATAGTTTCTAAAGGTTAGAGTTTAAACTTGGTGCTTGTTTTCTAAACAGTTGTTTGCTGTCATGGTTCTAGTGTAAAAATCAGTGACACAGTGTCACACAGTAAATAAAAGGGCTTAGTTATGTCAGCGTGGAGTGCATCCCCCCTCAGTGTTATGCCCCTTGTATTCAAAATGTTTGAGCAAGTGTGTCTGAGAGTGTGTGTCTGAGTGTGTGTCAGAAAGTGTGTGCGTAGCAGATAGAGACTGCTGAGTGACTGTGCTTCTAGCAACGCTAAATACGAGTTTACTAACTGAAAATGGCAAATCGTATTTCAACACAGCATTCAGATTTAGCACACACGTGCACACATACAAAATGATGCCCTCAGGAGCAATTCTGGAGCATTCAGCAGTGTGACCACGAGGCTAGAATGGGTCGAACAGACAGGAGCTCATTAAGTGCGCAGACTGAAATCCAGTTGGATTTATTGTGGCCTACATTTATTTTGGGTTGGTCCTTTGGGCTTGCCTAACACACTGATGCCATGGGGTTATTGGGTCTTCATTTATTTACTGGAAGTAATAGACTGAGGTCACTGGATTAGAGAATTATCCCGAGTATAACATTATTGTGGAAATTAATCAAAACAACAAATATCAATAAGGTCATGGACATAGCAATTGTAATTGTTATCTGTTCAGAGAGGAAGTAGAGGAAAAATAACTCAAATATGTTTTCTCTTGCTAAGATAGTCATGATTACTTCACTCTAAACCGTAACTCCTCTAATTCAGCCATAGATTAGCTGTGGTCATTAAATAATGTCTTATAAAACCTCACCAGACCTTAAGCTGGAAGAGTTTACCGTCTTTGGTCCTGCCATGACTTTCTAGAAATGGAAAAGGAAAGGATGGGGTGACTGTAATCATTTTCACATCCCCTGGCGGCAGTGTATAATTAGTCAGGGCTGGTTTCCCCTGGCCCCTGCCTCGGCGGAGTGCTGGCCTGGCCTGCTCTGGCTGTCCTGCTCCCGGCTGGAGCGCAGGAGCAGTGTTGGTGAG
The DNA here is from genome assembly GCA_020368025.1 of Brachyhypopomus occidentalis. NCBI lineage: Eukaryota > Metazoa > Chordata > Actinopteri > Gymnotiformes > Hypopomidae > Brachyhypopomus > Brachyhypopomus occidentalis. The sequence goes on from JAGXOD010001430.1 coordinate 3,304,959, forward strand.
CAGGAGCAGTGTTGGTGAGCAGGAGCAGTGTTTGTGAGCAGGAGCAGTGTTGGTGAGCAGGAGCAGTGTTGGTGAGCAGGAGCAGTGCTGGTGAGCAGGAGCAGTGTTTGTGAGCAGGAGCAGTGTTGGTGAGCAGGAGCAGTGTTGGTGAGCAGGAGCAGTGTTGGTGAGCAGGAGCAGTGTTGGTGAGCAGGAGCAGTGTTGGTGAGCAGGAGCAGTGTTGGTGAGCAGGAGCAGTGTTGGTGAGCAGGAGCAGTGTTGGTGAGCAGGAGCAGTGTTGGTGAGCAGGAGTGTTGGTGAGCAGGAGCAGGTGCAGTGTGAGCAGGAGCAGTGTTGGTGAGCAGGAGCAGTGTTGGTGAGCAGGAGCAGAGCAGGAGCAGTGTTGGTGAGCAGGAGCAGTGTGAGCAGGAGCAGTGTTGGTGAGCAGGAGCAGTGTTGGTGAGCAGGAGCAGTGTTGGTGAGCAGGAGCAGTGTGAGCAGGAGCAGTGTTGGTGAGCAGGAGCAGTGTTTGTGAGCAGGAGCAGTGTTTGTGAGCAGGAGCAGTGTTGGTGAGCAGGAGCAGTGTTGGTGAGCAGGAGCAGTGTTTGTGAGCAGGAGCAGTGTTTGTGAGCAGGAGCAGTGTTTGTGAGCAGGAGCAGTGTTGTGAGCAGGAGCAGTGTTGGTGAGCAGGAGCAGTGTTGGTGAGCAGGAGCAGTGTTTGTGAGCAGGAGCAGTGTTGGTGAGCAGGAGCAGTGTTGGTGAGCAGGAGCAGTGTTTGTGAGCAGGAGCAGTGTTTGTGAGCAGGAGCAGCAGGAGCAGTGTTTGTGAGCAGGAGCAGTGTTTGTGAGCAGGAGCAGTGTTGGTGAGCAGGAGCAGTGTTGGTGAGCAGGAGCAGTGCTGGTGAGCAGGAGCAGTGTTGGTGAGCAGGAGCAGTGTTGGTGAGCAGGAGCAGTGTTGGTGAGCAGGAGCAGTGTTGGTGAGCAGGAGCATTGTTTGTGTGCAGGAGCAGTGCTGGTGAGCGGTTCTAGTGAGAGGTTCTAGTGAGCAGTGCCATGCTGCTGTTTTTCCCCTTCATGTTCATTGTGTCGTTCCCGTTTCCTGTGGGCTATTCTCGGATTTGAGCAACATTCTCCTTTTCTCTCATTTAGGTTTCTCTGTCGCTATTTCTGTGTTCCATCGTTCTCTCTCTCTCTCTCTCTGTGGTTAGATCATTCATTCAGTCCGTTGTGTGGACAGCTCTGGTCTGCCCTGGTCTGGTCTCTCTTTTACTGCTGGCTTTTCATGTGGCATCCCTTGATTTACAGGGTTCGGTTGGAAACGGCACACTGCTCCTGCAGCCTCTCCACCATGGGGCACGGCTCCGATTACCCATACCACCCATCCCTCCAGATTACCCATACCACCCATCCCTCCAGATTACCCATACCACCCATCCCTCCAGATTACCCATACCACCCATCCCTCCAGATTACCCATACCACCTATCCCTCATTACTCAAACATTTTTTAGCTCAATCATTTTGTCTCTTGGACTCATTATGGCAATGCTGCTTATTTATAGCATAATTCCATTATTGCTTGCGTTGTAATGAAATGGGGTACGGCTTTTAGGGTCTTTACGTATGACGGACCCGTCACAGAACTGTTGTGCTTATTGTTCTGTGTAGGTGAATAATAACTTGCAAGTAGTTAAAAGTAAATGAGTGCCAGTAAGGGCAGATGCTCCCGGACTTGTCCTGTGACACTTCAGTGCAAGACACGCTATTCCAGCAGAAATTATCATGGTTCTTTCATTTCATTTTCTGAAGCTAAAACTGAATGGGTGAGATACGATAGACCGAGTCAGATCTAAACTGGTCTGATTGTCACCCAAATGTCAGACCTATCAAATATTATAAGGAACTACTTTAATGAACCCCCCCCCCCCACACACACACACACACACACCCCACAATCCTCTGGGTAACTGAAAAGCTTTAGATGAGCATTCGTGGGGAGTCTGTGAGCAGTGGGGCCTCCTTTTCAGGCCCTCCAGGACCAGCTCACCCTTTTGACTGAAGTGGTTTGTTGTTGCTGTTGAAATGAGTGCTCTGCAGTACTGAGCACCAGCTCTTTGTCCAGGTCTTTGACACCCAGTCAGTTTAGAAGCTGAGTTCTCATGCGCACTGCAAGCACTTTGCTTGTAAAAATGCTATTCCTGAAGGGGACGTTTTTCAGCATTCAGCAAGTGGTTCAGTATTTTTATTTATTTTTTAATCATTAATTACACATAGTTCAAACAGGTAAACTAGTTGACCACATAAAGTCCTATACATGGTTTTACTGGGAATTGTAGTTCCCACACCTGGTGTTTCTTTAGAAGTCATAAGGGTCACAGTGTGAACCCGTCAGGCGATTCATGGGATCTGGCTGAGGTGTTAGTTGGGGCAAAACTACTTCCTGCATCCTGGCCTTCTCTAATGTTTGGTGACCTTTCAAACAATACATCTTTGTTTTTGGTGTTGATGGAGTCTGTGTGCGAGAAAGAGAAAGGTGATCTGATTCCTCTTATTTGCAGAAAATAGAATAGTTTTTTTTTTTTTTTTTTTTTAACTTCCTCACAGTTATAAGTAAAGTATCAAAGTGAGTCTTTGTCATGTCAAGGTAATCTCAGGATAATCTCAGGATAATCTTGACCTGAGCATCCCCAAAGCAGAAAAAAGTCAACAAGAAAAAGAGCAACCAGACGGAGCCTTGGCTTGTCTGCATTCAGGGAGACGGAGTGTGACTTTCTCACCAGTTCCCTCGCAGCCAGCGTTGGGTCCGGGCGCATGCTAGACTCGTTTATGGAGCTGGAGCCAACTGCAGCGCGGGGCGGAGCGCTACGGGTGCATGCTAGACTCGTTTATGGAGCTGGAGCCAACTGCAGCGCGGGGCCGAGCGCTACGGGCGCAGGCTTCAAGCCTTCCGTGTCCACCAGAAAGAGAGATTATCTTGCATGACATCAGATCTTATCCTGGAGTTTTATTGATGACCAAGCCAATAGGTACCGGGAGGATGCGGTTCTCACGTTTCTGTTTTTCAAGTCCATTAGTGCACAAGCAGCACATCGCCATGGATACCAAGAGGGGTTTGAACGCATCAGACACTGAGGAAAAAGCACACTTTTGAGGTTCGATCCATCATGAACCTAATCCATTTGCTGTGTGGATTTCAGGGCAAAGGACACTGAACAGTTGTTTGGTCACCAGCCCTCCTCCGTATACATTTAAACAGGCATGTATTTTTTTTAAAGCAGTAGTTAAACATCTGCTTTCAGTCTCAAGGCTGCTTCTCAGTTAATCATCGTTCGGCATCTGTGCCTTGATTGGTCTGTGGCTGTGGTGGTGGTTGCCCAGGCAGCCAGACACATGCGTGCCCCTGTTCAGTAGGGTGCAGTAGAGGGCTTACACAGTACGGTGTACACCTTCAGCCTGTGAGCCAAGGGGAGGGAGGCCAAATGCTCCCACAGCTGTTTACAGAAAGTGGGCAACAACAACTTAGCAAACGGCTAAGTAAAAATACAGTACTGCATTTCATTGGATGAATAAATGTAAACGCAGTGGATTTCGACACATCGTTTTTATGACTATATGACTCTATATAATACATTCTAAATGCTTTTCCCCCTTTGAAGAACATATACAAATATATTTATGTGCACATATCACATTGAGTCTATTTCTGTATGCAGTGCTGCTCATTAGTCATTGGCTGGCGTCTCAGCTCTAGTTGTTGTGGATCTGTAATCCAGCTCCCATGCAGCTGGCTACTCTCCTCTTTCTTGGTTGTTGCATCATTAGTTTGTGCCCAAGAAGCGAGATATCAATAGAACAGAATGGAATAGCAGTCAAAGCGTCTAGAGTTGATTCTAAATGTGACATTTGCAGGTAGTCACTGACTGCAAAAAGGAAAAAAGAACAGAGCTACTTAATGCCATTTTATTCAAGAATATGCCACAATATGCAAGAATCTGAAATCCTCTAGAATTTGGGATTATATGTTCAAAAAAAAAAAGGCTGTAATTAACATTTGAAAATACTCTCTCAAAGTATCCTTAAAAATGACAATTTGCACCCCTTCATTTTAAACGTGAATTGAGCTAGTGCCAAAGCAGGGTCGTCTCTTAGATCATTTGTGGTTCCTCTCACACACACCCTTCTTTTAATTTCCTCTGTAGGAGAACCTTTACATGCTTAATTTCTTTTGACTGTTGGCAGTTAATAATGGAAGAGTGTCAGACACCTACATAAATGTTGTGTGCAGACACCGCTTTTAGCAGGCAATTAAGGTAATTACAATGTATGTTTCAACCTGTTCAACTCTCAGTAGTTAAAATCAACACGTGAACTCTTTTTCATCGGTTAACTGGCACATTTGGTTTTCTGTTTAGCTTTCAAGTCCATGTTTTTTAAAGTAATGTGCATGAGCTGTGGGGTTTTTATTTTTTTTGCAGTTGCTCTCTGTGTGACTACAGTGCGTCTTATTTGGTCGGCCTGGCCCAGTTACAGCAGTGTAATTGTTTGTCTTGTGCTCTTCTTTCAGTGGGGGAGCCCCATTTGCTCAGTGCCCAGAGGAAAGGGCCTGGCAGTGGGGTACAGGACCCTGGCGCCGTCCTGTCCTGCCCCGCCGAGGACGGGATGAGGCTCAGCCTGTCCAAAGGGGTGTCCATGTCCCTGCCCTCCTCTCCCCTACTGCCCCGACAGAGCTACATGATGCCCACGCGCTCGTCCAAGAAATCTCCAGGTACGCGCCCTCTACCGGACCATTACCGCAGTGCCTCACTGGCACAGACGAGTTTTCAGTTGCTTGCTGCACAACCTGTCAGGGATGATTTTCCAACAGCAGATCCATCGTAGTCAGAGGCTAAAGAGATTAATCCCCATTAAGAGTGTCATTTATTCGAACGTGGGGGCGGGGGGCAAGAACCAGCCAAACTTTTTTGGAAGCTCGTTTCACACACAGTTCCAGTCATCTCAATATCTGCTCAACAAGAAGGGGCTCGCAGCCTCGTGTCACCTGAGACATGGCGACTGCTGCCGCCGGCGGGCGCACAGAACCGCGGAGCCGTGAGTGAGCGCGGCCCCGGGGAGGCGAACTACGAAGAGGTCACTCAGGAAAAACGCCCCGGGCATTTGCTGGCCATATGTGACCTTTCTGGATCAATCGAACTGAAGAAGGTCATGGTCTGGGGGCTCAGGCCATGTGTGCAGGCATGGGCCTGTGTGCTCATGAGATAAGGCCAGAGTTGGAGAAGGAGAGTGAGCTGGAAACTGTAACTGTTTGTGTAATACGTGGGATTACATACCTGGTGTTTTGTGCGTCATGGATTATTTAAATTAGTTTACAGACTTATGAGTGATTGGTACTTAGCGTCTGTGGTTATGTGGAAATGAGGGCACGTATGTTTGGTGGCTTGTTTCATGTTTTGAAGTGTGTGTGCGCGTGCATGTGCATGTTTGTGTGTGTATTTTTGTGTGTATGTTTTTGCGTGTTTGTGTATGAATGCATGTATGGTCAATTTGGTTTGTCCTGCCCTTCCCAGTGGTGAAGGCTGCAGCTGCAACCATCAAAGCTCGTCACTAAACTTGTTTTACTCAGGTTTTTGTTTACAAAGGACTTGGCAAAGAAGGCCGAGATCTTTTAGGTGGTTCCCTTAACCGCACATTCACATCTGGGGCTCATGTGTTGTATCAGCGCTGCTTTGAACCCGCTGCAAGTGCAGTGAGACCTGTTCAGACTGTCGGCCTGTTGCCCTGTCATGCATTCTTTCAGTCCGTAGTCAATTACTGAAAGATCGTCTTCCAATTAAGATCTCTTGTCTTTTGCGAAGTTGTGGAACTTCTTCAGGACACGTATTGACAAATCAGTATTTTGTTTGATAATGATTGAGATAGAGTTGAATGATTTAGCTTGAATGGTTTGTGCCGAGTTGATAAAGGGCTGTTTCAGGAATGTAATAAAAATTTGCAAATCATTATGCGATGGCTTTTTTAGTAATTGGTCATTAAGTCTCCTCTACATTACTGCTTCGAATGTTGGCTTATCAGTGTCCTGGTTTATATTTGTTCACTGTATGATTACAGTTTTCTTGTTTTGCTTATTTTAGATTTTTTTGAACAATTTGTCTTTTTTAAATGTAAATTTCCCTTCATTATACACACAAAATGAAAGAGCAAGAGAAAAGCGGGTGTGTATGTTGAACCGGTCAAGGTTCCATTAAAGTCGCAAATGACAGCACAGTTAAATTATTTCCAGATGGATGGCACTAGACTTCGTGCCTTAGCTTTCATTTCTGCATTCTCCACTGGTAGCACTGCCATGGTATTGGATCCAGTATTTGTCCTTATTAGTAGCCCTATATGCTAAAAGCAATTAATAAACTAAACTACGTAGTATTATAGTAGTATGACTATCAGTCTTGGTAGCTCCATCACAAATGTCCTTTTAGTGCTTTCTACTTTATAGTGTTTGTGTGTGCACACATCTGTGAGTGTTTGTGTGTGAGTGGTGGGTGTGTGATCTGGTTAGAGGGATTGTGTATTTAATATGTTGGGTGATGTTTGGTGTGCCTGTGGGATAGACTCTTGTGAGCATGCATCTCTTTGTTAGCTGTTGTAATTGTATGTGTAAGACTTTGTGTGCATCTTCACAGTGAGAATGGAGAGAAGCTTCTCACTTTCAGATAATATGCACACAGACACTGACACCATCCTCAAACACACATATATGCGTGCACACACATGCACGCACAAATTCACACTACCCCCAAACACATACACGCACGTGTGCGCACACACACTTTTTATGGATGAAAGAGAAGCATGTCAATTGACTCAGATGGCACTATAACTCAGTAATCAGTAATGTACTAAATTGTCCTAAATTGGGTTATACGAGGCGTTTGTGAGTGTGAGAGTGTGTGTGAGAGTGTGAGGGTGTGCATATACACTCAGTCCATGCCTGAAAAATTCCTGCAGTCTCTTGCGGGGGAATTTTGTCTTGAGCCTCCCTGATCTATCAACGGGAATTAGATTGGTCTCCACAGGTTTGGAAAAGGGCCAAAACCAATCTGTCCTTCCTTTTTAATTAAATCAATTCCATTATACCATCTTTCAATTTTTGAGCAGTTTTTTGGTTTTGGTTTTTTTTTTTGGAGGGTGTATTTAGCTGTCCCAATGTGGTGTAGTTCATCACCAGCATACTCAGCCAAGCCCCATCCAGACCCACTCAGACCCGTTTCAGTAGGTTCTGCAGGGGGCTCCTGTCTCCAGGGCTCAATATAGCACCTCGGAACCACCACACTGGACACACATTACTTCATTAATCTCCTCCCAGTCCACGTCACTCTTAATTGCTAAATATGATTGTGTGTCTTTTGTATAAATCCTAATCCTCAGCTCTGGAGGGCAACGCAGGATGAGTAGATTATAGGAACCTTTTCTGATACCCTCACTCATTTGTGTGGCTTAGCTGAAATCCCTTTTCTTTTTTCCAGATCGTTTGCTCTGTCCTGTGTCTCATTTCCTTATAACATAAGGAATGCGTTTTATTGTGGCAACCTTTTTATAATGTGTTGTTTAACTAAAGCCTCAACAAAGCAACTTGGAGTTGCTGTTCCAATTACACGCATATCAGATGACTGTGACACATGCTCTTGAATGCTTTGATCATTATAGAAAAGCCAACATGTGTTTCACAGGACCCACTGTCTGTTTTATCCTGTGCGCTTTACTAAGCTGGTAGAGGTGCCACTTCTATGAATTGGAATAACCCCAGATGCTGCTTGACTCCACTCTGCCCCCCTTTGGTCGTTCAGGTTCATTGCCCCTCATTCTGACAATCTGGGTGTATTAAGATATAATTTTGTTTCTTACATTTGTATCCTCCCTGAAATTTTTACAAGTTAGCCGTGTTCTGTTTCATTACCACAGAAGACCGGTGTGGGATAACATTTCTTCAGATGTCACTTTTCTGACAGTAGAGATTAACATTGTTCTGTTTCAAAGATGATATAAATCAGTCAGTCAGACTTCATTAAAATCACACTTTTTAGAACACAAAGCAGCTTTTCAAATGTCTGGGTCCAAGTTAGGGAAAAACTCCCTGAGGCTTAGAGGCAAACCTCAAGAGGAACCCAGACTCAGAAGAGCAATCCCATCCTCCTCTGGCTGACATTGGACAGCATAACGAAACTAAAACTTTTAATCAAATTATCAATAATAACAGAAGAAAACAACAGAAAAACACAATGCCAGTAAAAGGACAAAAGAGGGGTAACTATATTTATATTGAAAATGGTGTTGGTGTCACAAGACCAGGTCTGGTACAAACACCTCAGGAACAAGGGTTACTTTTTTCAGTACTACATCCAGATGAATATATGAGAAGGAAAAACATATTATATTTCATTAGAAAATAACCCCTCTAGCTCTGATGATGACAATGAGTTACAAATTTCTGACTTAGTATTAGGTTGTATGGGTTTGGTTAGCATACATGTCTCCACTCAAAAGATGACTTATGTCTGAGGTAAAATTCAGATCGAGGAGCACGTCTCCGCTCTCGGTTACCTCTCTCCTCTCCTGCTCTCCTGTCTTTGTCCACTGGTGAAATTTGAGCTAAACGCGGGAGGAAGCAGGGAGTGGAGGCGAGGGGGCGAGGGGAAAGGTTTCAGGATGCACGCAAAACAGCCTCTCAAGGTCAACGCGAGCATGCTGCCTTCTCTCAGCCCTCCCCACGGGTCAGACCAAAGGCGTTCCCACTGCAGGAGTAGCGTTTGTGTTCCACACCGCTCTCTCTCTCTCTCTCTCTCTCTCTCTCTCTCTCTCTCAACTCTCACGGCACCCTCTCCGTCTCTTTGTTCTCAGCTGAAGGACCGTTATGCGCCCCCATCTTTCAGAAACCGCCAGGCTCTCTCTCCTGTGCCGGAGGCTGCAGCCACTAAAGCCCTTGAATCTTTAAGCAGTGTGCAGGGACTTGCGCGCGAGCTGCTACCAGCGCTTCCTTCTGCAGAAACGGTTAATGAGGCTGTCGCGCTGCTGTTAGCCTGAGCTCGTTACGCATGGCAGACCTTTGGGGCATATCAGAACTCTGTTAATATCATATTCACTGCTGCACTGGCCAGCTTGTCATTTCAAAATCCATGTGTGTGGCATAAAACCAGAGGAAGACAGATCCCTTGTGAACCATTATTGGCTGAACTAGTGAGAGCTGGAGTGTGGCTCCCTGGCTGAGAACAGCGTTTAAGGGGGAATTCAACCTACAAAATGACGCCTCGGATATGCTGAAATTCTTTTTTTTTTTAAACTACTGCATTCTGAGATATTTCGGCTTTTGTCGTCCAATCCTCTTTTTAATTTTTCACACCAGCAGATAAGTGAACGTGAAAGGCACAGCTGGCCAAATTCATTAAACCTACCGGCAGATATAATGTCACCTTAACCGTGAACAGAGCCCCGCTAACATGTTTCCTCATTTTTAATTTTGGATTGCCTTTTACTCTTTTACTGTCTGCATGATATATGGTGCCACTACATTTGGTCCTCATTTGCATATGAGGATAGCAATTCATACTACAGCACTGCTTCACAAAAATACCACCTGAATCCAATGAGGATTTCATGATCTTTTCTATAACAATGTTTGATGCAAGTCAGCAACAGAATACTGCATATGCACCCATTTTGCTAATTGATGAATCTAAGAGGCATATTTTTGGTCTGTTTAGAGTAAGAATGATGACAGACTTTGCTGTGATACTGCAAATACACATAGAGGAAGGGGAGTTGCTTGAACTCGGTCCCACAGACATTTATAGTCATATCTGTATCAGTGGCTTGGAGGATGTGTGTGGGTGTGCGTGTCTGGTGGTGTGTGTGTCTGTCTGTCTGTCTGTGTGTGTGTCTTCACCAGCTAAGCATGAAGTAAATTATTGGAAGTGCTCTGATGTCCTACTGCCATATTTAACTTATACACAACATAAAAGATTCATGACATTCTAAATTAAAAATGCAAAATAAGAGTTGACTACACAGGTATTTGCGTGTGAGAGAGAGACTGATTTAGATCTGATTCGGAGCCTCTCGTCTGCATCAGCTGTCTGTGCCTCACACTTTTGGCATTAGTGAGAGGAAGAGAGGTAAGCCTGGACGGATTGGTGATGCAGACTGGTAATGCTGACAGAATATCCCATAAACACTGCAGGAGGACAAATACTTCCACCTCCAGTTAATGTGCTGTTTACTTTTATCAGCTCTCCTCAGTACATCCCTGGGAGAGCCATATATATCCAAGTTGATTGATAGTAATGCATGTATATGAATTCAGAACTACAGCAGCCATTGATTGCAGAAGAGCAAAAGGAGGTTTTAATACATGGCAAATATTTGCGGAGAGGAAGGGTACCTGTGGTGCTGTGAGATACTGAGGTGGTCTGTGCAGGAAAGGCTAATGTGGAATCAGTGTGGGCAAACATTCTTGAGGATGCGCTTAGGCAGGTGTTTGAGTTGAATCAGTAATGAGTATGAGAAAGTTGCTATCTTCTCAGTTGCACGTCCTCATACATATTTATGAGCCCCAAAAGTAATTGTAATTTAGAGGTTTTTTTTTTTGTTGCAATAATAGTGTCTAAATAATAATGACTCAAGAACACACACACGCATTGAGCTGTGGTCATTTTAAAACCATTTCTGACTGGATCTTTAAGCACATAAAAAGAATCTCATTGCTTTCTGGAGACGAGCCCAGCCGCTACCATTAAAATCTCCCTGTACCTAATGCTGCAGTATTTTAATGTTAGTTTTGCCTGTTGCCTAGCCCTGCCAAGTCTCCATCCAGCCCTCGAACATTTGGTGAAACTGAGCTTCTTGAAATACCCAGTGCAAATAGCAATTTATCATTGTAATGAATGGTCACATCATTTCAAAACCTTTCAGTATGACAAGTTAATAGATTTTATAGTTTGTTTTTCACAGGGTTGTATTCCACAGGGCTGTTAACACCTTTTCTCCCCCCACCTCCTTCCCCTGTCTCCTTCTGCGTCTCCTTCTGCATCTCCTTCCCCTCTTCCCCTGTCTTGTCCCACTCCCTGCTGATTTGGGTCCCATTCTGTCTGGTGTGACAGTAACCTCAGTGAAACTCAGCTCTGGCTCCAAACCTGAAAATCCAAACCTGACCTGATGCTGGGTGCCTCCATTCCCATTGGGTGTTATTCCCATTATTCAAATGTTCAACGCGCTTTTGATCTTATTACGCGGCAGGTTTGTGATCAGTGAATGCCGATGAATGCGAGAACAAGCGGGCTTCTTTTCCTTCTTCTTCATCTACCTCTTCGTCTTGGACACCAGCACGCATGGCCATTAACGATATGCACGTGTGAAAGGAGATTAAAATCTGAAAAGGCTGCATGTAGAATAGCACGAGGAGATTCTGGCCATGAAACAAAATGAATTAGCATTCTCATTTGCATAATGTACATATATGAGGCTGAATATAGCTGACACACAGCCCTTCCAAACTGCAGGGATTAGGGATTAGGATTAATTAGGCAGCATATTAGAATGCAGGTCAGCATACGTGTTTTTGTCCTGCGGTGACTGAGTGGCCCTACAGAACAGCCCCAGACCGCTTCTCAGTATCACCACTCTTATGAATCTTTCATGTGACAAAAGTGAGCTTTCAACTCTGGGCGTCACTTCCATCTTTATTTGACAGAGCAGGACAGAAGAGTGATATTTTAAAGTGAATGAAAGGGAGAAAGAGCAGCATTGTCACAGCCTGCTCCCTTCCTGTGGCTTTTGTTGGTGGTACAGAGGACCATGTGTCTGGGGAGAGAGATGGAAATGTGAAGAAGTCATGGAGTGCATCTTGAAGAATGCAGTGCTTCGATGCTCATAAAGATCCTTTTAACCGTGCCATTAATCATCTACCATTGTACATATACATGTAACTGTAGGGATTCTGAGCTCAGATGCCTCCCTCTCTCTCTGCATTGCCTTCACTGACACACACACACACACACAGTCAGAAGGTCTCTGATTGGGGATAAACGTGTAAAAGTATGTCTCTGACACCTTTTAAATGTCCGGCATTCCGGATGCGCCAGAACCGGAGACGTGGGCGAGGTGTGAAACAGGGAAGAAGGGTGTAAAATTCCACAGGTACGTGCAGGTGTGCACTTAGCTCGCCGCTGCAGGTGAGAAGTTTTAATGATGTACATGTAAAAATGGCCATATTGACTTTTCTGACGTGCGCCGTTGTTCAGTGTGAATGGTGCATCATGCAGGCGGACACACACACACACACACACACACGCACACAAACATTTACAGCCCCGTCATTTTGACCACCAAGTAGTTACTTTTTAATGGATAGACCAGAGTCCATTCAGGAAGCTGCCGTCAGCAAGAGAAAATCTGCAGATGCTCATTTTTATTCTTTTCTCTGACCAATAACTGATGCACATCAACTGACCATTTATTGCTGTCAAGATTAAGATTAGACTGTCTGGCCCATCAAGCATCAACACACATGGAATCCATCCGCACCACGTGTACTGTTTAAAACGAGCATGTTATCGTACATCCTACATGCTTTAAAATGTCTAAAAAAAAGAAAATGACAATAATTAGCAAAGAGTAGCCAGACTTTCAAATGTATTTTGAAAACAGATGAACTAAACAAGAACACACATTGAATCCTTCAGCACCATGTGTGTTATGTAACCACGCATAACTCCCCATAGATAAATATAGCATTCAAATAAATAGCAAATAGTAGCCAGCATGCTGCACATGTCGACACTCTCATGCAAGTTGATTGGTATATTCAGCCTGTTTTCCTTTACCATGCATCAAACTTTTCAAATCAATGGAGTCATTTGTTTATTTATTTGTCTAGATTAACTGATACTATTAATCAGTCAAAACTCATTCCGTTTAGGAAATGCACATTTGGAGTGTAAAGGAGATGGCGCTATGTGCTTTGTGAAGCTTGAGCGCTGGCTGGTCTGTTGTCCTTCATAGTAATGTTGGTAATGAAAAAGGCATCTGGCTGGGGCTTTGCTCGGTTTCCTGCAGCTCCTCTCTGTATTCTGGCCCTGGTGTCTGTGCAGCAGCTCCGTGTGGGAGCACCAGCAGGATCCTTTAAGCTGAGATAATACCTTTTTGGACTCTCCACACGAGACCGGAGAAGACTGCTGAGCCTCATGCATTTTAATTTACACTGATTGCATCACTGTGTGTATGTGTGTGCATGAGCATGCATGCGCGTGTGTGTGTGTAAGTAAGTCATTCAGTCTCCTCTGAGATTTGTGCTTAAGTGAGAGCTGTGGATGTCTCTGAGTATGTCTGTCTGTCTTCTGTCTGAGCGAGTGTTGTTTCTCAACCTGCCAACCCCCCATCCCCCACCCCCCCAGCCGTGTCCTCAGTTGACCGTCTCCTCTGAGTCCAGAGGATGGCTTGTTAAAGAGTAGTACTCCTCTCTGAGCAGGGCTTAAGTGCTCTTCATAGATGCTTTTATCTCTGAAGATTCCCTTTGTTCCCTGCGCTAGCCCACGTCAGGACCAGCTGTGGCCGTACAGTAAATGTTGCATATTAGAGGAACATGCAGAGCATCTCTTAGTGTAGTAAGGAATGTTGAGCTACGATCTGTTTTGATTTCTCATCTCTTAATGAATGTGATTCAGATACAAGGAGATGCGTCGTTCTGAAACGGTACCGACACTCTGACATCCCGTACGTCCCAGAAACGGGACAGGAGAACTCGCAACTCACAGATTTACACAGCCTGTTGACAGGAAATGCCCTGTGTCATGCACAAGAGCATCACTTTCTGGGGGGAAAAGTCAAAGTCGTATGTCACAGAATGTCATAATGTTTACAGTGACTTTCAAAGAACCCTTTTCCACTGGGAACATGCTATTGGAGCACATGCAACATTTTGATGTTTTCCATTTCTTCAGACAGAGAAATTTGTACAAACGGCAACGACTACCAGCATAAGGTTCTGTGCCTCTGCTGTTCTTCTGTTGTGCTTCATGGTCGGGGTCCATAGATGGCAGTGTACATCAGGCATAGTCGGGCCTGTAAATTTGGGGTGGACCATATATGCATTTGCAGACATCATGTCTGCAACTCCAGACAGCACAGCTGTCGCACCCCATCCAACTTCAAAACATATTAGTGCTGTATGTTGTGCCCCTACACGTGTGCACACAGACACCCATGTGTTGCCAAGTGTTGTACACACCAGGGAAATGATGAATCTTAGCAGTTTCAATAGCATGAAATTGTTAAGTAACATTGTAACTGGTTGTTAAATTGACAACCATGATTGATCCTGTCAGAATGTGCGAACATTGTTTTGGCAATGGAAGTTTAACATGACCACTGTCTCGTGTTAGCAGCAGTGCTAATAAAGATCTGCTGTTAGTCATAATGAAATGCCTGAGTGCTTACAGTAGTTCCAGCGTTAAATTCCACCAGTATCGCATTCTTTTCAGATCAAGGACCAGAATGGTGTCACCTGGACAGTGGACACTCTTCCTTTAATATTTATTCACTTTACTAGTTTCTAAGGACTTAGGCTAAATACTATGTTTTCTGAATTAAGTGACTAAAAATATCTTGTTGCCTGGCTACCAATTTTGCCATTACTTTCATCTGGATCTCTCTTCTGTAGTGATTTGGGAGAATGTCACCTATTGGTGAGTTGGTATTGCTCATATGTTTTCTATGATCTTGATAAAGTTGACTCACGTAGGGAATTGGAGTAGATTCTGTAATAATTGCAGGACTGTAAATCGCCCTTCATGTTTGTGCATCATTGCTGTGTAGGGGTAAGTGTTACAGGCACTGTGTGCACTCCAGCGGACAGGTGTTTGAAGGCCATTTGTGGTTGCCTCATTTGGACCACCATGTGCTACTCTCTTGAGCCTTGCCTGCAACTTGATATGACAATCGTCTTGATTTTGCTTAGGCTACTGCCCCCGCGACCCGGATAAGCGGTTGCGAATGGATGGATGGATGGACGGATCTTTTTTTTTTATTTTTTTATCAGAGATGCCTGATCTTATCAAATCAGATTTGAGTCCCAAATCAGATCTTCCTCTCATACGTGTGCCTAGATCGGATTCGTGGCCATGCGACTGAACGAGAATGGCCAGACTGGCTTTTCGCCGATATACATGTACATGTACATATACATGTAGCTGTCAGCCAGCACGGGCAGCTGTGGCAGAACCACAGCGGAGTAGAGCAACGGCAGTGACAACTGTAGCTACAGAAACAGCAGAAGCTGTCTGACCTCAACCTGATCACGTTTGTCATCCACTACAGCAACAGGCAGCCCAGACATGAGCTAATACTGTATCCAGTGTAGCAGGCAGCCCAGACATGAGCTAACACTGTATCCAGTGTAGCAGGCAGCCCAGACATGAGCTAATACTGTATCCAGTGTAGCAGGCAGCCCAGACATGAGCTAATACTGTATCCAGTGTAGCAGGCAGCCCAGACATGAGCTAACACTGTATCCAGTGTAGCAGGCAGCCCAGACATGAGCTAATACTGTATCCAGTGTAGCAGGCAGCCCAGACATGAGCTAACACTGTATCCAGTGTAGCAGGCAGCCCAGACATGAGCTAACACTGTATCCAGTGTAGCAGGCAGCCCAGACATGAGCTAACACTGTATCCAGTGTAGCAGGCAGCCCAGACATGAGCTAACACTGTATCCAGTGTAGCAGGCAGCCCAGACATGAGCTAATACTGTATCCAGTGTAGCAGGCAGCCCAGACATGAGCTAACACTGTATCCAGTGTAGCAGGCAGCCCAGACATGAGCTAATACTGTATCCAGTGTAGCAGGCAGCCCAGACATGAGCTAACACTGTATCCAGTGTAGCAGGCAGCCCAGACATGAGCTAACACTGTATCCAGTGTAGCAGATACTGTACCAGGGGCCACTTCACAAATATGACACTTTTGGTTATGGTTATTGTTGGCACAGGCCACATATCTGCACGCACATGCGTTTTTTGAAGGGAAGATGTGATTACAGTCAGGTACACGGTGCTTATAATTGTAATTATGAGCCAACCAAGAGAGGTCATGTAAGAAATGCAATTCGTTTGTATGTTTACTAAGGTGAGAACAATTAGCAGGGAAACTTTATTGAATTACGCACCTGGTAAAACAGGTAATGTAAGATCCTAGCAACACGAAGGCAACAAGTTTGATTTCACAGATTATAATAATAAGCATGTAAATTGCTCTGGATGAGTGCATTTGCTACATGCTGAAAATGTAAATGTAAATTTAGCCACACAGCCAGATTATCGAGAGTTCATCTGCAGTATGGTAGTATTTTTTGTTTATGCCCGTATACACTCACATAGACTTAAAGGGTCCAGTTTTTATTTTCTACAGATTTCCCCATGACTTTATTTGGTCAAGGCTTAGACTGTCTCTGTGTTCTCTTGTGGTCTTCACACGGTTCTTCCACATGGTTCTTCCACATGATAAACAGTGGAAAACGTCGCGCTTTATGGTCGTCCAGGAATGAGCCCTCTCAGATTTACAAGCTTGTGCACGTACCACGTTTAGCCTGAATTGTTGGCAAACCTGTAAGCTTTTACCGATTCAACATGACAGGGACTCACAAGCCGTTTTTCGCTTTGTAAATGTTAAGTTCGTGATAGTGTTACTTTGGCAACATTGAATGGGTCTCTTGTAAGTGAGCAGCAGTGTAGCTTTGTGTGTGTGTGTGTGTCCATGTGCATGTGTGTGAGGCAAAGAGGAGTGGAAGAACAGAGCAATTCAGGGATAAAGGTAGCACCAAGAAAAAATATTTTTATATATATTCTTAAAAAAACACTCTCTCCCACTCACACACACACACACACACCATCGTGCACACTACCAGGTTAAGGAGGCTAATTGTGGGGATTTCCTACTGTAGTTTCTGCTCCCACAGCTGAGATGACGGTGACTGGGAGACTCCAGTCTCCCCTGGATCAGCCCCACTGTCAGTGACCAGTGTGTGTGTGTGCCAAGCCCAGCCCACAGGCCTGCGTGACGCCCGGTCAGATCACAGCAGGGGGAAGTTTCAGCCAGAGTGCCTGACGAGCCTGTGTAAGCCCTGCTGGTGTCCCTGCTCCTCTCCTCATTCTCTCATTCTTCTCGACACAAACAGGACCAGTGAGGAAGCCTAAATATGTGGAGAGTCCGCGGATTCCGGGAGACGCCATCGCATCGGTGCTGAGAAAAGCAGCAGACAGCAAGGATGGTGAGTGTGTGTGGCTTCCGTGCGTGCGCGTGTGTGTCTGACTGTGTGTGTTTTGGGGTATATTTATGTAAATACATTTGGGTGTGTGCTGAATACACTGTGTATAAACATGTATTGAAATTGTGTATTGTGTGGGTGAGTGTGTCTAATAGAAATTGGAATTTCTTTTAAGGTTTTAGGGCACTTTTAATATTACATGTTCTTTGGTTTGTAAATGTGCTTTATAAATACACATACACACAAACACACACACACATGTGA